>JAJGRX010000925.1:727500-957190 GCA_025461125.1 Carex kokanica | reverse complement strand
AAGTTTCCGATTAAGATTTTCATTTCTATTGTTCAATCTACGTAGCTCAGTAATTAGTTATATAATAAACTTGTAGAATACCAATTTTTATTATTTCTAAATTTTTTTTACTATTTTTTATGATTTATGAAATATGACACAAAATCGGCCTCATTTAGCGTAATTTAATATAATTATTGTAATTTAGCGTAATTTAGTGTAATTCAACGTAATTTCAAGTAATTTAGCGTATTTTACTATAAATTTGCTAATTATATATCAAAAAAAGTAATCTAACAAATATTTAAAAAAAAATTGAATTTTTAGTGTTAGATTTCAGCATTTTTGCTATTTGTCTCTAAAAAATAAAAATAAAATAAGTACCGGCCATTTTCTGGCCGGTACCGAAAATAATTAAAACCGGCCAGAAAATGGCCGGTATGGATAGTTTTATAAATTCTCAAAGTTGTTGGGTATATTTATTAATTTGTAATTAACTTTGGATATTAATAAAAAAGTCGGAGAATTTATTAATTGTTTTAATTGTTTTGGCCCAGAGGCTTAGCTCATGGGTGGATGAAGAGGCCAAGAACAAAATATATTCAGCATTTCAAATAAATTTTTAACAAAATACACAATACATCATTGGTTTTTCTTTTTCTTAGCTACAAGAAAAGAGCTAACTTAATCCCTTGCATTAATTAAGCAGTTGGAGCATTTATTTTTATTTAGATTTACACTGATTGTTGTTGGATGTACTGATGTACATCACAATCACTCAAAAATATATCAAGATCGAACGAGTATGGATAAAAGAAGCCGAAACTGTTGATCCCTGAACTAATTAAGGCACCATTTTGAAAATGAACGGAGGAATCCAATTCAAAATTTCAATTTTGATGCATGCAAATAAATAGAAGAGATAAAAAAAAATAGATCACAAAGTAGTCCCTGCAAAAAAAAAAAAAAAAACGAAATAAAAAAAAGAAAGCAAAAAATTATGAACCAGTACTGTCACAGTTAAAGTAATTAATTACCAAGCCCCAACATTCAGTGGCATGCACATATCATGCGAAGGAGGAGATAGGCTTCTTGTTTATCGGTACTCTTAAGCGCGGCGATTGTGTGCCGTTTGACAGTGCGCGCAC
Source organism: Carex kokanica (assembly GCA_025461125.1). Lineage (NCBI taxonomy): Eukaryota > Viridiplantae > Streptophyta > Magnoliopsida > Poales > Cyperaceae > Carex > Carex kokanica. The sequence continues at coordinate 956,063 of JAJGRX010000925.1, read as the reverse complement.
ATGGATTACACTTAGCAGAGTGAGGTGACTGAGTTGCATTGGAATCAGATGATGCCACATCATCAGACGACAGTGATGAGAATCGCCGAGCAGACTGACGTAAGCCATGTGGCGGTACGGGCGCCACATTAAAGAAGAAAGGATTGCCCGCCGGGATCTGACCTCCATTTAATTCTGTAGTGAAGGATGGATCTGTATGCAAACGGTATCAGCCCTTCCATTGTACGTAATCTGTTTTCTTAGAATTAGAGGGGGAGGAGTCAAGTCAATCGGTACCTATCTGCCTCCCTTCCATTATTACTTTCTTTTTGGTTCATTATTGGTTAGAAGTTAGAACATGTACATGAAAAGGAGAAAGCAGCAATTACTAATTAAGTGGCTACCAGAGGATATATTGTGCATTCATTCCTTTGTTGGTGTGGAATCTCAAAGACACACTCAGATGATAGTGTGTGAAGGGGATGGTGGCTCCGAAGATGGTGCTTTTGTCTTCCAAATTATACAGAGGAAACATCTTCCCATCTGTCTTACTTGCCCTTTACTGTCTCAAATTTGACAATGCCTAGGGGTGTGCCAGCAGGCATATCAGCAGTGGATCGGTATCTTTGACTTGTTGATATATATATATAAATGAAAGAAAAGCTTTTCTACTAATAACAAGTGCATTATGCTGGTCTATTTGGAGAGTAAGAAATGACATCTGTTTTAATGGCACTCCAGTGCCAACAGTTACAAATATTTTGCTGATAATTTGTTCTTTTGTGTGTTACTGGACAGTTCCTTTGAAGGAAACAATTACCACATATCCTCAGTCTCAGAGTATGTCCCCAGCTAGATGTGCTCCTGAAGCAAGATTGTCTACTGAGATGATGATGGTACCACTAGTACCATAGGAGCAACACGTGGGATTTTCATATCTTCAGTTTATACTGACGCAAAACTAAAGCCCCCTTAGCAAGGGGGGTTGTATCTGTTTTTATATCTACTTATAGATGTTTTTTTATTGTGATCTCAGTTTTGTTTTGGAGATATGTCTATTATACTGGTATTAGCTTTGAGTTTATGTTCATTACCATAAATAATAGAAAAATGGGTGTGGGCTGATAGTGTGAACATATCTTCCAACTCCTGTTCTTCAGTAGTAGCCGAAGATTTTGTTCTATTGATGACACAAAAAGGTTGAGTTATGCTATGAATTGGGTTTTATTAGGTTAGGTACAGTTGAGAAGACAATGTCATGCCTTGTGTGTAAAACAATATTTTAGTTTTAATATAACTGGGCCTTTACCCTTTAGGCCTTTTATAAAATAATAAACAAACAAACGTATGGGCCACAAAGATAATTTGTTGACAATTTCGAAAGCAAGGCCATTAATTCTGTTTCAATTTTGAGATGGAAGAACACGTGTTGAATTTTCCATTTTTTTCATTTGCACCGGCTGCAATGTAAAAGTAATTTGAAAAATTGTATTGGTTTCTTTGAACATGCATGTCTGCATGTTTAGATACATATTAGATATTTTCCTTCGATATAAGGCTGGGTTCTATTTTCAGTTTTTATTCGAATTCGATTACAACACACATCTCCGTATTTTTGCCAAAGGCAAGGAATCTTCTTTCTTTTGAGTTAATAATGTTTGGAGTAAATTGTGATAGAGGTACATTTAACTGGAGTCTCGCCCGATAGATGAGACATCAGATTGTTTGAAATCTAAAATTGTTCAAAGTATAACATGAAATTTGCCTTTCCTTTCTTCTCCCTTTTCTCATCCTCGGAATCCTTCGAAAACAAGCTTAAAGTGATTGTACTCGCATATATCTCAATTCAGCTTTAATTTGATTTGCATTGCATGAAACCCTAACAAGTTAATAACTCTTGATAAATTAATCAATGTGGCCTAAGATTAATGACAACAACGCTAATGTTATCCGCAGTGTGTCTGGGCCAACGCCAGCTTTGTTAGAAGCATCGCCGCATCCGCACACGCCTTTGCCTTGTCGAGGCCACCACCTACTGTCTCCTTTCCATCCTCATCGACCTCCCCATTGCTGCGACTTGTGGCAGCTCGCAAGCATCTGCTGACAACCTGGCACGCCAACTCATTGGGCACCACATCCCATAGCCCATCAGTCGCCAGTATCAGGCACTCATCTCATCCTTTATCTCCGTAACAGTCACCTCCGGCTCACTGAGTACGAATGGTTTCAGGTAGCTATCCCCTGTTTTTGAATTAATTAATTAATTACATGGTTGAAAACAAAGAATGAATGAATGTATGAATGAATCATATCCATTAATGTAAGACTTACCGATGGCACGTGACATGGCAAGCACGCCTAACACCCGAGCCCCGTCCCAGTATATGACCCGGCCACCGGCCGCTTGGATGCGTTGCAGCTCATCCGGTACGATCGGTGGCTGTACTTAAAAAAAAAATTAGGCATAGCATTCAACATTATTATTTTGGCTTTTATATAGGATGGATTGCTTACTAAGATTTTAGAACCACCCTTGTGGTCAGAGGAGAGAGGGAACGGCAGATCCATTACGGGGCAAAGCACAGCACGGGAGTCACCACAAATTGGCGACACAACATGGCGTGGGCCGACAACAGCCACAGTGGCTGGTGGAGACGACATTGTTACAACGGGGCTTCCGCAACTCGCAACTGGGGCAGGGTTTGGTTTTGCTGTCAGAGCCTGACGAAACGGGCCTCCTTGTCCTCTGTGCGAAACACTTCTCCATTGCTTCCTCCACCACCCCCTTTTCGTTTTCCTTGTTCTGGCTCGACCTCTTTAATTTCATCCTGCTGCTCCAACTCCCCTGCCACTATCTCATGCATCCTCATCCTTGCAATGCTCAGGCCACCTATTCAATCAAATTCAATCAAATCAAATTTAATTTAATTAATGCACTTCAAGTTCCTGAGTTAATTTTTTTTTATTTTGATTGACAAGAGGGGGCCAATTATGAGGTGCTTACATGAGAGCAGCCATGGGCCAGCAAAGATGCCGAAGAAGTGATAGTTCTTGTGCTGGTGCTGATTGGGATGCGATGACGATGTTGGAGGGTCAGAATGGTCGTGAAGCTACAAAACCCGGGTGAATCGACACTGTGTCCTCCATCTCTCTCCTCCTCCCGCAGATCGACAGTCACCTCCAGACGCGGGGCAATCGCGCACGCGCATCTGATCTTTCTGTACAAGTACTGTAACCACCATATCTGAACTCACAACTCACTCTTGCAAAACCGCATCACAACTCTTTGATGAAGTGGTCTCTGAGGTGGAGCACATCAAAGCCTCCGCCGCTTGCTGCGAGAATCAGGGGCTTGTGGCCGCCATGGATCACCAACCGATCTCAGTCTTGTGCGCCGTAGAACCATCCGTGCGGCGCCTGGCCACGCGAGAACAGGAGTCGCTGGTCCCAGCTGCACCCATTTCACACCATATCTCCGACATTTGTTGATTGATTGATTGATTGATTGATTAATTGATTGTCGACGTTCTTTGTTTGGTTTCCTCTCCCTCTTCAGTTTTCACTTATCTTGATTTTTCGGCTGTTTTTTGCGCTTAAGATATCTTTGGGTTTCGATGGAAAGGAAAGTTCATACAAAAATAGAAGCAGAAAGGCAATTCCAGCGTTCCTGCATCAATCAAAGAAATAATGCGGTCCCCTCGACGTCTCTGCGAGTGACGCGGTGGGCATCCTTCGGTTTCGACGACGGTGACACGCGTGCCCCATTCAAAGAAGGAAACGCAAGGCATCAGAGTAGACCGGTGGCTGGAGATTGAAGAATATTTCCAAAGTGTGACACGAGGTAAAATGCTGGGGTTTGTGGACCCCGCGGGAAAAAAAAAAAAATCTTTTAGGTTAGATCGGGGGTCGTCAATCCGAGACAGGTGGAGGAGGTGTCTTCAGGAATTGAGGGCACGTGTCATCTAACAGTTTGGGACATTAAGATATTGTGAAGTAGTAGAATAGTGTAGATGATGGAATTTGATGATGGAATAGGACCAGCTGGGACCAGTGGGGGGCCTGGTAGGCCGGGCAACCGCGGACATGAAGAACACGTAATGTACGGGGAGTCGAATTTGATTAAGAATGTGAGATTGTTTTTTCTTTTTATTTTAATTGTATTTTATTTTCAATGAAAAAATTGAGAATTGAGACATCGTCGATCATCGGTGCAGGCCCATGTTTTCTTTCTGGGATCTGGGTGCAGCCAGGCGGGCCCCAGCCTCCAGCCCAGCCCACGTTTTCCTCCTCGTATGATTAAATTAAAAGGAAGTTAATTAACGAATATGATGGATGATCTCGTGGTCATGTAATTTAGGAGTGGGGTGGGGACGCGGACCGACCTCTTTCTTTTCGTCGCGTGATCCCGTGGAATACACACACTCGGTTGATAACCTTTCCAAGTGATAAGGACGGAATCAGTTATTTTATGTAGGATATGTACCGTTTCCAAGTGGATGAAGGACGGAAATCAGTTTATGTTTTATGTGATATGTACCAGTAATTATTCCGGATAATAGAGCGAGGCTATGGTGCTATGCATAGCACCAATGGCTAGTGTGCTACGGCTCAATATGATACTTTTTAAAATCCTAACGGTCGATCCGAACCGTTCAATGTGATATCCATATGAATATGTACTTGAAAACTAAATTTTATATTTTTTCGAATTTTTTTACTATTTTTTTAGATATGTAGAAAAATCAGTGTTTTCTGAAAATTCTGGACCATCAAAATTCTACCTATTTAAAAAATTAGTAAAAAAATTCGAAAAATATAAAATTTAATTTGCAAGTACATATTCATATGGTTATCACATTGAACAGTTCGGATCGACCGTTAGGATTTTAAAAAGTACCATATTGAGCCGTAGTACACTAGTCATCCGTGCTATGCATAGCACCATAGCCTCACTCTTTAATTTATACTTGAGTTAAGTTTTTAATTTTTTGTGCAATTTTGATTCAACAAGTGATTAAAATTGTTGTATCATATCCATGTAACATAGCTTGCTACATGATTTCTATAACATCATACCATATACGAAATGTTTTTTTTTTTTCTTTTTCGTAATAGAATAAATGGAAAAATGGGAAAATAAGTTTTGGCTGTTTTTTAGATTTTTATTATAAAAAATTTAATTTAAAAAATTAATAAATTTTAAAATTGGATAGTTTCTATATAAAAAATGAGATTAGTTTTGGAGACAAGTCTTTAAGAAAAAATGACTATTTGGGCCGAGGAACATGTCATGACAGATTCTTTCCACAAATTATCTGGGCCTACGTCAGTCTTAATTAGGTGGGTCAACATCTCTGCTGTAATTGGTGTTGGTGTTTGTATTTATTTACGGCCCAGAGACCAGACCTAATCGAAAATAGGCGTAGAATTTATGGTTTAGCGAAGAATAAAGATAGTCTGTCTGAGTGTTGACATCAACAAAAGAGGCTTCATAACACTTTTTTATCGGAAACAAATCTGCTGTGAGCCTGTGATTCGTTGAGAATCATAGATCCTGCTATTTCAAATCCATCTATTTTATCTGTTTTGATTTGAGATTTGCGCATTTAAAAAAATTTATTTCCGTTTTTATCTCTTCTGCATTTTTGAAACAACAACACATATGGCGCCCGTTGAAAACAACAAACGCGTACAAATTGACTGGTGAATATACATACATACATATCATATCATGGTCCCCCGGTGGCCGGTGGTGATTGCTCATAGGTCATAGCTAGCTAGCACAACATCGATCGATCGATCTCAACATCTGTTTAATAAACATCAACATTACAATCAAGCATGCGATTTTCAAGCTCGGACATCCTACTCTCAGGCCTCAGCGTCAGCGACCCTCGACCTATAATTATCATGACACCACCTTGTTTTTAGGTAATTAACTAGTTTTAGAAAATATATACGTACTGCAGTACGTACTAAGCATCGATGCAATTAATTGTAACCTTCACAAAATTAATTAAGCAGTCTAATTAATACTTCACAAAATCATATTAAAAATGTAACATCTATATATGAGCAAGAGGAGGAGCTTTTCGTTAAGGGACCGACTACACTATCCCCCAGCTCCCATCCTTCATTCATTCTCCAGTCAATAACTGTCTTTGTTGACTGCTAATTAAGAGGGACCACAAATTTTCAACGATAAAAGACAAAACAAAACGTGTCATTATCGCGGCAAGTGCAAGTATTGATATAATAAATACATCAAGTATTCATATATAATACATCAAGTATTCATATGCTAAGATATCAAGTATTCAAAAAAAAAAAATGGACACATCACTCACCCATCTTTTACACGTTTTTAGAGGTGGATTTTTTTCTCCGTTCACTCTAATCAATATTGCTAACAATCTAGTATGAATTTGCAAATATAAATCCATGATGACATACTTTCGAGTTGTTCGTTGCACAAGTATTCATACCTTGTCATTCAAGTATTCATACAGCATCGAACAAGTATTCATACCTCCTCAGTATTTCACAAATAAAAACTGGATACATAATTCACGTCATTTTTTACTGATTGAAATTTCGTTACCAACTCAATTACTGGAAGTGTCCAGTACACTCTATCTTAGGGTATGAATACTTGTTCGACGAGGTATGAATACTTGCTCGACGTGGTATGAATACTTGCATGACGAGATATAAATAATTTTACGAGGTATGAATACTTGCGCGACGGATAACTCAAAAGTATTTCATCATGGATCTCATTTGAAAGAGAAAATTGCGTAGAAGACGTTTGTGATTTTAGATTTGCAAAATTCTTCACAAATTGTAAGAAATATTAGTTAGAGTGAACGGAGAAAAAAAAATCACCCTCTAAAAACGTGTAAAAGATGGGTGAGTGATGTGTCCAGTTTTTTTTTAAATACTTGATATCTTAGATATGAATACTTAGTGTATTATATATGAATACTTGATATATTATATATGAATACTTGTGCGCGTCAGTTAAAATTTTTTTTAAATATAAGCAGTCCCCCACGTAATTAATGATTGATACAGCTTTTCTTTTGTCTTTTTGTACTTGAAGTTGTGGTCCCCTACATAATTAATGATTGGGGGATAGGAGCCGGGGAAAAAAAATCTTTATTCTTTCCTTAATACCAAAAAAATAGTATAAGATGAATATCAAATATATATTTTCTTTTGTCAAAGATAGAATTCAACGTTACAAACAACACCACTAATTAATATATATGATTGCAAATTGCCTATGCATTACTCCAAAAGTTTCTAAATTGTTAATACTTGAATGCATTTACCTTTCAAAGTTAACCATTTTAAATTGCAAATATTATTACAAAATCCAGCCGCCTTCGGTTGGATGGGTTGTGATTGGACAGTTAGATATTATAAATGATATATTTGAATCAGTAATATTGTTACTAGTATCGTGTCCGTACGTTACAACGAAAACATATTATAAGAGAACAAAAAAAATATACCAATAAAAAAAAAAAATTATTCAACAATATCCATGAAAGATATTAAAATAGATTGAAACAAGGACATATTATAAGAGAGAACATATGTTCAAAATCCAATATTTCATAGAAAATAAGTTGGAGGACTTTTAATTCATATAGGTACGTTGATTTTGTGTGGTATTTTCAATTACAATAAAATTTTGCAATTTGTTATTTTACTATTTTTTCAATCTATATTATAGTCTTGTTGCATGAATATTTGTACAGTTTTGTTATTAACGTGGATATGTAATCCTTATTGCTATTAATGTGGATTTGTAATCTTTAAATGACATACAACAAAATAAAAAACTGCAGTGGATATATATATTAACATATCTTAAATGACATTTTAAAATATGAAAAGAAATTGAGTATCTTACAATCAATTAAAAGGGTTTAGAAATTATTTTGGAAAAAAAAATAGAGAAATCATGACATTTACATGTCGCGAGTACGTACCTAAATAAATTTAGAGTTCTATATATAAAAAAACATAAAAAAAAATGCATAGAATAAAAAAGGCAATCTGCTTGATTGGAGAGCTGATATTCAAACAAAAAAAAATCATCTTTCAATCACAGTCGTTGGCGAATCAGAACATCTACGTGTTTAATATAAGAATGGAGATTTGTTGACACGAAGACGTGATATTTTTTATTTATTTATTTTCTTTTTGGAGTATAAAATAAAGGTCACACCTTAATTTGATTCATTGAAGCAGTTACTATATATATATATATATGAGTCCGACTAGGCTAAGCCATGGTGTAAAACGACTTGGTACTCCACGCCATATCTTCATTTTCAAAGTTCAAATAGTCGATTCGAACCTTCCAACATGTTCTTCATATTGAAATGTACTTGGAGACCAAATTTTACATTTTTTGGAATTTTTTTACTATTTATTAAGCCACTTTGAAAATCTGAAAATCCTTATGAACAGTAAAAAACAGTAAAATTTTCTGGACCGCCAGATCAGTGATTTTCAAAGTGGCTTAATAAATAGTAAAAAAATTCCAAAAAAATGTAAAATTTGGTCTCCAAGCACATTTCAATATGGAGAACAACTTGAGCGGTTCGGATCGGTAGTTTGGATTTTCAAAATGGAAATAATGAGACGTGGAGCACCAAGTCGTTTTACACCATGGCTTAGCTAAGCCCAGCACTATATATATATATATATATTGATGCCATGCAATATTGGGAGAATTAATGAACACAAAAAGGACTTCTCTCAGCTATGTTGTAAAACTGATTTTGAAGATGAGGGGTCTGATTCATGAGATGCCCTCCCTGAATTTATTGAACAGGAAGAAATATGGAACTACATTAAATATATGCTATAGCATTTAATTATACGTTATTTATTTATTTATTTATTTTGTAGTGCAATACAATGATGAGTAGAATAGTTATTAGAGGAAGAATACAGCTGTAGAAGAAAACTGAGGACAGACTGACACTATCGCCTCCGATGAGTAAGAACTAAGAACTAATACAGCATGAATTGGGTAGGGGTATTTTCATATTTTTATTTGTTTACAATTAACTTTATTCTTACATGTCAAAATTAACAGAGATTATGAACATATATATAATGAATAATCATTAAATAAATAAATTGATAAAAAGTTATAATAATTATTGGTCATATTATTTTAAAAATATATAAATTTTTGCCCTGATTTAATAATTAAAAACTATCTAAATATATAAATCAATCTCATCGTAATAATGAAAATTGTATAGTTATATAGAAATAAAGAAGCTATTTATATATCAGTACTGTTAACTAATAAAAATATGTTTTGAAGTCCGTCGCGCGTGCGGTGGGCTCAACCGGGAACCGCCCGTGGTGTTTGTGGCTTTGTGCCCGTCTCAGTCACCACTCACCAATGAATGAAAACGAAATAAAATGAAACGAGGGGCTACGGCAAATCGGCAATGCCATGCATCTTCATATCATAATATCATATCCCTCCTTAACTTCCTACTATTATTAACCGCAATTTGGCAGAAGATTCTCAAATTAATCAAGGTACTGCGCGCTCTCCTCTCCTCTCCTCTCCTCTTCTCTCTTCTCTCTTTCGTTTTTGTTTCTTCCAGTTCCCCTTTTCTTTTCTCTATCTCATGAGAAGGAACAACGGAGAGAGTAGAGAACTCTCTCTCTCTCCATCCCTTTAATTCCTTCCCTTGTTTTGTTATCAATTATATACCAAAGCCCACTCGGCCACTGCTCGCCATGCATTTCTCCACCTTGCATCCTCCCGCCAAGCATTTCTCCTTGCCCCCCACAATTAAAAATATATTATACAATAGAAGCGACCCTTCAATTTTTAATTTATTGATTCTTGATTCTGATTCTCTATTATCATATACGTACAGGATAAGGATACATAATCACTGAATCAGAGTCCGGATTACAATTGGAGCATTCAGGATTGGATTGGATTCGATTCCCCAAGCAAAGAATAGGATAGAATTATAAAAACAAAAAAATTCAAAATTATGATGATGATGATGATGAAGGTATGGCAATGGCAAGGGCACCTCTCTCGGCCAACAGATGCTGCCGCTTCCTCCTCGACCTCCTTGGAGATGCGTCGGCACTGCACCTCAACCACTGTTTGCTTTCTGATTTTGGCCTCTTGCACCACCCTGGTTGCTTACTCGGCCTTCTTCTCCGACCAGCTGGAGCTACCCTGGACATCCCCCTGCACATCTCCAACCACTGTTTGCTTACTCTGCCCCTCTGCTCTCTACAACCCCAACCCCAACCCCAATCAACTTATTCACATCCCCCCCGTGCTAGGCCCTGCATCACCCTCTGCCCCCACTGACCTCTCCCACATAGTCTTTGCCATAGGCGGCTCAGCCCAGACATGGGACCAGCGACGCGCCTACACCGAGCTCTGGTGGCGCCACAACCACACAAGAGGCCACGTCTGGCTGGACCAGGCACCGATAGGCACCTGGCCCGACACTTGCCCGCCTTACAGGATATCTCGCGACATGTCTCGGTACGGGAACCGGGCATCAGCATCTCGAATTGCTGCTGCCGTGGTCGAGGCCTACCAGCTGGTGTCAGTGTCATCGGCGCCGGAAAAGGAGAAAGTGCGGTGGTTTGTGATGGGGGATGACGACACGGTGTTTTTTGTGGAGAATCTAATAGGGGTGCTGCAGAAGTATGACCACAAGCAGATGTACTATGTGGGGATGCCGTCAGAGAGCGTCGAGCAAGACGTCATGCACAGCTACGGGATGGCATTCGGTGGAGGAGGCTTCGCCATCAGCTACCCGGCCGTAGCCGAGTTGGCCGGGGTCATGGACACCTGCCTTGACAGGTATGCCTACTTCTACGGCAGCGACCAGCGAGTCCAGTCATGTCTTGCCGAGCTCGGCATTCCCCTCACTCGCGAACCCGGCTTCCACCAGGTATGATTATTGTCTCACCTATCTAGCTATATATTGCATGCATGGTTATCATTACTCATCACTGATGCATGCTTGCGCGCATAATTAGAAAAGAAGATGGCGCCTGGTGATTTTCAACAAACATCAACTTATAATTAATTAATATACAATTAGTTTGATTTGTTTAATTAAATTTAGCTTAGAGATTGTGCAACATATTCTAAGCAGCAACATGGATACAAGAACTAATATCTATCGATGATACATATACAATTAAGCGAATATATTTGCTGCTGAAAAGCAAAGATGGAGAAGAATGATCTGATACTGGTACTGATACTGCTTAAAAATTAGAACCCAGGGCTCTGCAGGTTTAGGTGCTTTCTGAATTCGAACTTTCCTCTACCTGCTCGTGACACATCATCCGCTGCGACTCGGGACCCAAATGCCACGTGTAGCTGTTGTTGATATCCAGATCCAACTAACAAGTAGAGTAATAGTAAAAAAATCGACTCACATAAATTAGAAATTCCTGTTTCGTACACCTTTTACCTTTCTTCTTCTCTTGCTGCCACGTTTACTTTCCTTTTAGCTTCTAGTGCGTCACTTGGCATCTCTCATTTCTACTCTTTTCTTTTTTTCTTTGTCTTTATCTCAAATAGTTTGTTTTTTTCCTTTTTATTTCTCTAATGAGTTATTGAGATCCGATAAAATTATAATTTGAGCAAAGACCAATCTTTATCCCTCTGCGGAACAAAACATACTCTTACGGTGGCTGCAGGGTGCGGGAATAAATCTGCTGCTATTCCAAAGGAATAACAGGAACCTGTTATTCAGATCACAACCGTTAATTTTCGTTGAGATTTATGTATGGAAAACTTTTTTCTTAAGATTCGTGCATTAAAAAATTTAAACGGTTGGGATTGGAATAACAGGTTCCTGTTATTACTTCGGAATAACAGCAGATTTATTTCCGCAGGGTGCATTCACTACTGCAACAAATTCATCCATATTCTTATTGATATTATTTAAACTTAAAATGCTAGGACTTAGCTTTACATTTCGTATGGGCTTTCACTTTGGGCCCAATTGAGGCCTATATATATTTTGAGATAATTAAGGCCCATATTCATAGTACACGACTAGGTCGATTGTAATTTGTACAAGCCTATTTAAGGCCGGTGGGTCGTATCCCAACTTACTGCCATTTGAAAATTGATTACTTTTGATCAAAGCATTTAAAATTTTTGACTATATGAAACTTTTATAAACAATAAAATATTTCAAATTATCTAATAGAAGGTTGGACGTAGGTATAAGGTTGTGATAAATTAAGTACTACAAGTGTGATCGCTGAGATAATTCCAAGGAATTATATTTGTTGGTTTTTTACAAATATAAAAATAGAAATGGAAGAAATAATGAACATATTGTAATTAATTAGATAGGTTGGTTTGATGAGCAATTGCAATTGCAGGTTGATGTCAGAGGAGATATATACGGGATGCTGGCAGCCCACCCAATTGTGCCGCTGGTATCACTCCACCACCTAGATTACGTGAATCCCATCATCCCCAACAGGCCCAGCCAGCTGGAGTCGTTGCAGTCCCTCTTCTCCGCATACCGAGTCGACCCGGCCCGGATCCTACAGCAGGCCTTCTGCTATGATGCGGGTGCGGGGGTGGTGCTATCAGTGTCAGTATCGTGGGGGTATACAGTTCAGGTTTACCCCAGTGTGCGGCCCCCACATGAGCTGGAGACCCCCCTGCAGACCTTCAAGACATGGCGCACCTCCAGCGACGGGCCCTTCATCTTCAACACCCGTCCGTCCGGAGACCCCTGCGCCCGCCCTTTCATCTACTTTTTTGACCGGGTGCTGCGCAACCAGACGGACGCCTCCCTCACCCAGTACACCGCCAGTAAGGCTCAGGCTCAAGGGGACTCCAAGGCCATGTGCAACAACAAGGGCTTCTCTGCGGCCTCTCGCATCAACAGGGTCAGGGTTCTTGCAGCAAAGATGGATCCTTTGTTGTGGAAACAGGTGCCTAGCTACTTGCTTAATTAAGCACACAATTTACAAACAGATATAAATGACCAAATTGCCTATGAATTGTGATGTCAATTTAATAATTTGATTGATAATGATATATAGGCTCCGCGGAGGCATTGCTGTATGGCTCGAAGGACAAAATGGGGGAGGATGTTGGAGGTGCAAATCAAGTACTGCAGTCCCGGGGAGTCTACCATGACCCCTCTATCTACTTGATTTATTCACAACGTAGTCCATATATAATGCATGATACACTTTTAGTTACTTCAGCCAACTAATGTATATTATATATATACATTATATATACAGGATCAATCATAGATGGAGATGATTAATACAAATTTAAGAGTATTAAATTATAGGTGCTGCTTCAGCCTGATATATATATGAGGAGGGATCCACTTACACTCTTTTTTTGTGACACCGAATTACATCTTACATTTTCAAAGTTTTCAAAGTCCAAACAGTCGATCGAAACCGTTCAACATGATGGATATATTAAAATGTGCTTGCAGATCAAATTTTACATTTTTTTCAATTTTTTTTATTATTTATTAAGTATTTTACAAAATCGTTATTTTCATATCATTAAATTTTTGTACCCATCTTAATAAATAGTAAAAAAAATTCAAAAAAATGTAAAATTTGATATGCAAATACATTTTAATATATTCATCATGTTGAACGGTTTGGATCGACTATTTGGACTTTGAAAATATAGAATATAATCCGGTGTCACTAAAAAAGAGCGTAAGTGGATCCCTCCTCTATATATATTTTAAGATAAATACTACTGCATTTACAATTGCAATTCCATTTAGTTACTGCAATCTGAAGAGCATATATACGAATACAAAAATAAAATGTGGAGAGTCGCAATTTATCACGTACGACTGATTCAATTATTGTTTTGGTGTGTGCCCGCGTTATTTTCTATTAATTACATAACTAGTCATGGACGATTGAAACAAATTCTTAATCTGGAAAGGCATCAATTAATTTTGATTCAAATGTACATGATATATGCACGCTAGCTCTAGCTTTAAACCTGGTAATGGCCAGGTCGTGAGTTTTTGGCATCATACATGGATATCAGAAGCCTCAATAGAATCTTCTTATTTATATAAATGCATGAGTTGATACTAATTTGGGTCAATAATTCAATCAATTTAAGATTAGATTGATGAATGATGATGGAAATTTGTTTGATTCAGTTTAGCTGTTTATCTGTCTTTGAGGTGTAAATGACTAAATGAGGTTGGAGTTTCTTTTAGGGTAAAGATCCATTGACAACGGATTAACTTAACAATTTAATAACCGTGTAATTTTAAATTTATATTTTATATATATCATATACATAAAAAATAATGAAACTTTTTGCAAGCTTTCACCATTCATTGAAAGACATAAAATTTACAGCAATCCCATTTTAACCATATTTTATAGAGCAATAAACTATTTTAAAATTGGATGAAAAATGATACACAACCGAGGAAAACAACTTGTTTATAATTTTTTTCTGTTTTAAAAAAAATTATTTTTTGAGAAGTCATTACTGTGGTAGTTAAGATAAAGTGTTGTTAGAGAATTTTTAACCCTCATTTAATAAAGAAGAACTAGACAGTGCTGTATGTCTTTCTATGAACAAAAAAGAAAGCCCTCAGAAAAAAAAAATTCGTTGCTTTAAGCCGATCTTTTATACAATATGTATCCTTAAATTTGAAGAAAATGAAAGTGACAATTAATTAATGGCGTCCTAATTAAACTCCAAATCCATAATGGCATAATGCTTAGTTAAGTCATGAGAGTCTAAACATAAATTAATTATTTTGAAGGTCCACTTTAGAGAAGCTTTTATATATATGTAGGCGCTGAATACTGCACCCCATGTGGGTAGTTGTTATTAGTCAAACTCTGGCTACCATATATATATATATATATATATAGAGAGAGAGAGAGAGAGAGATAGGAGTAGATCCGATGGGCATCGGACCTAGAGTTAGGTTCAATTAGCTCTATCACCGTACGATTAGCATCAAGATCTATATATGCGCATGGAAATTGATACAGTTCTACACGTATTTTGATGCAGAACACGAATCTTGATGCAGATCGGATGGTCAAGGTAGGTCCGATGGGCATCGGACCTACTCTCATTCCATATATATATATATACCATTTAGATTTAGCAGTCAATGAATTGAATATTATTTTCTAACAATAATAAAACATAATTTCTGGGTCCAAAGTCATAAAACAAATTAGATCATGACTAATCATTTCTGTAACTCTCTCACCCTTAGCTAATTAATTAATCTAATCTAATCTAATCTCATTAATGTTATCTCCCCAAATTTTCCAAACCTCATAATTATTAGAAACTAATACATACACCAACCAAAAACAAGAATCTAACTTAGGAAGAATGCAGAGCCGAGCGGAGGGGGGGATAATTCAGAAGTGTCAACTACTATCTTTCCAAAGATCAGACGAACCCGGGCAGCGACGTCGGTTTTGGGTCAGCAGTTCACTCTGCGGCCTTGTTGCATTCTCCCTCTTTTCCTTTGCATACTCCCTCTTCTTGCACCGGGCGGCATTTTGCGACTTGACCGGCCGGAGTCCAAGTTTTGCTTCTGCTCATCTCACAGCTGATACAGACAGGGACAAGTCATCCTTAGCAACAACAGATATCTCGCACATTGAATTTGGTATAAGCAGCTCAGTTCAAACATGGGACCGAAATCGACCGTACAACGAGATGTGGTGGCGAACAGGGGAAATGCACGGTTATGTCTGGTTGGATGAGGAGCCACCAGCAGATAGCACTTGGCCTCACACATGTCCCCCGTACCATGTCTCGCCTATCAATTACTCAAGTACAGGGGGTAGTATTATTCCAGCAACTGCTCGGATTGCTCGAACTGTGGTGGAGTCTTACAGAGCCGTGATGGCCGAACCGGTCTCTAGAGAGGTCAGATGGTTTGTGATAGGGGATGATGGCACGGTGTTCTTCCCGGAGAACCTGGTGGCCATGCTGGATAAGTATGATCACGAGGAAATGTACTACATTGGATCGATTTCAGAGAGTGTGGAGCAGACCATGCAGCACTCATACAGTGTAGCGTATGGTGGGGCTGGTTTTGTGGTTAGTCGTAATATTGCAGCTGAGCTGGCAGAAATAATGGATGGCTGTCTTGAACGTTATGCGAGCTTATATGGAAGCGATGAGCGTGCTCAATCCTGTATAAGAGAGCTAGGAGTCACCCTCACCATCGAACCGGGATTCCACCAGGTACATTGTTTATTATATCTCAGAGTATATATGGCTACTATCCATTGATTCAAATTTTATATTATGTATTAATTAATTTATGACTAATTAACACTTGCCAATCAACATTCAATTTGTACGTAATTGTAGGTGGATTTGCAGGAAGATATATACGGACTGCTCGCAGCGCACCCTGTTGCGCCATTGCTGTCTCTGAACCACCTGGGCCATGTAAAACTCATCTCGCCACGTTGGGTGACGCAAGTAGAAGCTACCAAGTCTCTGGTCGATGTTTCCCGGCATGACCCAAGCAGGACTCTGCAGCACACAATCTGTTACGAGAAGGGGCCACACACAAACTGGTCTGTGTCGGTTTCCTGGGGCCACTCGGTGCAAGTCTACCCGCAGGAAGTTGCTCCCAAGGAGCTAGCGAAGCCACTCATGACATTTCGAACTTGGAGGACCCGTAATCTCTGGCCTTTCACCTTTGACACTAGATCAGTGGATCCAAACAGACCCTGCGAGCTGCCTTTAATATTCTTCTTGAACCATGCCAGAATGGAAACTGGTAGAAACGGAAAAATTGTTCGAACTATCACAGAGTATTCGAGAAACATGACTGACAATGTTACCAGTACTTGCAAGTTGCAAAGTTTCACTGAGGCATTAAAGGTTCAGACTGTCACTGTGTATGCAGCAAAGATGGACCCAGCCGAATGGAAGCGGGTAATTGTTTGCTCTTGCTTTCTTTTTGAATGTCTATTTCTTTATCAATTTAAAATCGTATTGCAATTTTCCCCTACTGTATTTGTTGTGCCCCTCCCTCTAAGATCTGGCAATTTTTATGGTTGATGAGGGGAGTTTTTTCTTTGGATCATTTTTAGGCACCAAGACGACAGTGTTGCCGAACAAGGAGGATGAGAAAAGGGAAGATACTACAGGTACAAATAAACAAGTGTGAGCCAGGACAGCGCACGACGTGGTAATAGTTTGCAATTTGTGAATTAGAACGTGCCTTAATTAGTTCCGCTTATGATTAATTTTCAGTTATTCTGTCTGGTTATTGGTTATTGTTCCATAATTCCAAACATGTGTGTATATATATTCAAATTCAATGTATGAATAGCTTATGAAAGAGGACACTAGCTACAGGAAGAAGCATGTTAAAAATGAAAATGATTCCATTTAGTAGTCGCTGCTCCATTTAGTTAATTATGTGCAATCCAATTTAATTAATTAGACAGACTGGTCTGGCAATCAAATCAGTATCTCTAAAGATGTTGAAATTAGTGTTTTAGTTTGAAAAATAGTAAACTTAATTAAATTGATTAATTAGTTAAATGTTTGGGTTAATGTATTTTGAGTTTTCTATATAAATTAAATGTTTATGTTTTCTAGAGTTATGTTGGAATGTGCAATTCATGCACTTGATATTTGTGTCATGATTAATTTCATTTATGTTTTAAGGTATCTAAAAGACATCATATAACCTGTAAATAGATGAGTAGTCATTTCTAATATGTATGCGAATTGAAAAATATCTATATTATGAAAATTTCTGCTACTCTTCTTCTTCTTACTATTTCTCTCTTCCACTAAATATAAAATATAAAACAAAACAATAAAAGGACATGAATAGGCCAACATAAGTGGTATCAGAGCATAGGTTGTGTGAGAGTTCAAGTGAGGTTTCTCTAATAGAAGTGTGATAAAAGAAGAAGTTGAGAGCGCGATGGCTATGCAAGGTGGTGCATGGGGGCCCGCAAGGTGCGCAACTCGTCTTCAATAGCGAGAATTATAACTATTGGAGTATAAAGATGAAGACTCTCTTGATCTCACAAGATTTATGGGAGATAGTGGAAGAAGATTGTGAAGAAAAAAAAATGAAAAGGGAGAAGAAAAGGTTGAGACGTCGGGTGAGAAAAAAGGAGAATAAGAAGAAAGATGCAAACGCTCCCTATTTGATTCAACAAGCCATCACCGACAAGATTTTTTCAAGAAAAATCGACGCGACAAGTTCGAAAGAAACATAGCAGATTTTGCAAAATGAGTTTCAAGGTACCAAAAAGGTTAGAGCTGTAAAACTTTTAACTCTTAAGAGAGATTTTCATAATTTACAAATGAAGGAGAAAAAAACTTTAAAAGAGTATTTTTTTCTAAGGTGATTGAGTTGGTGAATCAAATTAAAAAGTTGGGTGAAAACTTAACCGATAAATCGATTTGTGAGGAAAATATTTAATTAGCATCTCTCCCAAGTACAACAATATTGCAGTCATTATTGAAGAAATCAAAGACCTCTCAAAGATTAAATAGACCTAGTAACCCTTATCTTGAAAGTGTATTCCAATCAAAGGTTAATTTAAAAGAGTCATCTAACCAAAATATGACCAAAGAGGACACGTTCCATGGTGGTAGAAGTGGAGAAACTCGAACTTGCAATTATTATAAGAAACTGGGTCATAGAGAAAATAATTGTTGGAATAAGAAAAATCCTTAATGTTACCATTGCAAGAAGTTTGGCCATGTTGAAAAGAATTGTAGGTTGAAAAATAAAGAGAATGCAAATTACACGGAGGGGAAAAATGGTGGTAAAGAAGGTGTTGAAAGCACATTTTATGCATTCCAATTGGCTGTTAAAAAGAAGAAGATGTGTGGTATGTTGATAGCAGATGTAGCAATCACATGACTGGAGACGAGTCGCTATTTTGCAAACTTGATACAACTGCCACTACTCAAATTACAATGAGTAATGGTGCGATTGTGAAGTCTAAGGGAAAGGACACGATTGTCGTTGCTTCAAAGAAAGGTAAAATGTTAATTCATGATGTGTTGCTTGTTCCGGATTTAGCACAAAATTTACTAAGTGTTGGGCAATTGATTGAGCATGGGCATGCGGTTCACTTTGAGGTGAATTGTGCAAAATTTATGACAAAGTTGAGAAAAAACAGAGAGAATTGATGGTGGTAATGAAAATGGAGAAAAATAGAAACTTTCCACTTAAACTCAAATCCGAAAAAAGTGTTGTTTTGAAAGTTAATGTAGAAGACTTGTCTTGGTTATGGCATAAGAGGTTTGGTCATGTAAATTATGAGAGTTTAAAATTATTGCAAAAAAGAATATGGTGTATAGGTTGTCACATATAGAAGAGAAGGGTGATGTATGTGAAGTTTGCGCTCTCGGTAAAATTCACCATGAAACATTTCCAAAAGAGAAGGCATGGAGAGTAAAGAAACCGTTGGAGCTTATTCATACCGATATATGCGGTCCTATGAAAACAACCTCACATGGTGAAAATAGGTATTTTATTACTTTATTGATCATTTTTCAAGAATGTGTTGGGTTTATTTTTTGAGACAAAAATCTGAGACATTTTTAGTTTTTAAGAAATTTCAAAATATGGTTGAAAGGCAAAGTGGCTGATTGATTAAGAAGTTAAGAAGTGATAGAGGTGGTGAATATAATTCCAAGGAGTTTGAAATTTTTTGTGAGAATATCGGTCTAGTAAGACAGTTGACGATCGGTTTTACACCGGAACAAAGTGGAGTCGCCGAAAGGAAGAATCGAACAATTGTAGAAATGGCGAGGACCATGATGAATGAGAAGGGCTTGCCAACGACATTTTGAGCCAAGGCGACATACACGGCGGTTGAGAAGAAGACACCATTTGAGGTGTGGTCCGATGGTAGAAAGCCATCGGTGAATTACTTGAAGGTTTTTTGCTCCATTTACTATGCGCATGCCCCAAAAGAGATGAGGCATAAGTTTGAAGATAAAGGTGAGAAAATGTGTGATTGTGGGTTATAGGACAAAATCAAAAGGCTATAAACTATTTAGTTTGAAAAGAAACAAGGTGATTATAAGTCAGGATGTAATTTTCAATAAGAAAGATAAATGGAATTGGAAAGAAAAAAATGTGGAGAATGTATTTTTCTGATCCAAGATGAACCACAAAAGGAGTCAAGTGTTCAACATGAAAGTATCCACAATCTCCTATGACAAATGTCGGGTCGTGTTCATTTTCTCCAAGCTCAACTCCAGCAAGATTTAGAAGATTACATGATATTTATGCTTCATTTAATTTTTGTGTTGTTAAACCGGAATGCTTGAGCAAGCGGTCAAAAAGAAGGTGTGGGTAAATGTAACGGAAAAAAGAGATAAAAATAATCAAGAGAAATGAAAATTGGGAATTAACTGAAAAACCAAAAGAAAAGGATGTGGTCGGATTGAAGTGGAATCCGGATGGTTTGGTGCAAAATACAAGGCAAATGAAGAAACTAAGAAAGTTGTGTTGAGAAAGATTTTAGAAGATATTAGAGATGACAAACTAAAATATTAAAGGAGAGTATTGAAATTAATGTTTTAGGTTGAAAAATAGTAAACTTAATTAAATTGGTTAATTAGTCAAATGTTTGGATTAATGTATTTTGGGTTTTCTACATAAATTAAATGTTTATGCTTTCTAGAGTTAGTGTTGGAATGTGCAATTTAATTTATGCTTTCTAGATTTAGTGTTGGAATGTGCAATTTATGCATTTGATACTTGTGTTATGATTAATGTCATTTATGTTTTAGAGTATCTAAAAGACATTATGTGACCAATAAATAGATGAGTAGTCATTTGTAATATGTATGAGAATTAGAAAATATCAATATATTATGAAAATTTCTACTATCCTTCTTTTCCTTACTATTTCTTTTTCCACTAAATATAAAATATAAAACAAAATAACAAAAGACCATGAATAGGTCAATAAAAGAAGGTGTGAATATAAACGCAGTATGATACATTATGGCACCATGTGTAATTATCTGCGCTGCTACCATGTACTCACAAATTAGCCCCAACTAAGTAATTTCCATCGATACATCAGACCGACAAAAGCCGGCTCCAAGTGATACTTTTAGTACTATCAATCAAACATTATGATTGACCCCTCTTACAGAGATACATTCCCCCTGTATATGCATCCAAAATCACATCCTATAACGAACTATTAAAAACAGTTCAAATTTTAAATCAGATGGAAAAAGTGATTTGTTCTGTTCACTAGTTTTAGTTACCTCTTTTTTGGAGAGGCAAGTACAAAACGACCAGGTGATATATATATATGCTGAACTGAACTGAACCAGCCAAGGTTTATACCAGTATAAACTACAAAACAACCCTCATCTGAGACAATCATCTTTCTTGCAACATTTGCAATATAATCATATTTTTCACTCAACTTTATCACTTGCATTTTTCAACTGAGTCGAAAACACAAAGATAAAAGATTTGTATAAGATAATTGTATAAGCGGTGCCAAATGCAAAAACTGCGAGCCCTCCTTGCACATGTTTTGCAACTATACTGCCAGCTAAGTTTCCAAATTTATCTATGCTTCGAGTTAGGGTAGGGGTGTCAATGGTACCTTTTTAGTCATTTATCCGATCCGTATAACGTATTCGATAAGGCAGATATGAGTAAGATTTTTTTTTGTTAGTTTATTGGATGTGAACATAGATAAGAATTTTTTTTCGTTAACCAAATGGGTAAGAATATGAGTAATAACTATTTTGTACCCTCCTATTGAGTAATTATAAAATCTAAATATATATTCAATTCAGTTTCCAACCTACCTAGATATGTATTCGTGCTTTTGAATTTTCTTCCTTTATAAAAATAATTTAGTTGGAATTGATTGCACATTTATTTTTATTTTTTATTAGAAATATAATTACATATGTGTGAAATGATTGAGTTTATTATATTTAATTTGTAAAATACAATAAAACTAATTAATTATTATATTAGTATTATCCGTTATTCATCTGCTACTGTTTCGTTACCCGATAATATTAACGGATAAAGGTAGGGTAGAGTAAGGTCAATTTTTAATGGGTATGGGTAGGGTATGGGTAAAGTCAATTTTAATAGGTATGTGTATGAAAATGCCTCCACCCTACCCGTACCGTATCCATTGACACCCCTAAGTTAGGGGCAGAGTCAGACTTATTGCTATGGAAGTCAATCGTGAATGAAGATCAATCGTATAAAATTTTTATACTGCGAATGAGCATCAATTTTACAATACTTGTAGCATTTTACTCTAAAATATATAAAAAATCGTATATATATACAAAAAAAAAATAGAGTTAATTAACCTCGTTCATTCTTACTACCTCCGTCCTTACTTCCGGCATCATATAATTTTAGGAGTATAAAAATAATATTAGGCAATGACGTTGCTCCAAGCATTTATTAAATAATAATAATTGGTTGTTGTATTTTTATTGCTTTAATTTATTGTTATCTTTATTAAGTTATTATTATCATCATCATTATTTTATTAATATTAGAATTACTATTATAGACATGATCTACATTATTTTCTCTATATACATGTAAAAGATTATGATACTTCAACTTTGATTGTTATCAAGGACTTGCAAAAATACATTGATGTGAATAACTTTTAGATGTCGATTTTTCAATTTATTTGATTCGCATAAAAACAAAATTAACAAATGATTTTTTTTATGTAATTATGGAGAAAAAAATTATAGATCAAATCTAATAGTTTTATTTTGACATTAAGTTTTAAAATTTTAATTAGTAGAAAATTAAAAATAAAGCCACAATAAAAAAAATTTGGAAGAATTGCATAACAAAAAATTAAAAGAGGACGCACTTACAATTCTTACGATAAACACCGCTTTCATAATTTATGAAAATGCCGGGCACCGTCCTGCAATCCAAATTAGATATAACGGTGCCAGAGAAAACAGGTATTCTGTGTGTGTGACGCCAAAAAAAATTTAAAAAGCTCTGATCGGAATCGGAGAAGGAGAGCTAAAATAATTCAATCGACTGGGCGCTTTGTTGCTCAGTGGCAAGTTTGGTAAATTAGAACAACAATTTGGATTCTTTTAATCTTATATAAATGAATTCTCATTTTACATATATATGTCATGTTCTTGATGGGAAGTACATGGCAATGGGTAGTTAGATTTTGTCTGTTTTCTTAAAACATACAACAAAAAATAAATATTCAATTTTTCTGGATTGTTGAGGTTGGAAGAAATAGAGTTATTTAGCTTTATTACTGGATTATTTCATAGAAAGCTAATTTCTCCAAATCAGTGCACTCTAGATGCTCAATTAACTACTCTTACAATTTCACTTTTTTCTTTGTTTAATATAACATAGATTTATATGTTTACAGGGTTTGAATAGCAATGAGGTTAGAGAAGTGCTGGTTCTGCTCTTCTACTATCTAGCTATACCAGCCATGGCATTCAGTTTGTGAGAAATAATGCTAAGGTGAGGCTCTTAGTCAATATACCAGTACCAATCTCTGACCGGTGTATGAACTGGTCCTGTTCAGGAACAGTACAGTTTTGCAACTGTCTTCTCGCCCTCATTCCTAAATCCTTTTTCTGTGTGAATCAAATTACCAATTTTGACAACTTTTGGGATACATATGGGCTTCTTCTTGCGTACCAGTTCAATCCGTACTTAAGTTTAATAAATCGGCAGCTGTATTTTGATAGTCTTTTCTTTCTGGCAATTAAGCACAAGCTAGCTGATGCCAGCAGGTAGCATTGGTAAGAGTTAATACCTTCATTTTGTTAATTTTATGTCAGATATCTGGGTTTTGCCGGTCAAAATATTAATGCCACAACAACTTCAAGATGAAGATACCTTAACCGATATTTGGGTTTTGTTAATACCTGGCAAGGTGAAGTGGACTAAAGCGTACTGGCGTTTGCATTGCAAGGACATGACCTAGGTACATCCAACTACAGCTATTTCTTTTAGCTGTTTTGGTCAGGTTTACAATGATTGGGGTCAGGTATGGGTGTTGTATGGATGGAATTTGATTTTGTTGAGATCATTTTGTTTGTTTATTTGAACAGGATTTGACCTTTGAGTTTGAGAGGAAGAGAAATAGGCCACAGAGGTACGATTGCATCAGCACGGAGAAGGTACTTCAAGCCATTCCAAAGATTTCTAAGGTGAAGGCTAAGAGAGGCAGATCTCATCAGAAACAGGTTTGTTGATACACCTATATATGGATTGGATTTTTTTTTTTTTTAAAAAGAGGCAAACAACCCATTTCATTGTTAAAATTGTTAAATACAAAAAATCAGTTAGCCAGCAGAACTAGACTGAGCCTCATACCATAGAGGCATATCATTAGTTCAGAACATTATGACAGGCATAGAACTGTCAGCTACAGTGTTAACCTCACTAGAGAACAATCAAAAGCTGATGAAAAGAACATACATCAACCAAAGTTTACTACTAACAAGGTTCCAAAAGTAAATTAAATTTGCTAAAACTAAGCCACTAAGTATAGAGTTGAGGCTAACTATATCTAAGAAACAAAATTGAGGTAGCTTCATAGGGCACTTATGGTAGCTCAGGAGCTGCCCCTCCAGTTTCTCCATCGGACTTTTAACACTACTATCTCCAAAGGTATGAAATGGTCCAAAAGAATGGCATCTTTAATGATGGGGAGCCAGTCCCCAACTGCATTCTTGATCTTCTTGCTCATATTGCCTGCCCAATAACAACAGAGAGATTTGATCAGTAAAATCAGAGTTCTAACTGTTTTAATATTGCAATTGGTAAAACATACTTCATTTCTGTGTTTCCACGGACTCCAACTAACAACACTGAGAATAATAAAAAAAAATGTCCAGGAGAGCCTCCAACAGATCTAAGTTTGGCCCTAGGCCATTCTACACCTCTCTCTACCATTGGTCTTCCTTCATCTCTCTCAATCTTTCACGGAATCAAGGTGGGTCGACGGTAAATCAAGGAGTGACGGAAGGAGCGACAAGAGACGGAGCAAGAGATTGGTTTTATCTTTTCTCTTCTTTATTTTCTGTCATTTAATATGTCTTTCCCTTTGTTTTTCATGGATGTTAACGCACCTATGAGAGGCTAGTTTACCTTTCTAGGAACGACGGCTCGTAAACTTGATGAATTAGCTTAAAATTTACCTCACTTGGATGGTTATAATTTGTGTTATGATTGTTTGTGAAATTGTTTGTGCTTGTTTTATTACTCTTGTGAATGTGTATTTGTGTACATGAGACTATCTCATTTTAGTTGAAATGGGGTTCTATTAGTACTTGATACTGAATATAGTAGCAAGGAATTAATCTTAGGATTTGGTATTAGTTCTATCCTAGCTCTAAATCAAACCGGATCACAAGCACAATAATCTATAGTTTATGGCGAAAAGCTAAACGTGAAGTATAAACTATTAGTTAGGTTTACTATCGGTATCGATCACGAAAAGCTAAACGCGAAGTGTCGGTAGTTGAGAGTAGCTTAACTAGTTGGACCAACATATTGACCAACTTGTGACGAAAAACTAAACATGAAGTCCAATATGGTTAAGATACGTAGTAAATTAGTGATAAACTAAACGTGAAACTTCTTGACTCAATATTTATACTAGAAACCACGATTACACAAACATGAATGCAAACCAAGTAGATTAGCTAATTCGGATAGTGAGCCGTAGCTCCTAGACCTTCCCAATATTGTTTCAAACCACCATTTTAAGTTTATTACTTTTTAGTTCACAATTAACTCTCTTCGAGCATTGAGCCCACAACACTGTCGCGGCTTGCGACCTGAGTAAGACCTGCGAACAAAACTCCCAATTTACTATTATGCACTATTATAGAATTAAAAATTGAACTAGTAATTAATATTACTTCCTGTTGTCCTTGTGTTCGACCCCGATACTACAACGAGAGGTTGTATGCTTGCAACCGATCGAAATTGAGTATTGGGTACATAAATTTAAAAGAAAAAAAGAGTATTAAATCGACCCAAAAATACGTATACAAAATACTTATCAGGTGTCATCTGCATAGTGACAATTAGTAATTGCCTTACCTTCTAAACATTGTGGACCCAAACCTTTAATGACATTTGCTTGTCTTCCTTTTGTAATTTTTTTACTAAGTGTGTCTGCTGCTAATATGTATAAGAAAGGGGATAATGGGTCTCCCTGCTTGACCCCTCTCTTACAATAAAAATATTTAGCGAGTTCTCCATTTATAGTAAGACAAGACTGAGAGCTGTAAAGCCATTGAGTGATCTATTGTATCCATTTGTTTCCAAAATTTCTACTCTGTAAAATTTCTAGCAAGTAATCCCAATGGATTTTAACATAAGCCTTCTCAAAATCCACTTTAATCACTACCCCTGGTTGTTTATTAGTATGACAGAAGTGTAGAATCTCTTGACTAAGTAACATGTTATATAAAATATACCTATTCTTAATGAAAGCAGCATGACTAGTGTCTATTAGCCTATCCATAATCAATTCTAATCTAATAGTAAGAATTTTAGATAATATCTTAAAACTACAATTTACTAGGCTTATAGGTCTAAACTTTTTTATAAGAGTTGCATTTTTTTCTAGATACAAGATTTGTTGATCCTATGTAAGTTTAAGTTGTTGTCATAGAAGAAATGTGTGAGAATCATCAAGTCAGATTTAACTATGTTCCAAACAATTGATAAAATTTGAAAGTAAAACCATCTGGACCAAGTGCTCCATTTGGTTCAGAAGCAAAGACTGACTTTTTAAGTTCTTCTTCTGTGAAAGATCTCTCTAGATCCCATTTTTCTAATTCTGTTAATTTTTCCTCTGTATTCCAAAAATTAGGTTCTAAATAACCATATTTGTGTCCAGTAGTACCTAACAAATCTTTATAATAGGCAATGATATGTTTCCTAATGTCTATCATGTTATTGGTGAGAGTTCCATTAATTTCTAAGGTATTGATTTGATTCTTCTTAGACCTATGAGTGGCAATAGTGTGAAAATACTTAGCATTTGCATCCCCTTCCTCCAGCCAGAGTTGTTTAGATTTTATATGGATTGGATACAGGGGCGGACCTAGGTGGTTCCAGGGGGGCATGCCCCCCCTGGATTTTGAGTTTTAGTGGAGATTTATCAGTTCTGACTGACTTTGCCCTCCCTGAAAATTTTTTTTGGCCCCCTCTGGACGTTTGATTTGTAATTCGGGTTAAATTTAGTGTTAAAATTGAAATAAATTTGTTAAATTTTAATTGGTAATTAGAATTATAAGTCAGAGCATCAGAAATTACAAGTTAAAACATTGAAAAGTATAAGTTAAAGCATTATTTTTTATCGAGTACCAAATTAGTTAATGGATATAAATCTGATTAGGTATTTAAATCCGATTCGATATTTTTTTGCCCCTCCTGACGAATAGAGATAGAATACAAATATATTTTCCGGATATTAAAACATTTTTGTTCTTTGTTAATAATGGCAAATCTGTAAAATGTGTGACAGGTTGAAGGTTGGTAAAGCCAGAAAAAAGATAGAAGCCAATAAGGAACGAGAGCATAGCATTTCCATCAGCTTTCAAAGAGGATGCTACTCTTCACTCTTTCAAAGGGTATGCGTCCATTGGGCCGGGATTTGGGCCCGGTCCGACTTGGGTCTCATCATGTGTGCAATATTTTAAATAAAATTTATGCATCCAATATTCTTTCTTCTTTACGTTAATTAATGAATAAGAAATGTTTATTGTGCACATGGTATCCGTCAATTTACACGTGTCTTGTGGCTGAACAAATAAATGATGACATGATAGCTTTCTCCTTTTAAAATGTGTCTGCCTCTTGCTCCCACAATACACAACCTGACACGACCTCCACTTTTCTATTCCTTTTACTGCACTTTTATTGTCTGTTCTTCCTTTCTTTCTTTTCATGGATTATTTTCTCTTTCTTTTTTATTCCTCTTCTTTTCTTTCCTTTGTCTCATACCATAAATAAAAGGGTGGCCGGGTGTAGGGGTGTTCAGCCGGTCAGTTCGGATCAAACCGAATTTTTTTTTGCCGAACTGCAGTTTGAACTGAATTTTAAAAATCTAACTGAACCGATAGAATTAAAATTCCAAACTGATCTAAATCGAACCGATTAAACCGATTTAAACTTCGGTTTGTTCGGTTGAACCGAATACAAACATTTCAAGTTACAAATAAACATTTCAAAACTGGTTGGTTCGGTTCAAACCGATTTGGATAACATTTTTGATAACCACACAAGCCGGTTTTTGATAAACCGATCCATTATAAACCACACAAAATAAACCAATCCATTATAAACCGATCCATTTTTTTATTAAACCGGTTGGTTCGGTTCAAACCGATTTGGAGATCCCAAAACTGAACCGAACCATTTAAACCGAACTTCTTCAAAAACTTAACCGAACCGAACCATTTAAACTGAACAACCGATCCAATTAAATCAAAATTTGCCAGTTCGGTTTAAAACCGAATAAACTGATCCATTTGAACACCCCTAGCCGGTGATCCCATCACTTATCGTCTAAAATTTAAGAAAATGAGTTCAGTTAATACAAAAATCAGCCATATGGGCTCCCATATGCATGCAAATAGATGTGAACAACTGCTTTTAAATTTCAGCATGCATGTAACATTTTTTTAAGAGGAAATTTCACGTGTACTCCTCAAAAATTTCAAAATTATGTATTTTCTCCTCTAATTTTGAAATTAGGTATTTCCCCTCTAAATTTCAAAAACTCACAAATTTACCCATTTTATTGTCTTTTATATTAAAACTCATTCTATATTTATAAAATACCCATTTTACCCTTTGTTAAAATCATAAAACGCCTCATCGGACTCAAATTTGAATCTGAAGAGTTTCTCTACTGTCCGATCCGCGCACATCGCATTAAGATATGTGCACATTGCTTCAATATCCGTGCGTATTCGCTTCAAGATTTGTGCTGATCTAGCGGGTACAAATCTTAAAGCAGTTCGGACAGTAAAGGATTCTTTCAGATTCAAATTTGAGTCCGATGGACGTTTTATGCTTTTAATGAAAGGATAAATTGGTATAATATAAATTTAGAATGTGTTTTAATATAAAAGACAATAAAATGAGTAAATTTGTGAGTTTTTGAAATTTAAAGAGGGAAATACGTAATTTTAAAGTTTTTGAGGGGTATACGTGAAATTCTCCCTTTTTTAAACGCGGCTCTTTGAGAATAAAAGGCGATAAGAAACCCTAAAGCCGCCACAGACCCTCCAGCCCCTCTCCTACCCCAACCCTGCCCGCACTCCACACCCGTCTACCCTCTCTACTACTTTTAGACCTCATCTTCGACACATCATTCTCTCCTCTCTCGTTCGGCTCTACCTTCTCGTGGAGAGGAGAATGAGGGAGAGGGGAGGGAACCGAGCAAAGCCGATCGGAGTCGGAAGCGTAGTATCGTCAGAGCTCGGAGTGTAGAGTCCTTATCTCGATCGGAGCGTGACGGTGAGTAAATCCGGTTGTCGGAGCGCGACAACGGTCGAAAGAGCGGATTCGGTCATGGAGCGAGATGAGAATTAAAGTATTATAGTGATTATGAGTAAATTTAAGTACGATTAAAAGAGTAGATTTAGAAGTTTAGATGGTGATTAGAGTAATTTAATTTTTTGTGAAAATATAAAGTAGATTTAGGAATTAAAGTCACTTGATTTATTTTGTAAATATATTTTTTATCAAATTGTTAAGGCATTAAAGCCATTAAATTAAAAAAAAAAACATTTTTTTAACGCACGTTTTGAAATGAAATTAAGAAATTGGGAGCTACAAAACCGCAAAAGGAACTGTGTGGACCCAGAAATTCAATTCCATTGCATACAAAAGTTGGTAAACGATATATATATTTTATACTTATCCAATCAATAGAGTCGCACTCGATTACAAATTTACAGCACCATTACTTGAAAATGAACTGCAATTATAATTTTATAAGAAACAAAAAAAATAAAAGCAGAGCAGGACAGGGCAGGGCAAATTCATTGATCAGATGTCAACTTGGCGGTCTAAATCACTGAAATAAATAGTTTATTTTTATAACAAGGGGGAATTTCACGTATACCCCTCAAAAACTTCAAAATTACGTATTTCTCCTCTAAACTTTGAAATTACGTATTTCACCCTCTAAACTTCAAAAACTCACAAATTTACCTATTTTATTGTCTTTTATATTAAAACTCATTCTAAAATTTTAAAATATCCATTTTACCATTTATTAGCCCATCATACTCAAATTTGAATCTGAAAGGTTCCTCTACCATCCGATCTGCACGCATCGCGTTAAGATCTGTGCGCATCGCTTCAATATTTGTGTTGATCTAGCATGCACGGATCTTAAAGCAATTCCGATCCGCACTCATTGCATTAAGATCTGTGCGCATCACTTCAATATTGTGCTGATCTAGCACACACAGATCTTAAAGCAATTCTGATCCGCACTCATCGCATTAAGATCTGTGCATGTCACTTCAATATGCGTGTATATTCGCATCAAGATTTGTGCCGATCTTGCATGCATAGATCTAAAAGCAATTCGGACGGTAGATGAACTATTCAGATTCAAATTTGAGTATGATGGGTTTTATATGTTTTTAATAAAGGGTAAAATGGGTATTTTATAAATTTAGAATGAGTTTTAATATAAAAGACAATAAAATGGATAAATTTGTGAGTATTTGAAGTTTAGAGGGAGGAATACGTAATTTCAAAGTTTAGAGGGGAAAATATGTAATTTTGAAATTTTTGAGGGGTATACGTGAAATTCTCCCTTATAATAAATAGTGTGGGTATCAATCAAAGCATGTAAAGTCCACTACACGCCATCACCATACTATTTTTGGTCAATTTTGGATGGGTCCCACTTCCAACCTCCTTACATTCTTGTCCCTTCCTTACCCTATTTGGCTATTTTTTTGTTTTGTTTTTGGCATTATTGAATTAATTAAAACTACCGAATTTTTTTTACTTTTAGTCCTTGAACTATACCACTTGATTCAATTAAGCCCTGAAATTATATTCTGGTGTGATCAAATATCTCAACTATTTTGAACATGGTCATGGTGTGCTCCGACAAATGATGTGGCTTTGGTCATTTTTTGGCGTTTATGGTTCCCTCCAGTTTGTGGTAACATTGGAGAGGAGAGAACACCTAGTTCCATATGTATGGTGCGTGTGCTTTGGTTGGTTATAGAGTTGGTGTCACTTCCTTTCCCTTTTTTTCTTCTCCTTTGAATTCTGTCCATAAAAAAGCAGCAAGGTTGGTGATCCATCCGTGTGTAAAGAAGCAAACCAATTGGTGCATCCTTTCTACCATGTCTTAATTTTATTTGGGTTTCTTTAATTTGGCCACATGTCTAATTAGTGTACTCACTCGGTACACAACACTCAAATTGTATATATATATTCGGGGATCTCTAGGCCTAATAATGCACTTGATTCTCCATAAAATTATATTGTCGGAAGAGGTTTTAGTCATAGAACCGAAAACATATGAAGTTGTTGTTGCTACTTCTCCTTGCTCTTCTTTTTTGTTTCTTCATGGTCAAGCTATTATAAAATGTATTTCATTCAATATTGTTTGTAAAATTCGGAAAATATTATTTGAAAAAAAAATAGTAATATTATTTGAGTGAGGCTATGGTACTTTGCAATGCGCGATTGTTCCGTACATTGGATTCATATCTCCGCCTTCAAAGTCTAAATAGTCGATCGAACCGGAACCGCTCAACATTATTATCATATGAAAATATACTTGGAGACCAAATTTTTATATTTTTTGAAATTTTTTTGCTATTTTTTTTTGGTAGGTAGAAAATCACTACTTTCGGATGGTTTAGAATTTTTAAATCAAGTGATTTTCTAATTGTCTCAACAAATAGTAAAAAAGTTCCAAAAAATATAAAATTTGGTCTCCAAGTATATTTCATATGATAATAATGTTGAGCGGTTCAAATTGACTATTTGAACTTTAAAAATGAAGATATGAATCCAAAACAAAATTATCCGCGCATTGCAAACCATAGCCTCCCTCGTATTATTTTGTATTTTATATAATATAGTAATTATCACGGTTCCTCTTAACAAAATAAATTATGAAAAATATAGCAATGTCATATTTCTTTACTTTGATTTTTAGCAGATGAGTGTGTACCATGCAAAAATGGAAAATATATAAGGAACCCGAGTAGAACGAGGGTGTTCTTAAGCTCACCAAGTCTTTTAGTAAGCTTAATTCAAAACTTATCAAATTGAATTCAAACGACGAATTCAGACTATTAAAATCGATATACTTCACGAGTGTGATATGTTTATATGTCAAATTTTTTATTTTTTGAATTATTTTAATATAAAGGCAAAACAGTAAAAAAAAAAGATTTATAAGTTAATTTTAATGTATTTGTGTTTGATCAATTTTTTATTGCTCGACTTTATACTAATTAATTTATAAAATTATAAAATTTGATATGCATACGTATCACCCGTAAGTAAAGTATATCAATTTCAACAAGCTAGATTCGTCGTTTAATTAAAATTAAGTTTATCAGGAAACTTAATACGCTTAAAAACACTTTAGAAACCTGCCATTGTTCGGCTCTTTATACGCAGAAAATCGAAATAGTTATTTGTCACGTTACCTTGCATATATTTCTATAAAAAATTATGGTAAGATATCTTTCTTAAAAAAATTTCAATATTTTGAGACGCTGCCTGAAATTGAGTATTATTAAAACTCGTAAACAATAAAAGAAATATCTTAACCGGATCTAGAAGAATAAGTTACTAAAAAAGTAAAATAGAATGGGAACCAAGTCACGAACGAGAGTACAATAAGTAATTTATTTCTGAGAAAAAAGTAAAATTGAATTAATTAAGAAATAAGTATTTTGGCGTTGGTACTTGAAATTTTGTCGGGACTCGAGACACTGAGGGTTCCACTGGACCCCACTTATACAAAAGTTCACTTTGATGCTCTCGGTGCACAATTTAATTGAACTCCTTGCGCCACACCTAATAAAAAGAAACTAAGAAAGGAATAGGATGCAGGGGTGTAAACGGAGCGGATTCGGAGTGGATAATACTAATACCAAATTCATATCCACATTTCAATAAGTGGATACGGATGCAGATACGGATAGTAAACGGATGTCAAAATTCAAAACCAAATCCATCTTAAACAGATACGGATACCGAGCGGATAATCTATGAATACAGATTCAAATACGGATACAAAGGAATAATTGTCGAATAATTGAGTCAGACGAGCGTTTTTAAATACAAATACTAATTAACAAAATTAAGAAAAAACAAATAAAATAAGAAAAAAAGAAAAAAAAAAAACTATTTAATTTTCTCTATGTACATTCAAATGGATACCCCAAACAATTCTCACTAAATAATTCATTTTTTTATAAAGAGATTCAAAGAACGTGATGCTAAACAAGAAACCGGCTATAACCGGTAATAACCGGTTCGGATTTCAATGAACCCACGTGATGCCACTGATGGTAGTTACCCACGTGATATGATGATATCCCATTGGATTTTACTTACCCAATTTGTTTCGGATATAACCGGATATCCGATCCGTTTTCAAATGAACAAATTTATTCGTATCCGTATCCGTATCCGGATCCTGTTCATCCTTTGTTAAAATTATCCGAATTCAAATCCGAAATTATCCGAATATGTTTAATTCGGATACGGAATTGTTCGGATTCGGAGCGGATTATCCATGTCCGTTTTCAACCCTAATGGGATGAACAAATTTTGAAAATGAATTGTGATGAATTGGTACGAGGTGGCATTCCAGGAGCATAGAGTGGTTGGCCAGCTTGATGCGCACGCTACATCCGCACCGCTGCCACTCTCCTCCCCAATCCCAAAGGAGCCCCAAATTTTTGAGAGAGGGGGATTTAATGTGGAGCTGGAGCATAATATATACCGGAAATATCGTTGTTTTACTAACAAAACATCATTGTTTTTCAATGAAACATCGATGTTTCGTTAGCCTTAGCATTAGCAGTTAAGCAGGACAGTGTTGAAAAAATATTGGTGCATCGCTGATGTTTTTGCAATGAAACATTGATGCACTTCTGCCGTCGACAAGCCGTACATAAAACATTGGTGCATCATCGGTGTTTTTGTACGAAAGCATCGTTGTTTTTCAAAAACTTTAAACGGTCATAGCTTTGGCTAGGAAACTCGGATTTGTGTGTACGACCCAATTCGGAAAGCTTGGGACGAGACGAGGTGGATAGCGCTGTTGGAATCATTCCCAAGGGGACGACAGAGTCAGAATTGCAAACAAACATCGTTTAGTGCCTCAAAAATTGAGTTAAAGATTTTTATCATCGGTAGACACACAACGACCCGTTTGCGGCTCGTGACAGTGTCATATGCAGCATGGTAAAAGTCAGAACCTGTATCAAAATTACTGATCTGATGTTTAGTGTTCGCATTCGCCTAATGAATTTAATTTGACAATAACCAGCATCCTAATATTGAGTATCTTTCATTTTGTACGTTCAAACAAGAAACAGTCCGTGTGATATGAAAAAATTCCAGTTATATTCAACTTTAAAATTGAGAGAATTTGATTTGACAAGAACTAATATCTCAAATCTAGTTCCTTTCTAGATATGCTAATTAGCGTAATTTAACATAATTTCAAGTAATTTAGCATATTTTACTATAAAAATGCTAATTTATACATCAAAAGAAGTAACTAACAAATATTAAAAACAAAATTCGAATTTTTATTGTTAAATTTCATTCATATTGTCTCTCAAATCTTAAAAAAAAAAAAAAAAACTGGACCGCCCCATGTGAAGCGGTTCAGTATGCACAGCTGACCGCCCCCCTGTGAGGCGGTGTGATTGGCAAATTGGACCGCCCCCCATGGGGCGGTTAGGACAGATTTAAAAAAAAAACGAAACCGAGAGTACATGTGTTATTTTTCTTTTTTCTGAGGGTATTAATAAAAAAATCAGTTATATTTGTGTTATGCACCAGTGTCCGTACTGTTCAAAAGAAAAGAAAAGAAAAACCGACAGGCACCTCCTTGTTGAACTTTTTTTAAAATCATAAATAAAAAAAAATTACCAAATCAACTTGGTTTTTATAAAAACCATAAGAACTGAGATGTCATTTCGGTCCGAATTTCTTTTTTTGAGACCATATTGTCATTTCGGTCCGAGGTATTTTTATAAGTTTTACCTGTATATCATTTTTTTTTAAATCTATGAAAATGGCTCGGAACGAAATGACAATTCGGTCAGAAAAAAAAGTTCGAACCGAAATGACATCTTAATTCTTATGATTTTTTTGTAAAAACTAAAACAATAAAATTGGTTTGGTAATTTTTTTTTTATTTATGGTTTCTAAAAAAGTTTCCTCGTTGTTCCCCAATTGAATTTGTCTCTTACTATTACCTTATTTGGTTGAACCAGCCTTACCTTTTACTCACTATTTTCCCTTTTGCCCTTTTTCCCTAATCCCTCCTTGGCTCCTTTCTTATATTTCCATTTCCGCTTCTTCAGTCTTCACCCCCAAAATAGAAACACATAAATATAGTGATACTAATAGTCTATTACAAACCCTCTTTAGTGTTTATATTTGAGAGAGAGAAACAGAGAGATCGAGAGATGGCTCATAGTCACAGTCATAGGTGGTGGGCTGAGAACGCAGCCAATCACATCATCAATTCCACCTCTGCGGCCATGTCGCCGTCGTCTCTGCACCTGCACCAGCATCAGCATCAGCTCTCTCATCTGAGCGCGAACCGCCTCGACTCGCAACAGGAGAACATGCCCTCCTCTCCCAACAGCAGCGGCAGCAACGACGACGACCACTCTCCATCCGCCGCTGCCGCATCAGATCCCGCCTCATCTGGCGGTGGAGGCACTTCCTCCGGCCGCCGTCCCCGCGGACGCCCTCCCGGATCCAAGAACAAACCCAAACCGCCGATCATTGTCACCCGTGAGAGCCCCAACGCTCTCCGCTCGCATGTCCTCGAGATCGCCAGCGGCTCCGACATAATGGCAGCAATTGCAGGCTTCTCAAGGCGCCGTCAGCGTGGCGTGTCAGTGTTGAGCGGCACTGGCGCTGTGACTAACGTTACGCTGCGGCAGCCAGCAGCGCCTTCTGGCTCTGCTGTCATCGGCCTCCACGGTCGATTTGAAATCTTGTCTCTCTCAGGCGCGTTTTTGCCAGCACCATCGCCGCCAGCTGCGACGGGACTGACAGTATACCTGAGTGGCGGGCAGGGTCAAGTAATGGGGGGAAGTGTTGTGGGGGAACTGATCGCGTCTGGACCGGTGATGGTTATCGCGGCCACATACTCTAACGCAACATACGAGAGGTTGCCGCTGGCAGAGGATGAAACTGATGCGGATCAGGGGCTGCAGCCGCAGGAGAATACAAAAGGCATGAAAGTACCTCAGAACGGGTCGGATGACAACGCGGGTGGCGACACGAATGAGGATGCGAATGCCAATGTTAATTCTGCAGTGGCAGCTGCCTATAATATGCAACAACAAAGTCTGATGCAAAACGGGCAGTTGCCGCATGAGGCGTTTGGTATCTGGGCAAAGCCGACGGCCTACTAGCACTACCATCATCTGTAATTGCTAGGTAGATCCATCTGCTAAATTTAGGGTTGCACCACTTTTGCTTTTCTTAATTTGTAGAGAGAGAGATATGTATGTTAATTAATTATGTGATCATGTTTCATGTTATAGCTCAATTAGTTAATTAATTAGTCCGGTACTGCATGCATGCATGTTGCTTCTTTATTAATTATTATTTTAATTAGGCATTGCTTTCTATAAACTATAATTCTACTTTACCTGCAACACTTTCTTATAGGAAGTTCTCGCCGTTTTTTGCATAGTTAAATTAATCCTTTCCTCATTTCCTGCTTAATATAATCTTCTGACTTTAATTTTAATTTTATTGATTAATTGTGCTGGTTGTCGGATAAGGCTAACTTTTGTTTCTCTCATATATATATATATAACAATATCTGGTACATAACACTTTCCAATATATGCATGTCCAGTTGATATAATTCTGATTTTTTTTTTTTTTTCCTTTTGTTGCACTGCACGATGAGCGCATCAAATTGCATACTTGCTCCAAGAGAATTTTCTTTTGTTTGCGAAAGAAAGAAAGAAAATTAATATTAATATATATTATACTCTTAATTGTTTTCCATTTGATTGCCTTTTTTTAAGGTAAGTAGTAGATACATTATATGTTGAAGTTGGAAGGAGATAGTAGTAGTTAGTGAGAGAGCTTTCTAACTTGAGACTGGGA
This sequence comes from Carex kokanica, assembly GCA_025461125.1. Classification (NCBI taxonomy): domain Eukaryota; kingdom Viridiplantae; phylum Streptophyta; class Magnoliopsida; order Poales; family Cyperaceae; genus Carex; species Carex kokanica. The sequence continues at coordinate 918,609 of JAJGRX010000925.1, read as the reverse complement.
CCCAGAAAGGAATCAAGTTGTATATGTGATTGACTGCTTGTTCTCCGGGTTCTATTTGTAAATAGTGAGGAGATAGTAGAAACCAATTAATGCCACCTTTAATCTGGCCTAGCTAGCCAGTATCTGATTTGATTTGATGTGATATGATTTTGATTGCTCTCCTGCTATGGCTTTCCTAGATGCTTCCAGTCCTTGCATTAATTAAAATTGACCGTGATCTCATATCATGTATGTGTTCCTGTCACCAATCTATATATAATTACATGCATGCTGCCTAATTAAGCCAAGAGTAGAACTAAGGTGTTCTTGAGCTCACCAAATCTCTTTGTGAGCTTAACTCAAAAATTTATTAAATTGACTTCAAACGACGCATTCAAACTGTTGAAACCGTTCTACTTCACGAGTGATGCGTTTACATGTTAAATTTTTAAATTTTTGAACTAATTTAGTATGAAGTCACGCGATAAAAAAAAGATGATGAATAAGTTAATTTTAATGGGTTCATTTTTCATTATTTTTTGACCGCTTGACATTATATTAAACTAGTTCGAAAAATTATAAATTTGACATGTAAATGCATCACTCGTGAAGTAGAACGGTTTCAACGGTTTGGATGTGTCATTCGAAGTCAATCTGATCGGTTTTCGAGTTAAGCTCACAAAGGGGTTTGGTGAGCTTAAGAACATCTTAGTTCTACTCAGTACGAGTAGAACACAATAAAAAATAAGAAATTAGTTGCATTGGAATTCCTACAATGAAAAATAAAAGAACTATATATATTGTTTTGAGAATTTTTATTGCAACTCTCGTCTCACGTAGTCACGTACATCAATTATAAATTTCTTAATTTTTAAAAGAGAAGAGAAGATAACATAACATGGAGGCTAGAGAGGTGGCATCAATGAGAGGCTAAAAGATTAAATTCATCTTTATAGATTATATATTAATTATTATACTTTAATAATGCTATTATGAAAAAGAGTAAAATAGATTATCCTGCCATATATATATATATGTGTCAATGTGTGTGTGTGTGTGTGTCCTGGGTTGCTTCTTGCGGATATCCTCTTTTATGTAATTCAAATTTTTACGAATTAATTACAAGCTCTCTAAAAATCTCGCAATTGAAAATTGGCAAATAATTAAAATAATTAGAGAGCTGTGCCTGTGCCAGTGCCAGTAGAAGGAAGGCCAGCATCCATCAATTAATTAGTTCTGGTAACAAACACCATTAGGTGCGAGAAAGTGAAATTAAGCACGATATTTGATTGGATATATATATGTTTTTCAAGTACCTTTAATTTGGCCGATCGATGAGCTGCTTCATCTCTCTCTCTATATAGTACTTAAATCGTGGGATATGTTGGGGATAAGGGTATTAAAAAACAAGAATTCAGATTTCTTTTTTATATTTTATATTTTCTTTTTGTATCAGCTCATATATATATATGTTAATATGTAATTGTCAACTCATGTCGCGACAAATGCAGAGAGAAACCCAATCAATGAATATGATGATGGATCCATTTTGGATTTAATGGTTAGTTGAAGGGGATAAAAAAAATATATAGTTCCTCTTTTGAAGTTTGAAATAGGTAGGAGGTGGCGTACTGACGCTACCAATAAACTTAAAGTCCTTTTTGACTTGGGCTTATCGTAGCTTTTTGACGCTATCAATAAACTAAAGTTTGAAATAGGTAGGAGGCAGGCGCCTATCGTGTTCATATACATACATATTCATATTCGGATGGCTAAAATCAAGCCGGTGTAATTAAAATTTTGATACTACTAATTTATTTTTGTGATTTTAAAAGTTCAAATAGTCGATCTAAAGTTGCTCAACGTATTTTCTATATTAAAATGTGCTTGGAGACTAAATTTTACTTTTTTTCTTATAAATTTTTTTACTATGTTTTATGGATTTTTGAAAATCACTGTTTTTCAGATTTTATTTATTTATTTTTTATTATAAAAAACAATGATTTTCAAAAATTTATAAAATATAGTAAAAAAAATTCAAACAAATGTAAAATTTGGTCTCCAAACACATTTTAATATGAGAACACGTTGAGCACTTCATATCAACTATTTGAATTTTAAAATCGCAAAACTAATTGGTAGCACCAAAGTCTTAGTCATACCACTTTGATCTTAGCCAACCTTTTCATATTAATTTGTATTCATATTCATTTTTAATATATCGATCCTTGACGTATGCATGCATGTTTTCCCGTTCAATTCAAGATAAGTTTAATTAACAAAGAATGACTTAATTTTGTATTCAAGACCAAGTCCACAAAGCATGCAGTTAATTCTCAAATTATATATATCTACCAAGTTTTATAAATTTATTACAGTTAAAGGCAACCTAATAATCTATATATGATGAATTGATGATCATCATCATTCGACTGGTTTTTTTTTTCCTTTTACATTCCATTTTCCATGAACAGATACTGGATTGATTTATTTATTGGCACGAGACGGATCAGATGATGGGAGCGGTAGCAGTAGCGGAGGTGTTGTTTTATTAATCAATATATATTAAGGTTTTCTTCAAAAAAATATTAAGGATTGGAAGAGGTTCCTCGTGCGTGTGGGGACGTGGCAGGATGTTACAGGCGCATATTTCCCACGTGCGAGTGACCCCAACATGACATGACCACAGCCACGCTCAACTGCACAAAAATCGATTGGTCTCCTCTTCATGGTCCCAGCTTTAAATCTACTACTTACATAAATAACTTATTTATTTATGATATTTTGTTAGGTTTGCGTGTAGGAACCCAGCGGTGGTGCAAGTTGGAGGTGCAATGGAATGGAATGGCATGCTACCCAGCTACCGTATTTGACCAGAGGCAGAGAGATTTAGAGATGATGATCCAATGCATGCATTTGCTGAGACTTGAGAGTAGAGAAGAGGTGGCAGCGAAATTGACATGACCCAGTCTAATTGAATTCACGACTGTGATTTGTCGGACGATTTTTGTATCATTAGTTGAAACTGGCACAAACTGCCAGTACTAGCAAGCTAGCCACCTGATTTGAATTTTGATTTTTTCTTTTTTTTCTTTTTTGTTCTTACATGACCCGTAGGCCTACATCTCTTCCGCAGGTTCATTACGGCCTCTCCTATTCCAGCTAGTGGTTGAAAAAATCCGACCAGTCCAGAATCGGACCGGACAACCCGTGGTTCGGACCCGGACCGGTCCGGACCGTACCTATGCTAGAAACGGATCTAGCACGGATTTGGTTCAATTTTTTTCTCTAGACTCGTGTAGGACTGGACCGTGGCAACCCGTGGAACCGTGTTGGACCAGACCGGTCCAAATCCGGACCGCCCCGGGTAGAACCGGACCCAACCCGCCCAGACCTAGGCCAGACCCACGTAACCCCCCGGACCCGCGCCAGACCCAGACCGTGCCGGACCGTGCCAAAACCCCTTGGACCCCAGCAGGACCGGACCAGACCCGTTTTACTGTAGCAATTCGAAATTTTTTGAACCAAACGGCTCTATTGTTCCCCCCAAAAAAAAAAACATCTATAAATTAAACCTCATCATTATCTCATTTTCACATCAAAATATCATTATTCTCAATCTCTCAATCTCATACTCACATTACTCTCAAACTATTGTTATTTTCATTATTCTCAAATTTTAATTTCATTATTAAAAAAAAAGATATAGTTGCAAATTTATTTCATTCCGCAAAGGCGCAAGATTTGAATGTTAAATTTGGTTTATGTTAGATTTATTTTTTGTTAGATTCTGTAGAGTAATTTAAAATTTGAATTGAATATTAGATTTATTTTATAAATATATTTAGTTTATGTTAAATTTATTTTTTTAGATTTTGTAGAGTAATTTAGATTTAGCTTATGTTAGATTTATTTTTGTAGAGTAATTTAACATTTAAATTAAATGTTAGGTTCAGTTTATGTTAGATTTATTTTTGTAGAGTAATTGGATCCTAAAATTGAATGTCAGATTTATTTTAAATTCAGATTTATTTTGATTTTAATATGTTATGTTATATATGTTGGATTTTATTTTTGAATATGTTAGATTTATTTTTAAAATATGTTAGATATGTTAGATTTTAGGGGGAATTTCATGTATATCCCTCAAAAGTTTCAATATTACATATTTATCCCTCTAAAATCAATAATTACATATTTATCCTTAAAAATTATAAAAACTCACATATTTATCCAATCTAACTCTATTATATATCAAATATCTCAAAAATAATTAAATAATATTTTTTTAAATATTAAAATTTCTTTTATAATATTAATTAATATTGTAATGACCATTATACCCTTTCTTCCTCTCTCCCTTTAATCTGTTGAGTCTTGAGAGCGCCAAAACATCCCGCCTCTTCTCTCCAATGGTGCTGGTACTGTACGGTTTCAGTGCTGATATTAGTACAGTACGGTTCAGTACTGGTACGGTACGGTTCAGTACTGGTGCTGGTACGGTTCTGTGCTGGTACTGGTACAGTTCAATTTTGGTACTAGTACGGTTCAGTGTTGGTACTGGTACGGTACTGTTCAATATTGGTACTGGTACGATTTAATACTGTTTTCTAACAGTGGTCTTAGAAGGGTAAAATGGGAATACATAGAAAATTAATGTTAAATATAATGGATTTGATAAATATGTGAGTTTTTATAATTTTTAAGGATAAATATGTAATTATTGATTTTAGAGGGATAAATACGTAATATTGAAACTTTTGAGGGATATACATGAAATTCCCCCTAGATTTTAATATGTTATGTTGGATTTATTTTGAATATGTTAGATTTATTTTTCAATATGTTAGATTTATTTTTTAAATAGATTAGATATGTTAGATTTATTATTAAATATGTTAGATTTATTTTTAAATAGATTAAATTCGGTTTTATGTTAGATTTATTTGATATTATTAGATTTATTCTCAAATTCGGATTTATTTTTAAATTTAGATTTATTTTCAAATATGTTAGATTTATTTGGAATATGTTAGATTTATTTATAAATATGTTAGATATGTTAGTTTTTATTATGTTATGTTGAATTTATTTTGAATATGTTAGATTTATTTTTAAATATGTTAGATATGTTAGTTTTGTTATGTTATGTTGGATTTATTTTGAATATGTTAGATTTTAATATGTTATGTTGGATTTATTTTGAATATGTTAGATTTATTTTTTAAATAGTTTAGATATGTTAGATTTTAATATGTTATGTTGGATTTATTTTGAATATGTTAGATTTATTTTTGAATATGTTAGATTTAATTTTTTTATAGATTAGATATGTTAGATTTATTATTAAATATGTTAGATTTATTTGATATTGTTAGATTTATTCTTAAATTCGGATTTTAATTTTGGATTTATTTTATGTAGAAGAAATGGCATCTCTTCCTCGCGTACGATTGGTTGAGCAAATGGTGGAGTCTTTTGTAAATGAAATATTAAAAGAAAATCCTAACCCTCCTCCACTACTGTATTTTCCTCAAGATGTTAACTATTATCAATAAAATCCTAACCCTCCTCTCGTCTGGCTCAGGGGCTTTTGTGGGCCTTAGAGCGTTAACTGCCTACACTATTTCCTTCGCCGATGGAGCTTCATCCAAACCCGATAACGCCTCCTCTGGGACTTTTACCAAATCCCCCCTAATCTCTTGTAAAATTTGTCTCACACTTCCATCCTGCCAGTTCTGATCTGTACCATAGATTTGTTTGAAATAGCCCACAAACTCTCTCCTTATTTCATACTCATTCACCAACCATTCACCATTCTCTTTCTGAATTGCCTCTATCATATTCCTACGCCTTCTCACCAACGCAATTGTATGGAAGAACCTCGTGTTTTGGTCCCCCATGAGATCCCAATTCAGACGGGATCTTTGGAGCCAAATAAGCCTCCTGCGCTGCTATGTAAGTTTGGGACTGCTTTTGCAAGACCGGCATACGATCCCTCACTGATCTGATTGGACACTGTTTATTAATAAAGTCATCTCCTTCTCAATCTGGAATAATTCCCAGTTTGTTTTTTTTGTCCATGTCCCCAGTTTTGTACTTCCTTCTTTAGAGATGCACATGTTTCTTCCCAGTTCTGAGCGCCATTAAAAGTTGCCTTAGTGCAAACCTCACGAAAATCCTCATTGAGTGACCACCATTGCTCCACGTGAAACACTTGAGCTTTTCTTTTTGGTCTCGGATTTGTCCTAAGGAGGACCGGTAGATGGTCACTCGAGTAATTGGGCAAATGAAAGATTTTTTAGTTTAGGAACATATTAATCCAGTCCGCTGTCGCAATGCCTCTAACCAATCTTTCCAGAATCAGAGATCTACCTTTTTGATTATTTGCCCAGGTGAATGCGGGCCCGTTGTGGCGAAGATCCACCAATCCTGCCTGTTGCACAAAAGTTCTAAACTTTTTGTGCTTGTTTTTCATCTCCTGACTTTCTCCCGCCTTCTCATGTTGCCCCACTATACAATTAATGTCACCTATCGCACAAATCGGGATACCAGAATCTCACACATATCCAGAGAGTTTCCCCCAAATGAACTCATTTTCGTTATTATCACAATCTCCGTAAACAACAAACAAAAGCCAATGACTAGCCGCCGTGATTAACTGGACCCGTGCGATAATAAAATAAAAAGAGGTTTCAATTATTTGTACTGAGATTTCATTTGCCCAAAGTAGCCAAAGTCCCCCTCCCTGGCCTCTGGAGGGTACAATATCGGTATTAGCAAGGGGCAACCTAGAAACTCGCCTATTATCCACCTGAAGTGAGCATTTCGTCTCAGAGACAAAGGCAAGAATCGCACCCGTGCTTTGGAGGTAACGCCGGAGGATTATAATTGTCGAGGTGCCTCTGCTGCCTCGACAATTCCAATAGAGCAAACTCATTGATTATCTGGCGACGATGGCCTCGCCGCCTTGGCTTTTCTTGGTTAGTTTCGCCTTCTCTATTTTTTGAAGAGCTGGTTGTGCTATACATCTGAGGAGGAGAGGCACAATGCTGATCCCCCAAACACATGTAATTCTCAGATGTGTTTTGGCCCAAATCCGAAATGACCCTTTTTTGGCCCGTTAACGGATTCTGTCTAGCCCCATTGTTGGGGCACTGTTCATCAGTTGTAGTAGATTGTTTATCAATCCGCAACACCAAAGTTTGATTGGTTATCCAAGGACCACGGGTAGGATTCAGAATATCATCCAGCTCTGGTCTTGATTCGTGCCAACTTGGGGCCCGCCAACTTGGCCCTGATTCGCGCCAGGCGAGCTCTGTCTCGACAGTCTCCCCACATTCTCATAGACCAAGTAGACTTCTATTTCACTAAGGTGCGGGTGATTCATCTGGAGCTTATCAATCTGAGGTTCCGAGACAAATTAGAGCATCTTAACCCAGAAGAATTGTGTACCATTGAGATTAGCTGTTATCAGGTTTGAGATTGCTATGCCGACCGGTTGAAAGAGTATGTCGAGCCAGTGAGTGATTCCAACAGGACGTTGTGGAATTGGACCCACAGTTCCCCCTTCTTCAGACCTTCCTTATTAAGTTGCTCTGGTGAGTTGCACTCTGCCAGAAGAACGAGATCTTGTCTATAGGTCCACAAACCCTCATTTATGATCCTTTTATAGTCCCGCTTGTTTACACATTCGATCAATAAAGGCCGCGGTCTACCAGCTTGAGGGTAGTGGAAGGATGTACTCCCCACAACCTCCTCATGGCTCTATCAAACTGTCCATCAAACACCATTCTATCTGTTATCACTTTTGCTACAATGCATAGCTCCCAATTCTTGCTATTGGTCGCCTGTTGGGGAATGGATACTATCACCCCCTTTCCTTGCTCAGAAGTGTGCAATCCTGCGAACTTTCTGATTAGTTCTTCATCTGAAAGCTCCATTTTGGTGTTAGGAAGTTTAGTTTTGGATTTGGGGAGCTTGTAAGGAGGAGAGGTTACTGTTTGATTCCCTGGGTTAGAATGTATATGTAGGGAGTTGCAATAAGTGTGAGGGGAAATAGGCGGGGGACCAAGAATAGAAGGTAATTTGGGCCTAGAGAGTAGAGGCTTAACTGGGCTTGGGCTTGTATGGGTTATTTTTAGTGGTGGTTGGATACTTAGTGCCTCAGTGGTATATGAGACAAGGTTACGGTCCTTCCATTCTCTGAAATTCCCAGGTGTGATGCTGCAGGCTGACAGACCGCAGTCCTGCCCTGAGTCCCGATGATTCGAGGGAGTAGGCCAGCTGTAACAACCTCCCTGATTTTCTGCCCCCAGGATAAGCACTTCATGTGGCATCTTGGTCCCAGCTCTTTGTTTCTATAACCCCTCACACAAGGCCACACCTTTTTATTCCCAAAAAATACCAATGCAGTGCATCCACTCGGCAGAGCGATACACATACTAGTCCTTTCAGTAGGAGGGGATTTTTGTTTGTTTTCCTTGTTCCTCCAAGCGCCTGGTTCACGCATCAGAACCATGGACCGAGAACCCGGTACCCTTCCCTTCTCCCTGTTCCTACCATGCTCCGACGGCTCCCAAAAGGACATAAGATTCGAAAGCCCCCGGATATGAGGATCCTCAATGACTTGGTCTCTATCCAGGAATTTCGGGATACCAATCTAAAGTATCCTTAGGACCGGATAATTCGCCGGAGAACCGCCGTATCAGTCAGCCAACTTAGCTTGAATGATTGCTGGGTCAGCCAATGTCCGGGCTGCCATGATGGTAGAGAACACATGAGTTAGGGTTGTGTTCTCCCTTGCAATAGGGTAGAACTTAGCCATGGGGGATCTTGGAAGAGGTTAGAGAAATTGGGAAAGAAGTAAAGGTGGTTGATTTGGGGAGAGAAAGGAAATGGAGTAAAGAAAGGAAGAGAGGAGAGAAGAATGATAGAAGGATGAGCGCTTAGATGATCGGCCTGATAGAGAGAGGTTAGGGAGCTGCCATTTTCGCCTCATTTTCGCATGCATCCACTTCGGATAGAGATGTTTTTACCACCGATTTCATTTTTTTTTTTTTTTTTGATTTAGATTGCTCAGTGCTTATCGTAACCATAGGTACTACGGTACTAGTACTAGTTTGTATGACTAACGACTAAATATCCCTAAGTCAAAAAGAACCAATTTTTAATTTGTAGCATTTAAAAAAGTAAATTTAATTTATGATATTAAATCAACAAAAACTTCGAAAGATCGCAAAAATGTCGTCGTTGACAGTATTTTTTTTCACCTCTATTACAGAAACAAAAACAATTTTTTAGTTCAATATATTTTAAATAATATTTACATTAGGATAAAATGTTAACTTATATCATTGACAACGATTTCACCTAAAGAAAACATTTTACCCTAAAACAAACGTTACTTAAAAATTTAAAATGAAACATCATTTTTATACTAAGATCAAAATTCAAAATATTGTCATTGACAATATTTCACTCATAGAGGATGACAACATTTCACCTCAGGAAATACATTGTTAATGATGACATCTTTACCATGTTTCAAGAATTTACTGATTTGACGTCATAAATTTAAATTTAGTTATTTTTAGATGCCACGGATAAAAAAATCTGTAAAAATAAAGGCAGTTAATCGACTCACAACCACAACCCTAACCCACTAGTACAAAGTAGTAACTAGTAAGTAGCAGTGTAATAAATAACAGTATATGCTCGTCGGACGGATAGAGTACCAATAAGCAATTAATCAGAAATAATCAACCGATTAATCAGGACATTCTTTACAACACCGGTAAGTAGTAACAGCATGTCGAGATGCATGCCAAATCTCCATCTGCAGCATGCTTAATCATCTCACATCTGACATCTCTAAGAGAGAAATTATATCATTCATGAACAACAGCTATAAAATACGCATATTCAAACAAAAATGCCAACCCATACCAGGAAGCCCAAATCATGTACCTATTTTGCTTCACCAACATTCGAACTCAGCCTACCAAGAAAACCCAGCCAGCTCAGAAAGAAAACAAAACTGATGCATACAACAATTCATTCAAATTTGAAGACCTACAAGATTTTTTTTTTGTTCATTTAAAAGTAGAAAAAGCTAGCAAAATGTTGTCCCTTACCTAGCACTTGGTCGCAACCAATTGTGCAATAATCAAAAGAGGGAGTGCTTAGTTTCTTACCATTTTTTTTTCTTTTCCTTTTTTGATATTGTTCATCTGCCGAGCATTCTTTTGCATAAACAGGCTTAAAATTACACGCGTTCCAAGTGGCAAAACAACATATTATCTTAATGCATAGCAGCGCTTTTCTTTGCTCGAAAGGACTGAAGAGCCCTCTCCTTCAACTCAACCTCCAGCCTCTTTTGTTTTTCTGACTCCGGTTCCTCCTGCAATCCGTCTCTCATATCAGCATCGATTTCAGCGTCGGACAGAGGCGTGGCAGCAGATTTGTGCTTCTCCCTGTGCTTCTCTTCACGCCGCTGCCTTTTTTCGTCTCTCTTTAGACGCCTCTTCTCCTCTCTCCTTTTCCTCCTCATGCTCTCCTTCTCAGACTCTTCAGATGACTCTGATTCCAAGCTCTCATCTGAGTATTTCCTATGCTTCCGAGACTTCTTGTGCCGTCTTTTATCTTTGTCACGTGATCTTCCTTGTTTCTCCATATCATCATCATCTGAACCACTGTCGCTTCTCCTTATTTGTTCAAGTTTCACTGGATCAGGGTCTGGCCCATATTTCAATTCTTCCTCGGATTCATAATTTTTTTCATTAAAATGCTTCTTTCTCTGAGCTTCTTTCTTGATCCTGTCCGGGGAATGGTACGTCTCTCTTATAGATTGTTTGCCAGATTGGTGCCTCTGAGGAGAGGCGATATCATCAGGGCTAAAGGCATCTCTTGCTCTCTGTTTGGTAACATATGCTCTTTCTTCAGGCGAGACTGATGGACCAAACATGTGTTTCCTTGTCAGAGCCCTCCCTCTGAAACACATATTGCAAGAAAAAAAAAGGTAAGGACAGGTATTACATAAAGTTGCTTAAGGCAAGGCATGGTTAACAGTTAACACATCACATAAAAGGAGCTGGCAAGAACAAAAAAAATAAAAAAAATAACCTAGAACGAGAAGGTGGCTCCTCTTCTACACTGTCATCAGGGCTATCACGGGGGTGCAACTGTTTCCCAGCATGTCTGACAGGACTTTCTAAGATGTTCTCAAGCCTGTGCCTTCCAAAACCATCAAAATGATTTATTTAATTGATTACAAAAAAAAAAACATTCTATTTCGAGGGTTCATTTATTTGCTTTCTGTTTGATAAAACTTTTTAAGGTCAAAAGAAAAAGTAAACCTTTTATAAACAGGAGAAGGATCACGGTATGCAGATCCGCGAGGCGATTTCGAGCGAGCAGGACGAGCAGGTGAGTTTTCAGGAGAAGATTGGGGACTCGTCGTTTTATCTCTCACATGTACTGCAATCGAGTCTGGACCCTTGCGCTTTGCATAAGCTCGTTCAGCCCTCGCTCTCCCATTAGTATGCTGATCTGGCGACCTTCTTTCCATGTCCCTAACAAAAACAACACACTTAGTTTTCCAAATAAACACCAATGCAAGCAAATACAAAAATTCTTCTGCAGCGCTCACCTTGAATTCACCCTGGACCGATAAGGACTATCACTTTGATCAGGACTTGAACTATTACTGCAAATTTTATCCACTATCAAACTCAAGTGCCTTCGTGTTTTAGTTTTTGAAATTATGAAGGTTCCACACATGAAACCAATCATATCCCAATGCATCAAAGATGAAAACCTTTCTTTCAAATTCCGTGATAGTTGCAAATTTCAAATCAGAGTATCAGACAGAAAAAGGCAATTGATTCTGTTGACTTCTTACCTCTTTCTACGAGGAGAGGATCTCCTTGGTGGAGGCGGGGGCAGAGGGGAAGGAGAGAGGGGCCTACGCTCGGGCAGCGATGGTGATCTACGCCTCTTGGCAGGAGGAGAAGGGGATCTTCTGGGTGCAAGCTCTGGAGATCTACGACGCGGGTGCGGGGACCTCCTACGCCTAGATGGGGATGGCGATCTCCTCCTGGGGTAGTAAGGAGACCTCCGTCTTGGAGGTGAGCGCCTGGGAGATCTATACCGCCGCCTCACGGGAGATATGGATTGTCGCAGCGGAGGTGACCGAGAAGCACGTTTGGGAGACAATGATCTGCTCCTTGCCCTACCATCCTTTCTACAAAAATGCAACATACTTGTCAATCAGTACCGGCAGTCATAAAGAACAAAAAAAAGAGAGCCTTCAAAGGAATTGTAATGGTATCTGCGTAATTATAAGAAAGGAAGTGCATGTTTGGTCAAGTGCCAGACCTGGGAGGTGAGATGCTACGTGATCTACTTGCTGGAGGAGACTTCCTGAAAAGAAACCCCCGTCATCCAATTGGTGGAATATAACAAAAATAATAAATAAAATTGCACTTAAAGTATTAACTTTCTATTTTTTCCTATTCTTTTTTCTTTTGTGTTCTAAAGGACAGAAGAGTTTGGAAAACATTACCTATTGGAAGGAGAATGATCGTCAAATCCAGATTTTCTATATCTCCTAAGGGTAAAAAAAATAGTTGATTAGGTTTGAAGCCGGAGAAGCTTATAGGGCAAATAAACACAGGTACATATTTGTCTACTGGGTAATGCACAACAGAGACCCACCAGAAAAGAAGCACACACCGACACTCTATAACGGACAGAGTGCTTAAAAATTAATCAAATCTCTGACTTCACAAAGATCATTTGGTCAAAAACATAGATGACAGAGTGTAAAATTTATAAGACATCTATCAGGAGTGGCCTCAGAAATGAGAGAAGCATTTCCAGCTTTGCACAAGCTCTGAATGCAGACATATCACAACAACAAATAAAAGAGAAAAAGAGGGTTTTTGAACACAGACCTTTCCCTTGATTCTGATCCATGCTTTGATTCGCTACCTCTGTTTTCATCGGTATTGTGGGTCATTGGTTTCTGATCCTACAGTAGTTTTGAGGTAAAGAAGGATTATCGGGTGGAAGCAATCTATCTGAAGAAACACAAGAAATGTCACAACAAACAAAACTGGTAACTGCTGAAAGATATCTGTCTCGGACAAGAAATGCATACCTTTCTCTTCTGTTGATCCAGTAGTTGTTGCTCCTTAGCTTCTTTCTCCCGTTTCCTCTGGATCTCCTGCACTATCCTATCACTCTCCGCCTACACAACAAGCATACATCACACTTACATTCTAATTTCTACCAGATGATTAAAAAAGAAGTAAAATCTGAAGACGAGTTGGCGAATGTGAGTTAAAAGATGAGAGAGAGGGGCAGAGTGGGAGTGGACCTTTTTCTTGATGATTTCTTCAGCTTTGGCATCTAAAAACTGTTGGGGCACGCCACTGGCATTTTGCTGGGCACTGAGGAGAAGGCCCCAGAGCTCACGCATGAATTTGGCAGTGTTCTTCTCCATGAAGCCTGTAAGCTGTATCTGTATCTGCTTGCCATCCACCTCCTGCATCTCAAATTCAGTTGACTCTATTAGTCTCATAGCAATTAAAATGACATGTTTGTTTGGAAGTTTAGAAGGTCAGTATTCTGCAGTAAGTGAAGCAAAGTGAAAAGTAAAAGTGAAGCAAGCATGTTGAAGAGGGCAGAAAAGAGAACCTTTGCATCGAGAAGGCCGAAGATGAAGTTGATAAGCACTTCGTCTTCAAAACCAAGTAGCTCAGTGACACGGGTGGCGATCCATGGTTTCATCACCTCCATTTGCACTTTCCTCATGTCCACCTGCAATTCCAACAGGGTTGACAGATAGTGTGTGTGTGAGAGAGAGGGAGAGAGAGATGGAGAGGCATGGAGAGAGGGAGGGGTAATTTATTAATTAATTAAATTAAATTAAATTAAATTAAATTAAATTAAATTAAAAGAAAGGAACCAATTGGTCGAGCTCCAGAGGGAATTTCTGAGTTTTGAGCAGCTTGGCTTGTTTGTTGGAGAAGCGAGTATCTTGATCCGCAGAGGTGCCCTGCTCATTCAATCCATAAATTATTCACACAAACTTCACTTGGGTTAATTTTAAGTTACAAAGCAACCCAACTTACTGACATCCAACGGGCAACGCAATGAATCAATCAGTTAAGAAGGGCAAGTTAAAAGTAAAAAAAAAAAAAAAAGGAGAGGAGAGAGGGATCTATGATCTATGTGATGCGTCTTACCCGGAAGAAACCGCCTGACATCTTGGGTCTACTCAGTCGTTCCTCTAGTCAGAAGTCTAGGGTTTCAGAGGAGAGGCAGACGCAGAAGCAGATGCTACGCTGCCACCACAACGCAAGGCAACTAGGCAACTAGGTAACTAGGCAAAGGAAAGAGAGAGCGACTCTGCGGCTGGCCAGGCCAGGGTTAGAGACTTAAGAGTAGAGAATCGGGCTGGGGAAGGAAGATGCAGTTTCAGTTTACTTTCGTTTCTCAATTTCAACTTGCCAATTAGACTACAGAGACGGAGACTATCAATCTATTTCATTTTCATTTTCGGGCTTAGCCCGGGCCCATCCAAAACCTCTCATATCTTATTTGAACAAAACTATTCGATCCAAGCCCATCTCATCGGCCCGTCCACCTATTCGATTCCGTTCAATTCTTATCGCCCTTGAAATTCTTATTCATTGCAAAAATAAAAAAATGGAGCATCATCAGAGAAAGCCACTCTCTTATTCGCCCTTGAAATTCTTATTCATTGCAAAAATAAAAAAATGGAACATCATCAGAGAAAGCCACTCTCTTATTCGCCCTTTGAAATTCTTATTCATTGCAAAAATTTCTCAGCAAAGGTTCGTCTTGATCTTTTAAATTATATAAACCGCCTTGAAATTTTCAATTTGGAGATAATTTGTTCCTATAATGCTCATTTCTTTTCATCAATGCGACTGTAACGAGTACAATATTATAAATATTTTGCACCTTAGACTTAATAATATTTTTTCGCTTTAATGTTCCGCGCAAGAAAATATGGAGGATTTGCAAGGAAACCGTGCGCTGCTCAGCTCTACTTGTACATTTATTATACCATCCCCACCTATGTTACTCGGATACTCCAATATAGGAGCCGTACCCGTATAGGACACGTATCAGATACCGATACGCGCCCGATACGGCACCGATACGCCAGCTGGCGTATCCGTGACGTGGCGTATCCTAACTCGGCCGATACGGTCGCCGATACGCCGTTGAAAAGGCTGGATACGGCTGGAACGTCCGATACACTCACCGTGAACCGCGCCCACGCCCGTGAACCAGCGAAAATGAGTTTTTTTCAGCCCCGCGCGACTCGAGCCTGGTAAGCGGACCCGAAATTGTTTATTCTCATAACTAGGCGGACCCGTTATACCTCTGTGCTCTCTCCGCAAATTGTAGCTTACTTAGGCTAAGAGCTTATATATAACACCATCAGCTCTGATCCGTCCCTTGTGGGACTAACGCACCCTCCAATCCGGACACTTAATTTTTTGTGATTTTCCAAAAGGAATTGGGCCGGGGCAGTTTTGGATGGGCCGGAGCAGATTCCAATTCCAAAGATGTATTTAAGAGGCTTTTTTTTATACCATAGTACATAATATATTCCTAAATTAAGCTTTTAATTTTTTATATAAATTTGATTTAAGTTATAATTATCTAAATACAATATATAAAAAATAAAAAATAATATATATAATCGACGTATCGTATCCTTGATTTTTGAAAATTGCCGTATCGCCGTATCCGTATCGTATCCGATACGATACCCGTACCCGTATCCATGCAACATAGATCCCCACAAAAATAAAGCAGCAGGGGTTTTATCAACAAAGATTCAGTTTTCATTAACTGTAAAAAGTTTTTGCAAAGCAGCAACAACAAAATAAAAAAGATAGTTGGTACTAAAACATTATCACAATTTATATAGTACTAGAAGGCAGCAAAAACATGCTAGTTTACACTTTACATACAGAAGTATTAGTGTATATAAGCTAAATTGGTACAAATATTACGCAAGAGAGAAATCAATAATGAGTTAATGACTACGTTAACAACTTGCTCTTCTTCAGGAAGATCCTTGAATAAAAATAGATTCTTTCTCGGTAGCTTTTACAATTTCATTAGCAGTCCCCATCGGGATTGGGTTTTGTCTAAAGAGCTTGGGACAAAGCTTCATTCAAAGTCAAGATTGAACGTCCGATTTGCATTGAGATTGGTGCAAACATATTTAAAACTTAGTAAATTTAAATAGCTCCTATAATCTAAAATCTGCACGAATTTTGATACAGATTGGATGGTTTAGTTTTGACTTTGGATGAGACTTTGTCCAAAGCCATTTGGACAAAACCCAATCCCATCCCCATCATCGTCAATTTTTGACCCTGCATAAAATAATTAGCCTCCATTTTACATTATTATACTGTTTTAGCAAATTAAAAAAATAAATCTGCAAACAAATTCTGATGACTTTAATTTTCAAAGTTGTCCAGTCTGCACCATCCTACATTACACCAAAATAATGTCAGATAGAAAAATAAAGCAAATATGATTATCTTTTTACTCTTTTAATAAAAGAATCATATTTAATTTATTTGTACTATATAACTCATACCTAAAGTGATCCATTCTCAACCATGATTTTTTTGTCTTTCTGAGAGTATGCTGGTGAGAGTACAGCTGTGTATTGAAGAGAATAAGTGGTCAACTCATGTCAACCTCTATGTTCACAAAAACCTCCTTTTGCCATTTCACACACACTGGAGAAGCACACAGATAAGAAAAATGACCTAGTATTTAATGGGTTCGACTCTGCTGCTTTTCCAGATTCAACCATTCAAATTCGTCGAGATTTGTGCATGAAAAAGTTTCTGTATCGCGATGCACAAAATGAAATTTTTTGAATAGTTGGATGCAGAAAAGCATAACCCTGCTTTTCTGTCGGAAAAGCAGCAGAGTCCATTCCGTATTTAATACACTGGCTCTTTCTAATATGTACATATATTTCTTAGCTTAAACATGCTTGATGCTTTCAAAGGATGGAGACACAGTCACATCTGCAAAACTCTGACAAAGAGCATCGGATAAATCCCCAGTATGCTTAAGGGCAATGTTGTCCCGAAAAAAATTATGGTCTTCTTGGTTGCATAACTAAAGTAATACTTACTGGGAAATGTGTGTAGTCTCGAGTTCATTTTGAGTGACCCTTGCAGTGTGCGATCAATCTCCCGAGGGAAACAGGCCCAGAGCTGCCCAAAAGAAGATCAATTAGACCCCATATGCCAGTCTTTTGCCAGGGCATCTCGAAGTGGTCAAAACCAAAGTTGAAGTAGATTTTGAGCCAGGGGATGTCAATCCAGTCATACATACAGTCTCACTCCTATTCGGCACAGCTGCAACAGCGAAAATATTTCATGCTCCTCCCGTTATCAGGCCTAAAAGTCAGCTGTCAAACTTTTGTAGCTTGCAAATTAATGTAATTGCAAGTACATTTGGGTGAACGTAAAAATGAAATATCATAATAGTCATACTCATCATAATTAATTGTGAAATTCTGATACGGGGATCATTTATAACCAACTTCATTTTTCAACAATAACCATGGAACTTAACTTTTTTTTTTTGTAAAACTTTTTGTAATTGCCTGCAGCTTTCAGTGGATATAAAAAAAAAGAATAGTCAAACTTACTGCATTCCGTCATAATAGGTTCTAGTAGAGCCATTGAGTGCGCCCGACAGGGAGGTTAGGCTCATCATCCAGTCTGAAGTCTCACGGCCACTAAATTCCTAGGTTGTATCATCAAATATAGTGCAGTTATTGCAAAGTAATAAACTTTGAATGAAAAGGAGAACAGTATGATAGAATGTGAAGGTTTTACTTGCTCTTGTGGAAAAATTAAAATTACATACAGAAGATGAGATAATTGAACGCGGGTAGGTACCTTGTCAGCAAGCATTTGCTGCAGCACTCTAACAACTTGTACACCAGCTGAATGACCAACAAATGAATTGGATGGTGCTCATTCCATGTTGGATAATGTCCTGAATTTCAATCATACAAAATATCTAATTTGAGAAATTTGCTATCTTTTGAGAAATCCTCGTTATTCTTTTCTCTAATAATAAATTGCACCAATGTTAACTTTGTACATTTTTATTCTTTTTTTTTTGCCTATAAATATGCCAAGGTTACTGAAGACTACTTCTTTACAAAATCACTATCTAATTTACTGCTCAGCAACTGCAAATATAAAGAGATAAAAAAATATATGTTGATTAGACACTACTAGAATATTGATTATTTCCATGGGTAACTAAATACAATTGCATCTTTAAGTGAATCTCATGCAATTAATATTTTCTGCATGGGTGTGCAAACTAAATTGCATGGGTTAAAAATTTCGGCCCATGCAATTAATAATCCCATGGAATTGATATAAATACCCATTCAATTGATAACTAATGTACTCATACAAATGTATTTTGCTGATATTTTTCAACTCCAACTAATTAGTATGGGTGTATAAACCAAATTGTATGGGTAAAAGAAAAACATGCAGCCCATACAAATAATTTCCTATGTAATTAATTTTAAACACCAGATGTTTGATCTCTCCTCCTCCAAGCCGCTCAATATTTTTGGCCTCTCTCAAATAACCCCTCCCTTGCGCACCACTCACCATTAGGGTTCCTCTCCGTCTCTCTCGTGCTCACTCCGAGAGTTTAAGGCTCCAGCAGGCGCGTCGCACCTCGATCCCTCACTCTCGCGACACCAGGGGCGTCGCACCTCGACCCCTCCCTCTCGCGACACCAGGCGCGTCGCACGACCCGAGCACTGGAGGGAGAAGTAGCTTCGCGACACCAGATCTAGGGAAGCACAAATTTTTCTCTCGTTTTTACCTTCTCAAATAAGAGATTGAAAAACTTAGTTACAATTTTTATATTTTTGTTATTCATGGCCAGACCCGAATTTGGGAATTCCAAATTAAAATTAATTAGGTTGTGAATGCTGCTAGATTGAGGGTTTTTGGTTGTCTTTTGCTTGCGATCTTGCCCTCTTGTGAGTTTTATTGACTCCTTTTATTGACTTCACGTGAATTTGTTGGTTCTTTGTATACTATGAAATTGGCCTTCATGTGTATAATTAGGCCTCTGACCAAGATTTTAGGCGCAAGAACAAGGATAGAAAATAATTAAAAAGGAGGGTTTAAATGCAAAATGGGAAGAAAATATTGTTAGGTTCCTCCTAGGCTGCATTTTTGCTGGCTGGCTAATTGTGCAGGGCGCAATTCATGATTTTCTTTTCTTTTTCTTGTGTTTTATTCATAGGATTATTGTTGAAGTAGGGGTAGGGGGGCATAATGAAATACACGACCGCCTCACTGAGTTGTAGATTTGATTTATTATATAAAATTTTCTGCAAATATACATTTAGTATCGGCTCATCACCTCCATCACAGACGCGCCCCATCGCCTCCAGCACAAATTATCGCGTTGCTTATACCGCTTGTGCTACAACTCAACAAATTAAGGTATGATAAAAATCGAATTATTGTAACATTTTTACATCATACTAAATGACACATCAAATCGATCCTTTTAGTCATTTTTAGATTCACTTGTTCCACTGCTAGCGCAATACTTGTTCCACTACTGCTAGCGCAGGTCTACTTGTCCCCTTATGAAGAGAATTACTTGGGTAAGTTTTGAGCTGTTGTAAATATTTGTTTTTTTTTCAATTTTTCAAAGTGGTTGTATATACATAATCACTTCAATTAACTGGTTTTGTTGATGACTTGATGGGTCAAATATTACAGCCTCAAGCTTTTCTTGGTCTAGTCCACAACTGGGGTGCAACACTCGGCTAGGCAGCCGTAAAAGGAAATTTGAACGATGTTAGCATTTTCCTCCCAGTACACATTGCTGGTATATGCTGGACACTGGTATATGACACAATATATGCACATAAGGTATAATTATTTATTTAATTTGAATATATGCACACACGTTCAATTTGTGATAATTTTTTAAGGATTCTTGTGCCAACAAGATGATAGATAAACCTATTATTTCTTAATTACTAATTCGGCCCTTCTTGATTTATCTGTTATGGATTATGAGTATTATGGATTATGAGGATTTTAGTGGCTGTTAAAGCAATTGGTGTTTGTTGTTGTTACTGGTAATCGTATTGATTAAATCGAAAGGGGAGAGGGAAATTGGAGAAAACCCTAGCTGTGAAACTCAAGTGTTGAGAAAATATGCTAACTAGTTTAACCATTTATTTATAGATTTGAAATTATTTTGTACCAGTACTGAATTGACTCATTTAAAAAAAAAAAAGTACTGAATTGACTCTTAATATGTTAAAGCTGGAAAATGAAAGGATTCTTTTGTAAATAATCTCATATGTTTCATCTTATACTTTGAGGTGTCAAAATAGAGAAGGTAGAGTTTAATAGAATTGATTATCCTAGTCAAAATCCAAGGTAAGAATGATATGTACTAATTTTAACATATGAGGGTGATCTTTAAATTTAAGTATGAGGTTCCTTATCCATGCTAGTTTTTCGATAGGCCTCTTCTTCAACAGCGTTAGTTATGGGCTCTCAATATACGAAGTCGGGTTAGGTGCTCAAGAAGGTCCAGATGATGACTTTGGTACACTCTAAATGAGTGAAATGGTACATGTGTTGGCAATTTAGTCTATATTGTGACTACTAGTTATGTGTTGATGTGATGCAAGCATTTTTTTAGATTATGCTAAGTGCTGGCTTAGGTTTTTTGTTAACTAGTATAGTTTTTGGGTCAAAAGTTCTAATGAAGCTTGTAATATTGTGGATGCAAAAACAAATTAATACAATACATATATTTTTCTAGTATACGTTGATCTTTATTAATACGTGATTTTCATATTATTTGTTTTCTATTCTGATTTGATGATAAATTGTAATATTAATACATTTAATATGAAAGTAATTTAGCATGGGAACGAATTGCATGGGCAGTCATCGGAATTATGACAAATTTGAGCTATCTCAATTGCATGGGCCGTTTAATTTTAACCCATGCAAAAGAGGTCAGCACACTCATGCAAAAGGCTTTTTTCGTCAGCGTCTGGGGTTATGTAATTGCATGGGCCGCCAAAAAATTAACCCATGCAAAAGAGGTTCGCGCACCTATGCAATTGATCAACTGCATGGGCCCCATGTAAATAAGAGTCATTACCATCGATATCAACTGTATGAACCCATTTGCATGGGATACCCATGCAGTTGGCATTAATTGCATGGGTAGCACATGCAAATGAACATTTTTTGTCCCATACAAATATTTCAAATTCTAGTAGTGAGAAATTCCATGTTGCACAAAAGATCATTAGAAAAGGAAATAAAAAAAAGGAACTCTTACATTTTACCCTACACATTTTTTATCAATTTTTTTTTAAAGATTTTTATTGCAGTTAATTATTTAGTATACCTAAGTGCACGTTGACAAGAAGCTCCAAAGACAACTGATAATCACAATTATTTCTGAAACAGTGCTGAAATGTCTGTCATATATTATTTTACAAAAAAAAAAAATACAAAATCAGCATAGACAAAGTTTCATTGCAAGAAGGAATACAGTGGTTAGCAGGCTTTTACCAGTTGTTGAACTTCAGTATGAAGGTACACAACACACTTCTTGACAGGAATTGGTCCTTATAAATCAAACTTAAGAGCAGGCAAATATAAAGTATTCTGGCTAATGAAATTAAGCCAAAAAAATAGAAATAAAAAAGAAAGAGGAAAAACAAAAAAGGGGAAAAAGAAATGGAAAACTGAGAATTTAAGGAGAGGCGGAGGAGTGAAAAAACTAAGAATTTAGGGGTTTAGACGAAGAGAATGAAGATATGGAAAACACGTGTCGACGGGAGAGATTCAGCTTTATTGGCATCCGTTGGATGCAAATTAGACGGCTGGGAAGGGGCCAACACTGCAATGAACAGTGCAAAACCCTTCCCAGATTATATATATAAAATAGATATCCCGACTAACTTAATTATGGTATGTCAGAGTTACGTTGTTGCCTGGAAAAAATCCATTAACAGTCATTCCACCATCGACATAGACGGTTTGGCCAGTGATGTAAGAGGTAGCCGGGAGGCACAAATACGCAACTAGAGAAGCCACATCTTCTGGCTCCCCCACTTTGCGAAGTGGCGTTTGCGCGATTATCCGGTCCCTGAGTTCCTTCTGCTCTAGCAACTACGCATAGAAATTCATTTATCCAACACAACTTATAAGTTAAGACTTTGAGAACCAACATTTTGGTCTAGTAATAAAAGCAATGCTTTCTGTGTGGGAGGTTGCAGATTCGAAATCCGGAAGGGACAATTATTTGTGCATATTAAATAGTTGAATAGCTTGAACAAGTCATGGTTTGACAAGTTCAGTACAACACTTCATATTGATCTTTACTCTTCATCAACAGTTCTACATTATACTTGCACAAAAAAGAAAATGAAAAGGAAATTACATCCTCTTCTTTCGTGACCTTGCTGTGCAATAATTATTTTTGAGGGAATACTAATTTGTACACTGAACAGAAATCAACAGCCTGGTTCATCAAAAAGGAAGAAAAACATGATACGACAGAAAAATTTCAGGAATATAGAAAAGGTCTAACATGTGTTACGAGAGAAGTGCGGATGTACCATGGGGCGGCCAAATTTACTCTTATGTTATTTTTTGCCCACTCACATGCCAAGTTCTTTGCTAATTGATTAATTGCCGCTGGTTAATGTTTGCATGACATAAGGTGATAAAGAGATTAAAAAGGAATTAATTAACTTTGAAAATTTTAAGCAAAAGGTGAATATGACATTTGATTTCAATAATATGTGCGAAAAGAGCAGTAAATTTCATTCAAGAAATTAAAAAATACTACAAATGATTGTATTTTCATAGTTATTAATATATGTGTTTATATTAAATAATTATAAAGAAATGGTATTATCATTTTATCGGGTATTCATACGGATATCGGGTCGGTCGGTTATGGGTCGGATAACTAAATCAAACCCATATCCTATCCATTACAGTATCAGTTCCGGTTCGGATCCAAGTTAGATATTAAATTATTAATTTTGTAACTGTACTCATAATTTAACCGGTTATATTTTTTAAATCATATCCTATTCAAATTAATCGGATCCGGGTCGGTTCCGGTTCAGATCCGGTTCAGTTTCGGATCGAATCTGGGTAATCGGGTAAAAGTAGCATCTCTAGTCATGCCCTCCAGCGACCACCTCGCTCTCCGCTTACTGTCGCTTTCGGTGCTTTCCATTTTGCCTGATTTTCTGCGACGCTGAATGGAATGGAAATGGGTGTTGTTGGTACTTTGTAAAACGATGCAAAACAAGTTACACAACAATACAATTTTAATGTTAGTGGAATTTGGCAGGCATCTGGCCTGGCCACCCGCCTTCAGAAAACAATACAATGTTTGACTTGTCACGAAAGACAATGTTCTGAAAGGAGGTCCTAGATGACTCGACCACCTCTTTTTTTTTTTAAACAATACAATATTATCTTGTTCCTTTTCTTTTCTTTATCGCCTTTAGACCTTTACTTTACCCATTTTATTTTATCTCCATTCTCCATTTTGTTGTTTGAGCTCGCTTTCAGCCCTTTTACTAAAATGGCAGCCCAGCCCATATTACAAGCCCATCTTGGAAAATGCCCAATAAAATAAAATATTATTAAGTGCTAACGTTTTGGTTCGCTTTCTCTGGATGTTGCCTTGTTATTTAAAAATAAAATAACCAGCATTTTGCCTACGGGTTTTTAATAAAAAAATAAAAAAATAACCAGCAGTCTGATTTCTCTCATTAAGGATGCGTGTGTGTTGTGCATCTTCTGACAATGAGTTGATGGCCTTTCTTAGTGTACAGTTATCTCATGGAATTCAGAATTAATTTTACTAATGGTGCACAAATTATTTCATTATTATTCGCATAATTTTTCTTTTTCTTTAACTAAATCATCAATATTTCCATATAACTGTATGCTTGGGCGGATGCAGGATTTCATACATGGGTGGATGCAAGATTTTGATCAGCGTAGGACAAGAAATAATCGAATCGGGTATAGATAGATAATCATATTCAAATCCATTAGATAATCGGATATTAGATAAAACATGATAACAAAAACAACAAAAATAGTATTCTAACTCAATTTACTCCATAACATTTAGAAATGAAATGAAATCTGCTTCCAAAACTTACCACATAAATCATTTAAGACAACAATCTTACTAATCATTTCCTTGGTTTCTTACTGGATAGGGAATACACTGAAGAAATTCAAGTCTTCTACAGCACTTTGGCTGCCTGACGAGCTTGATGAGATCCCTTTACAGACAATTCCACAAGAGGAGGAATACCAGATGGTGCTCTATATATACTGCTCTATACTGGCACTAGCTCTGGCATGCAGGATGTAGAAGACACTCAGGATGGCGAGGAGTAAAAGTCCCACAATGGCTCTAGTTAGCCAGTTGTTAGAAAAAACATTAACTTCAGCTTTTTGTTATTAATAGCTATGCAGTCCAGTAGTTTGGCTCTTTCAACCTTATTTTGCTATTTAGTTTGGCTCTATTGAAACGCTACTTTTGGCTCTTATATATTTTGTGTGTATATTCGAACTAGTTTCATGTTAATGAAACGGGCTATTAAGCCTTTAAAAAAAAAAAAAACTCCATAACATTTAGATAATAAACTAATCAAACTAAAATTTCAAACTCTAATTTGAAATTTCATAAGACCCAAAAATCTACAGGAAAATGAGAAGTCTAAATTACCAAGTCAGCGGAGGAGATTTTATTTGTTCTCCGTGTTTTTTTTTTTTTGTCTCGAGTCAGAGACAGAGAGGCGACTGACGAGAGTTCTCCTGGGTGCGCGTAGAGTTCTGTTTTTTTTTTTATTTTGCTATTCCGATCCGACAAAGGGAATCAGAGAGAGAGAGAGAGAGAGAGAGCAACTTGGAGCCTCTGCCGGGATTTTTCAAAAAAAAAAGATATCAAAGAGAGAGAGAGAGAGAGAGACTTCGCAGCTTCTGCGAGGTTTTCAAAAAGAGAGAGAGAGAGAGAGAGAGAGCAACATGGATTAATTGGGCCCGGCACCTCATTTCATTTTTGTTTTTTGTTTTTTTGCATTTTTTAATCCACCAATGAGCCAGATTAATTAGGCCATCTTTTATACAATTTACAAAATTTGAATACAACATTATTAGGCTATCCAAACATATTTGAGTTATTAAGGTTAGGTCAATATCAATTTTCAAGATAGGGCAAAGATCTAAAAGTCAATCTTTGTTAATTAGTTTTAAATTTACAGAGTAGCGCTACAGTAAATCCGCCCCTAGCTGTATGCATCATACAAAATGATTTTTTTTAATTATTTTCATTTCATAATTTATATTTCGAAAAATTGTTTTCAAATCCTTGAATTTTCAATGCAGTATTCTAGTCCAGTCCAAAGTTAATGAACTTGATCTACGTCGTTTCATATAGAGATCCTGCTGATATATTGATTGGGTCAATCGTATCCGTTCAGTTTAAATTAAAGCCACATAATCGAAATTAGCGTGTCCTGCTAGGCTGCTACTCGTGTTCACTTGTCTAGTATAGATTAAAGTGCATTAATTTGGTGTTTAATTGTTATGATGATGCTATTATCCAATTGAAAATTTTATTTTTATTAGATCAAAGAAATGAATGAGCTACTAAAATGAATATATGGATAAGCCCTAAAAATCTATCATTCAATCATAATTATTATGAAATTACTTCTTTTATTAAATTTATGATATTATTTCCAGCTAATCAAGTGGGACTTTATAATTTTTTTTTATTTTTTTTGTAGGGGTTGGTGAGGCGGTGGAAATGTTGCGCAAGAGATTCTGGATGGGTTGTTTCATTTGTTATAGTTATTAAATATTGTGGAGGAAAACATGAAAGAGGCGGGGGCGGAAAAACAATGAACTGTTGCCACCTGGAATCATATTTGTGTCAATAAGGCAAAGTTAAAATTTTAAAAAATTACCAGCCCTTTGGGCTCCGAGATTTTTATTTTTACCCAAAAAAAAATATATTTTAATATAATTAACCAAGTTTTTGAAAAAATTAAATTTTTACCCAAACCGTAAATAATATTTACGGTTTGAAACTTTTTTTTTTTAGTTTTTAGAGAAAAATAGCTAAAATGCTGAAATGAAATATAACACAAAAAAATCGAATTGTTTTTTAAAATATTTGTTAGAAAATACGCTACGAATAGGGCCGATTTTGTGCTAAAATACGGTAAATTACAATAATTATGCTAAAATACGGTAAATGTACTAAAATGCTGAAATTACAATAATTATGTAGAATTATGCTAAATTACGTATGAATTGGGATGATATTTTCACTAAAAAGGCGAAAAACGACGACGAAACTTTAAACGGCCATAAAACGGTGTCCGATTTCAGCAAATGACCACTTTTCGGAAAGCTTGCGAAAATACGCATGCGTCCGTGCTAGCAATGCCGGATTGCCAAATTCAGAATCGCCAAAAAACAAAGAGAAGGGCCTCAAAACTTCAGTTGAAGTTTTCGATTGAGATTTTCACTTTTATTGTTCAATCTACGTAGCTCAGTAAATTAGTTATCTAATAAACTTGTAGAATACCCATTTTTATTATTTTTTGGAATTTTTTTACTATTTTTTATGATTTATGAAAGATGCCACAAAATCGGCCCAATTCATAGTAATTTAGCGTAATTTACCGTATTTTAGCATAATTCTACATAATTATTATAATTTCAGCATTTTAGTAAATTTACCGTATTTTAGCATAATTATTGTAATTTACCGTATTTTAGCACAAAATCGGCCCTATTCGTAACGTATTTTCTAACAAATATTTTAAAAAACAATTCGATTTTTTTGTGTTATATTTCATTTCAGCATTTTAGCTATTTTTCTCTAAAAAAAAAAAAAGTTTCAAACCGTAAATAATATTTACGGTTTGGGTAAAAATTTAATTTTTTCAAAAACTTGGTTAATTATATTAAAATATTTTTTTTTAGGTAAAAATAAAAATCTCGGCTTTGGGCTCCCGTAAAGCGGCCCAACTGACTGTGTCAGGAATCGGGATCATCTACGGATATAATGGCATGATAGAAAAGCGCAGAGCAGACATGGACCGTGCAGGATCAATATATGTATGTATGTATGTTATTTTGGTGGAGTAGCCTTCGTTTCAGCTTCTCTTCCTCTTTTGGTGGCTTGGCAAATGGCAGATGCAATTGTGTTAGTGTTGGTGTCCTAGACCCAGATCATATGTATGATATGTTTAGTTTATTAGTGAATGATTTTATCATTTTGTACCTTGAGTATTCATATTAGTGGATCATTTGAGTTGATGACTCAAATTGTAGAACTTCACAGCGAATAAATTTGTTTACTCTTAAATGTCCCTTATCTTGGCAATCAGCAAGGTACACTGGTTGACCATATAAGATAAGTGTAGTGATTAGATGATGGCCATGTTCTACAGGTTATAGATAAGGGGTTATCGATCTAATCACACATGTGCATACATGGAGATGTATGGCACTGGACAGACCTAAAAATGAAATATCATATGGATTGTGTTCTGTGTCATTGATATTTCATTGTGTCTAGAATTCTTTGGTTGAGATATTTATTTTTCTTACATAAGGGATGTGTATTGTTGGTACTGTCCAACGCTCTCTTTAACCAGGAGTTATATAGGCAGTTACTGCAGTGCATATAACTTATGCGGAAGAACGATACGTATCAAGAAACCATTGTCCCTTATATGTTAATATAAGCGATGATATCTCTGGGCCCCTTGATAAAGTTTGTATTATGTGCATGCAATATGATTATTTGATAATCATATCATAATTAAACTTCAGGAAATCAAGAAAGAATAATTGGTAAGGATGACACATTCCTACCTTACGATTATTTGGATATCATGTGGCAAGGAATTGACACAACAACATTTTTAATGTTACAGGGATCGTGATTTTGCATTGTGCTTTTTCATCCACATCATTTGGGTAATCAATATACCATGGCTAGTTGTATCATTGATTTATGGAATTAAAATGCTTAATTTCATTGCCATAATGATGGGATCCCATAGGGTCACACCATATGAAAGATTAAAAGAAAATATATTAATAAAGCATATGTGATATGTATATAATATGTGCTATGTTAATTATAAGGAGTTATAATTAATTTGTACAAATTATATGTTATTAATATATGAACAATTTTTATAACATGGAGATGTTGTAAAATAATCCTAGTAATATTTAAAGTATGTGTGACATATTTTAAATGACTTTTGACACATGAGAGATGCATATAAATTAATATAGATTATTAATTTATATGTTGGCCTTTTAATATATGGGATTGTGGACTTAATTAAATATTAATATGATTAGTATGTTTAAGCCCAAAGCCCAAATATATGCTGGGGAGAATTGATTAGTGATGGCATGATTTAAGGAATATTCAAATATGTCATTAAATCTAATCAATCTCATTAAAGAGGAAAGAAATTTCTGGACAGATTTTTTAGGTAAATTTGAACTGGAATTTGAAAGGGCAAATCTGAACCATTCTGGACGTATGACCTATGTAATCTGTAGCCCTTGGAGTCTAGAATCCAATGGTGAAGATTTCAAGTCGTTTGGAGTTACCAAGAAAAAGATATAAGGGTTTTAGTACCGAAAGGTCAAAATTCAGTGAATTATATCTTGGCCGAAATTTGCTCTTTTCTCCTCTCTCTCCCATTTTTCTCTCATGAGTTGAGATCTAGAAATCCTCTAAGAAATTTTCAGAAATTAACAAGAGGGTTAAACTAGGATTAAGGTTCTACTTGTTAAATCTC
Source organism: Carex kokanica (assembly GCA_025461125.1). Taxonomy (NCBI): domain Eukaryota; kingdom Viridiplantae; phylum Streptophyta; class Magnoliopsida; order Poales; family Cyperaceae; genus Carex; species Carex kokanica. The sequence continues at coordinate 889,619 of JAJGRX010000925.1, read as the reverse complement.
TTACTAGCCTTAGAGATACAAGTATTTCTTTAATATTTCGGTGGATACCTAAGGAGGCTCGTCATTTGAAGGGCTAAGCACAACCACCATTGAAAGAGAAAGGGAATAAGAAGTTGCTAAGCAGGACAACCCTTTCTTGATTTGATTTGGAGATCAAATCCAAGGTATTAGTTTATTCCCTTTTTGATTAGGCTAATTAAGATTGTTTCTTGCATTTACAATAACTAGATCGTTTGTTTTGAGTTGAATAAAATTTTTGTTTTATTCCTTGCTATCTAAGCATCAAAACTTTCAATTGGTATCAGAGCTAGGGTTATTGTAAATGTTTTAGAACAATAATTTTGCCTAATGTGTTAATTAATTGATTACTTAAGTCATAAGTCTCTTGTGAATGCTTCTCTGGAAATTTCTGGGCTGTGAAATTTTGGACGAAATAATTTTTCTACGAATCCTTTTAAAGTAATCATGGTGAAATATAATTTTTAGATGTTACTTTGGTATGTCTAATAACCAGAAAAATTTATTTTAACTGTTAAAATAAATTAAATCTGGACGAACTAAAAATAATTAAAACGTGGGTTTCCAGTTTTCTGCTTGCTGGAACCGTGACTAGTGTGTCATGTTTTTGTAATATTTTTTGTTCTGTTAGGAATTTTGCCATGAAATTTTAAAGGTAGTTACAGGGCTGTAGGATGAAGCTCCACCCCAAAATTTGTGATTTTTAGAGAACCCTAGATATTTTTAATTTCAGATCCAAAACCGTGACAGCAAGAAATAATATTTCAGGGTATTTTTTGAAAAATTGTTTGAAAAATATTTATGTGATAAATGTCCATACCTCTTGTATGCAATCAGTATAGGTCTTGTAAATGACCTTATGAATGATATTTGAGGGTCAAATAATTTTCAAAATAGTCCTGAAACCTAGATTAATAAGCGACATTAGTAAATGGTGTTTGCTTGAGGTTTGTGTACCACTATGCAAACATCTAGGGATTATGTGATAATCTAATTTTAAATGTCTTAATTAATTTTTGGAGAAGCATAAGACCCAGAGATTATGTAATAAGTAATTTGGAATTAATTAACAAGTAAATATATGATACGATCATGTAGATACAAATGTTGTATGTATTTGTGCTAACTTCTTTTTTGAAGGAATTAAAAGTGGGTTTTGTATGGTCATGATATTCAATGCCTTGTGTGTTGTATTTGTGAATGAATGTGATTGCTTGTAAGCGGCCTTTGGTGCCCCATGAGTATTTAATTAGATTAATATAATTAAAAGGCAAGAATGTTAGGTTGCCTATCATGTATTCATTCAAGGCTTGCATGCCAACTATTAAAGAATAGGAATTCTTTTTATGTAATTTATTTTTCCAATTTCTTTTAGAAATAGTTCTAAGTAGAAGTTTGGGGTAATTTAAATTACATGTAAATTGAGGCACATTGAAGATGGAGGATGAAGCAAGTCAAGGCGAAAGGAGTTTCGCAAGGCCATACAAAACTCACAACCAAAGTTGTGATAGATTCTTGATTGATTATTTTTATTAAATGTGTCATAGGATAAGTATGGGTGTATGCTTACATGACCACCAAATAATCAATTAAATGTCCCAACTAATATTAGGCATTTTTCCCTCCCTTCTCTATCCATAACAAACCATCGATCGGTAGTTGGCGAGCTCCACCCAAGTGGGCGTCACTTTCAATCTTTGGGAGTTGTGGGGCATGTCAGACATGTCAAACCAAATAGAGTTAGGTTAGCTTAACAAGGGACCTAAACGGTTTAGGGCCTTGGGGAAAGGATTGCATATACATGAAAATGTATTTGCAAGCCAAGAGTTATATGGAGATGTAATTAGCAAGGAGTTGCTTACCTAAAATAACCTAGTTTAAGTTTCATGCCGACGCTGGCTTGGGCTAAGGTGAAAATATGGATCTTGGTCCTACTACAAATAGGGACAACATTTTAATGTATTTGTGGTATAAATTTTTTCAGTAAACTAAACTCAAACCTTAAATGTTGTAGATCATGACAACAGCAAATTCTTCAAACTCTTTCTTGCGTTCTCTCTTGGAGAAGGAACGTCTCCGCGCTGACGGGACCAATTTCATTGATTGGGACCGTAACCTAAGAATCGTTCTTAGGCACGAGCGTAGGGAGCATGTTCTTGACAAACCTATCCCTGATGAGCCTGATAAGACTAAGGTGGAAGATCACAAAGTCTATGAAAAACACGTGGATGACGAACATGAGGTTAATTCTCTCCTCATTGCCATGATGGAGGGTGAACTCCAGAAGCAGTTCTTGGAGAGCACCTCCTATTTCATCATGGGAAGGCTCAAGGAAATGTTCCAAGAGCAAGCCCGTCATGAGAGGCATAAGGTGACTATGGATCTCATCTCCTGCAAGATGTCGGAGGGGAGCTCTGTCAGTGCGCATGTTCTCAAGATGATGAGCATGATTTCGCAGCTGGAGAGGCTCGAATCTCCCGTGGGCAAACAGTTGGCCACGGATATCGTGCTGGGGTCGCTCCCGCCTAGCTTTTCGGGGTTCAAGATGAACTACCACATGAATGGCTGGGACAAGAGCCTTCAGGAGCTTCATGGAATGCTCAAGACTGCCGAGTCCGATATCAAGAAAGGTTCTTCATCGGTCTTGGTAGTTTCTCAGGGGTTTGGCAAGTCCAAGGGGAAGAAGGGAAAGAAACACAAGGCTTCAAAGGCAAAGGGAAAGGGTAAGGCTCAAGTGCAGACTTCGAGCTCGCCCGCGGCAAAGAAGGCAAAAGTTGCTTCCAATGTCGAGTGCTACTATTGCCATGGCAAGGGCCATTACAAAAGGAGCTGTTCCAAGTACCTCGAGGACAAGAAGGCTGGAAAGGTTCCATCCATCTCAGGTATATTTGTTATTGAGATTAATTTAGCCACTTCTCTTTCCGATTGGGTATTGGATACCGGATCGTGTGCTCACATTTGTTCTAATGTGCAGGCACTAAGTGAGAGAAGGACGCTGAATAAGGGCGAAGTACAACTACGCGTAGGCAATAGGGCAAGTATTGCAGCCGTGGCCGTAGGATGCGTTGAGTTGTATTTGCCCAGTGGGCTAGTACTTAAACTAAATAATGTTTACTGTGTACCTTCTATTTCAAGGAACATTATCTCTATTTCCTGTTTAGACAGTGTAGGTTATGATTTCATAATTAAGAACAAATGTTGTTCTATTTATAGAGATGGTTTGTTTTATGGGTCTTCCATTTTGAGGAATGGCTTATACTTACTTGATTTAGAAAAGCCCATGTATAACATCAATAACAAACGACTTAAGTCTTCACATGAGAGTATGACTCAAGTATGGCATCACCTCTTAGGTCATATAAACAAGGGTCGCATTAAGAAATTACAAGAAGTAGGACTTCTTGGTGACCTTGACCTAGAGTCAATGAACACGTGCGAGTCTTGTTTGGTTGGTAAGATGACCAAGGCACCTTTCACTAGTCAAGGTGAGAGGGCAAATGACTTATTAGGTCTTATACATAGTGATGTATGTGGACCTATGAGCACTTGTGCAAGAGGAGGTTTTAGATACTTCATCACTTTTACTGATGATTTAAGTAGATACGGGTATATCTACTTAATGAAGCAAAAGTCTGAGTCCTTTGAAAAGTTCAAAGAATTCAAGAATGAAGTTGAGAACCAACTCAATAAAAATATCAAAGTCTTCCGATCTGATCGAGGAGGCGAGTACTTGAGTCAGCAGTTCCAGGCTTATCTTAGGGAGTGTGGAATTGTTTCACAACTCACACCTCCAGGAACACCACAATGGAATGGCGTATCTGAGAGGAGGAACAGAACTTTGCTGGACATGGTTCGTTCCATGATGAGCCGAACTAGCATGCCTTTAAACCTTTGGGGCTATGCGCTTGAAACCGCCGCTTTTATTATAAACAGGGTTCCATCAAAGTCTGTTGAGAAGACACCATATGAGATATGGGTTGGAAAGGTTCCAAACTTGTCTTTTCTTAAAATTTGGGGATGCGAGTCGTATGTCAAGAGGTTGATATCCGACAAGCTTGAACCAAAATCAGATAAATGTTTCTTTATAGGTTATCCTAAGGAAACTCGAGGATACTACTTCTATTACCCATCCCAGAACAAGGTTATTGTTGCTAGGCATGCGGTATTCTTGGAGAAAGAGTTTCTCTCAAGAAGGAATAGTGAGGTTGAGATATCCCTTGAAGAGGTTCAAGGGAGTGACCATGAGCCTTTAGTGGGAGACACTGAAGCCAGTGGGAGCAGGGCAGGACTTGTCCCTCAAGTGATTGAGGAAGAAGTCCAACCACCATCTCAGACTCCAGAGGCGCAGCCCGTAGAAGAGCTTATTCTACAAGAGGTTGTAGAAGAAGCTCACCAAGAGGCTCCAGAGCCCGTCCTAAGAAGATCCTCAAGGGTAGTCCGTGCGCCTAAGAGGTACATGGGTCTTCATGAGGTGACGGTGTTGGATACCGAAGATCCCATGACCTATAATGAAGCAATGAATAGGCCCGACTCCGATGAATGGCTAAGAGCCATGGAATCCGAAATGAAATCTATGTACGACAACCATGTTTGAGATTTGGTTGTTCCACCTCAAGGGGTCAAACCCATTGAAAATAAGTGGGTCTTCAAGAGGAAGACTGACATGGATGGAAACTTGACTGTCTACAAAGCACGACTGGTTGCGAAAGGGTACCGTCAGATTCAAGGAGTTGATTATGACGAGACCTTCTCGCCCGTTGCTATGTTCAAGTCTATCAGGATTCTTTTAGCATTGGCCGCATTTTATGACTATGAAATATGACAAATGGATGTCAAAACCGTCTTTCTAAACGGTGATTTAGAGGAGGTTGTGTATATGACAAAACCTATGGGTTTTGAGGATCCAAACAATGCTGAAAAGGTATGCAAGCTTCAACGATCCATATATGGATTGAAGCAAGCATCCAGGAGTTGGAATATTCGTTTTGACAAAGAGATAAAAAAGTTTGATTTTGTCAAGTGCGATGAAGAGCCTTGTGTATATAAGAAAGTGAGTGGGAGCTCAATTATATTCCTAGTTCTGTATGTAGATGACATACTTATGATTGGGAATGACATCTCCCTTATGTGATCTGTCAAGTTATCATTGATGAAGGTGTTCTCAATGAAAGACTTGGGCGAGGCTACATATGTGCTTGGTATACGAATTTATAGAGATAGATCCAAGAAACTTATTGGACTAAGCTAAAGCACGTATGTTGACAAGGTGCTAAAGAGGTTTAGTATGGAGAACCCCAAGCAGGGGTTCTTACCTATGTCACATGGCGTTCACCTTAGCAAGATCCAGTGTCCTTTGACACCTGGTGAGCTGGAGGACATGAGAAGGATACTGTATGCTTCCGCCATCGGTTCCATCATGTACGCTATGATATGCACTCGTCCTGATGTCTCTTATGCCTTGAGCATAACGAGTAGATATCAGGCAAATCCTGGCATGGCTCATTGGGGAGCGGTTAAGAATATCCTTAAGTACTTGAGAAGGACTAAGGAGAGCTTCCTAGTGTATGGAGGAGAAACAGAGCTCGTTGTAAAAGGTTACACTGATGCTAGTTTCCAATCCGATCCCGATGATTTCCGATCGCAATCAGGGTATGTATTTATCCTCAATGGTGGTGCTGTGAGCTGGAAAAGTTCCAAGCAGGAAACCACAGCAGATTCAACCACGGAGGCTGAATACATTGCTGCCTCAGAAGCAGCAAAAGAAGGATGCTGGATTCGGAAGTTTGTCTCTGAGCTTGGTGTGGTGCCCAGTGCCGAGGATCCGATAGAGCTCTATTGTGACAACAATAGAGCAATCGTACAGGCAAAAGAGCCGAGATCACACCAAAGGTCAAAGCATGTTCTACGACGATACCATCTCATTCGCGAGATTGTCGAGCGTGGAGATATCAAGGTTTGCAGGGTAGACACAGAAGCGAACACAGCTGATCCACTAACAAAGCCTTTAGGCTAGACTAAGCACATGTTACATGCCTTTTCAATGGGTATTAGGCATATGGGTGACTGGCTTTGAGTTTACATTCATTCATGTACAGATTTGTATAGGGATGATTTGTACTCTTCACTCGTTTAGAGTTGATATGATTGGCTCTAGTTCAAGTGGGAGATTGTTAGTGTTGGTGTCCTAGACCCAGATCATATGTATGATATGTTTAGTTTATTAGTGAATGATTTTATCATTTTGTACCTTGAGTATTCATATTAGTGGATCATTTGAGTTGATGACTCAAATTGTAGAACTTCACAACGAATAAATTTGTTTACTCTTAAATGTCCCTTATCTTGGCAATCAGCAAGGTACACTGGTTGACCATATAAGATAAGTGTAGTGATTAGATGATGGCCATGTTCTACAGGTTATAGATAAGGGGTTATCGATCTAATCACACATGTGCATACATGGAGATGTATAGCACTGGACAGACCTAAAAATGAAATATCATATGGATTGTGTTCTGTGTCATTGATATTTCATTGTGTCTAGAATTCTTTGGTTGAGATATTTATTTTTCTTACATAAGGGATGTGTATTGTTGGTACTGTCCAACGCTCTCTTTAATCAGGAGTTATATAGGCAGCTACTACAGTGCATATAACTTATGCGGAAGAACGATACGTATCAAGAAACCTTTGTCCCTTATATGTTAATATAAGCGATGATATCTCTGGGCCCCTTGATAAAGTTTGTATTATGTGCATGCAATATGATTATTTGATAATCATATCATAATTAAACTTCAGAAAATCAAGAAAGAATAATTGATAAGGATGACACATTCCTACCTTACGATTATTTGGATATCATGTGGCAAGGAATTGACACAACAACATTTTTAATGTTACAGGGATCGTGATTTTGCATTGTGCTTTTTCATCCACATCATTTGGGTAATCAATATACCATGGCTAGTTGTATCATTGATTTATGGAATTAAAATGTTTAATTTCATTGCCATAATGATGGGATCCCATAGGGTCACACCATATGAAAGATTAAAAGAAAATATATTAATAAAGCATATGTGATATGTATATAATATGTGCTATGTTAATTATAAGGAGTTATAATTAATTTGTACAAATTATATGTTATTAATATATGAACAATTTTTATAACATGGAGATGTTGTAAAATAATCCTAATAATATTTAAAGTATGTGTGACATATTTTAAATGACTTTTGACACATGAGAGATGCATATAAATTAATATAGATTATTAATTTATATGTTGGCCTTTTAATATATGGGATTGTGGACTTAATTAAATATTAATATGATTAGTATGTTTAAGCCCAAAGCCCAAATATATGCTGGGGAGAATTGATTAGTGATGGCATGATTTAAGGAATATTCAAATATGTCATTAAATATAATCAATCTCATTAAAGAGGAAATAAATTTCTGGACAGATTTTTTAGGTAAATTGAACTGGAATTTGAAAGGGCAAATCTGAACCATTCTGGACGTATGACCTATGTAATCTGTAGCCCTTGGAGTCTAGAATCCAATGGTGAAGATTTCAAGTCGTTTGGAGTTACCAAGAAAAAGATATAAGGGTTTTAGTACCGAAAGGTCAAAATTCAGTGAATTATATCTTGGCCGAAATTTGCTCTTTTCTCCTCTCTCTCATTTTTCTCTCATGAGTTGAGATCTAGAAATCCTCTAAGAAATTTTCAGAAATTAACAAGAGGGTTAAACTAGGATTAAGGTTCTACTTGTTAATCTCTTACTAGCCTTAGAGATACAAGTATTTCTTTAATCTTTCGGTGGATACCTAAGGAGGCTCGTCATTTGAAGGGCTAAGCACAACCACCATGGAAAGAGAAAGGGAATAAGAAGTTGCTAAGCAGGACAACCCTTTCTTGATTTGATTTGGAGATCAAATCCAAGGTATTAGTTTATTCCCTTTTTGATTAGGCTAATTAAGATTGTTTCTTGCATTTACAATAACTAGATCGTTTGTTTTGAGTTGAATAAAATTTTTGTTTTATTCCTTGCTATCTAAGCATCAAAACTTTCAAATTGTTCAGATTCCAGAATTGGTCAGGGGGTGACTGCTGACCGGTGAATTTATATATATATATATATGGCTATATTGTATGATATTAATTTAGAAAATGAGAACCCGGGCGGGCGGTGAGGGGGTCAGGCAGGCAGTCACCATCCGCTGACTGCTTCCCCTCGCTCGCAATTCATCTTCTATCTCATTGATCGAGTTCGTTTGACCCTTCCTTCTTCAATTTCTTAATCACTTTTTTATTATTTAATTATAGTTAACTATCTTTTATTTATTTATTTTGATTCACTTGTTCCGATCAAACCGCGCCGACGCCACCCTCCCAATCCCAATCCCAATCCTCCCCCACAATTCAACAAGACATAGACAACCATCTCTGCTCCGTTCCCTTCCATCTCCTCAACTCTCCTTTTCAGTTCTTTTCATTCATCTATACTTTACTAGTAACCAAACAACAAGTACAATACCCCACTCTCCCCTTTGCATCTCATCCCTTCTCAAATCCCTGTTCATTTTACTCGGCAGCGCCACCATCAATACTAAAACATTTAAATTTATCATTTTCTCCCCTCGCTCATATCAAATTCTCAATCACTCTCTCTAGTCTCTACTTCCTGAAACTAATAAATAGATTGCAATCAATTCAATTTGTACAGTTGTACTCCCCCTATTTATTTAAAGGCAAATTCTGGTCCATCAAATCCTTACTTCAATAAATACAATTGTTATGGTAGCATTGATGCCTAAATCATGGCTGGCCGACTTAAAGACTCTGCTCGGCTCTGGTATCAACCCCGACTCTGACGGCTGTCTGGGCATCCTGGCTTTCGAGGCGGCAGCCACCATGGCACGACTCGTCTCTATACACAACTCCTTGTCCGCTCTGCGGATCCAACAGCTCCGATCTGACATGCGATCAGAAGACATTTCCTATCTCATCTCACCTGATCAGACGTATCTGATCACACTTGCATGCGCCGAGATCCTCACTGAACTTGACCGTGCGGCTGATGCCGTGTCGCGCTTGTCCATCCGCTGTCGCTCCCCCTTTTCCCGGGCCTTCTCCCGCATATACCCTGATGCCAAGAATGGGTCACTCATGAGTCTTCTTGCAGAATTCAAATTCACAAAGGGATCCGACAAGCACATGAGAACAATAGAGAAGCACGTCATGGCCGCAGCTAGGCTGTATGGTGAGATGGAAACTTTGAATGATCTGGAGGCATCCGAGCGGAAAATGGACGACGGGAAGAAGCACAGCGGGCCCATACCGTTGGAGAAGAAAGCAGTAGAGCATTCTGATCTGTTGAAGCGTGAGCTGATAGCACAACGGCAGAGAGTTCGCAAGCTGATGGACGAGTCGCTTTGGTAGATCAGCTTCGACAAGGTGGTTGGCACCATGGCCAAGTTGGCTCTTTCAATCCTGTACAGAATTTGCTTGGTTTTTGGTCAATCTGTGCATGGTTTGCCTCCAGTATATAACAGCACGTATGACACATTATTCATACACTCCCAAGGGGAAAGGGAAATTGTCATCGAGACCGCAAGAGAGCCCCAAAAAACCAGTCATCTACAAGACAGCGATTCGGCATTCGGCCCCTATATTTGTACAAAAGGATGACAAGTCGAAGCCACTTAAGAAGTTGATCGAGTCCATGGTGCTGCCACCGAGCACGGTTGGTAGTGCTGGAATGGCGCTCCGATATGCAAACGTGATATTAACGGTCGAGAAGTTATTAGCCATGCGATTGGGCGACCCGCAGCCATCGGATCAAGGAGAAGACGATAAGGAAGATGAGTGGGGCACGAGAGGGGAACTGTATGAAATGTTGCCGGCAGGGGTACGTGCTACAATGAAGGCCAAATTAAAGGAGTGCTGGAAAAAGGATGTACGTGCAATTGCAGATCGGGGAGTGGTTGATGGGTGGGGCCAGGTAGTGAAGGGGTTGCTGAGCTGGCTGGGGCCAATGGCGAGAGACACAGAGAGATGGAATGAAGAGAGAAACCTTGATCGGATGCAACGGTTTGCCGCGGGTCCGAGAACATTGAAGTTGAAGACGCTGCATTTTGCCGACTCGGTAAAGACGGAGGCGGCCATGGTGGAGGTGCTGGTGGGGCTGAGTTGCATGTGCTGGTACCACGAGCAACGCACGTGGCAAAGCAGTCAATCACACCATGAAACTGGTATGAATTGACTTGGCCTCTTGGCGTGTAATGCTGAGTCAGATCTCAGATGAGACCAGATCACATTATTTGCTGGAAAAGATGTCCATAACATAAAGTTCCTTGCCACTTATCTGTTAGCTGTTTGGGAGGATTTTTAAAACACATTCAATTTGTTTATTTTTGTATAATATTTTTTTATTCCCAAGAGGGTGTTAAATTTTTTAGATCGTAGTATTTTTTGTTCTATACGTTTAGTAATATATATAGAGAGAAAGGATCTGATTGTACCACTTTTGAGTTAACACAAAGTTACCATCTTCATTTTTTACATTTTTAAAGTCCAAATAATCGACCCAAACCGTTTAACATGATTATCTAAATAAAATGTGCTTGCAGATCAAATTTTACATTTTTTGGATTTGTTTACTATTTATTAAGATGGGTACAAAATTCAATGGTCTGAATTTGGCTAGTTTTAGTAAAATACTTAATAAATAGTAAAAAAAATTCAAAAAAATGTAAAATTTGATCTGCAAGCACATTTTATTTAGATAATAATGTTGAACGGTTTGGATCGACAATTTGGACTTTAAAAATGTAGAAAATGAGGAGGGTAACTTTGTGGTAACTCAAAAGTGGTGTAATCAGATCCCTCCTCATATATATATATATATATATATAGTCCGACTAGGCTAAGCCATGGTGTAAAACGACTTGGTACTCCACGCCATATCTTCATTTTCAAAGTTCAAATAGTCGATTCGAACCTTCCAACATGTTCTTCATATTGAAATGTACTTGGAGACCAAATTTTACATTTTTTGGAATTTTTTTACTATTTATTAAGCCACTTTGAAAATCTGAAAATCCTTATGAACAGTAAAAAACAGTAAAAATTTCTGGACCGCCGTATCAGTGATTTTCAAAGTGGCTTAATAAATAGTAAAAAAATTCCAAAAAATGTAAAATTTGGTCTCCAAGCACATTTCAATATGGAGAACAACTTGAGCGGTTCGGATCGGTAGTTTGGATTTTCAAAATGGAAATAATGAGGCGTGGAGCACCAAGTCGTTTTACACCATGGCTTAGCTAAGCCCAGCACTATATATATATATATATAGAGGAGGGATCCAATTACACCTTTTTTGGTGACACATCATGACACCGTTTTTTATATAGGTCAATTTTGCGATTTCAAAATTCAAACAGTCGATCCGAACCGTTCAACATGATCACCATATTAAAATGTACTTGGAGATCAAATTTTACATTTTTTTGAATTTTTTTACTATTTATTAAGATGGTTACAAAATCGCTGTTTTTCAATGGTTTAAAAACAACGATTTTTGTAACCATCTTAATAAATAGCAAAAAAATTCAAAAAAATGTAAAATTTGATCTCCAAGCACATTTTAATATATCCATCATGTTGAACGGTTTGAATCGACTATTTGGACTTTGAAAATGGTAGGTGTCAAAGTGTGTCACCAAAAAAGGTGTAATCGGATCCCTCCTCATATATATATATATATATATATATATAAAAAGAGAGAGAGAGAGAGAGAGGAGGGATCCACTTACACTATTTTTTGATGACACCAGATTACATCCTACATTTTCAAAGTCCAAACAGTCGATCCAAACCGTTCAACATAATGGATATATTAAAATGTGCTTGCAGATCAAATTTTACATTTTTTGAATTCTTTTACTATTTATTAAGAGTTGGATAACTATCTCAAGATGCCTTGGTGCTAGAGTTGGATGAAGAATTTGATATTTTGCAATGGTGGAGAAAAAATTTGGAATTGTATCTTACTTTAGCAAAGATGGCAAGCGATTTTTTGGCAGTTCAAGTGTCAACTGTTGCATCTGAGTCAGCTTTTAGTGCAACGGGTCGGTTGACAGATCATTTACGAAGCTCTATGACACCGGAGACAATCGAGACACTCATTTGTTCAAATGATTGGTTTGCCTCTATTGATAAGAGCTTCAACTTGGACTAATTTCGTCCATTCATGCCGAATTTTTTATTGGTGTTAGAGGTAAATACTGTCTCTCTGTGACACCGGAGACAATTGATGTTGGTACCTGTGCCGGTACCAGCTTTGCGGCTGTCCCTCTTGTACTGGCTCTCTGTGATGCTGGTTGTGGGGGTTTTGGCTTTACTGGTACCATTACTGGTACCAGCTGTGGTGCCGTGTTTTTCCTTTGTGGTGCTGGTACCTTTCTTTAACCAAGTCAAAAGTCTGGTAAGCAAACAGAAATAGTAGCATTAACTCAAAAGTTTCTTGATTTTCTTAATTACCAAAAAAGTCTGGTAGGCAAACATGGATTGAAGCTGTATTAGATAATTTTCTTCTATAACCAGGCAAACATAAATAGTAGCATTCTTTTTATAGTTTAGTGTACCAATTCATAACTGGCACTGATCTAAACCCTATCAAGACAAGATTGTCAAATTCTGAAGTCCTTAACTCAAATGGCAGCTCAGTTCTTGTTCAGCCCATCGACTCAAATAGCAGGCTTAGCTGCGTTGCCTACCAGACTTTGAACTGACATGGACTTAAACGCAAATACTTATTCATTTGTGTCATATTATTTTATTCATTGCAGTAAGAGTGTTATTTCTATACTTGGAGGATATGCATATGAGGTTTATAAATTTTAGAGAATTGTGGTAATATTCTATGTTGGAGCTATGAAAAATGGAAGTTTTTTATTATTTTTTAGCATGAGATTAGAGATGGTTATCAAATTATCTTGCGTCAGATTGATATGTTGTTTGTATTTTTTTTTTCTAATGCTTGGTATTAATTTGAATATTTCTAAATAATATGTTAAATTTTTTAATTTTAGTGAATTTTGGTGTTAGATTTTAATGAGTTGAGTTCGTGAATTATGAGCTGAGTTGAAGGCTCAAACTCATTAATAAATTAAGTCAGACTTTTTTCTTCAAGATCGAGCTGAACCTGTTTAGTTTTATGACGAAGCCAAGCTTGGATCATTAGCAGGTCTACCTGGACGCTAAAAGTTCGTTGCAACGAGAAACTGTCTGTCACCAGCTGGGCGGAATAATTAATTTAATTCTCCGAGTCTTTTGACCTTTCCCTGGAAATGGCATAGTATCCTTCCCTTTGAACCTTCCAAATATTTATCATTGGGCATTTTCAAAACCACCTTGCATCGTATATTATATAGTGATCTTTGTTTGTTTGCTTTTATTATCAAGTTGAGGGTCAAAGCCATTCGGACAAAACCTCATATTTCTTACTTCTTACTGCACCAATTACAACATTAAATCATAATAATTACAACAGAAAGGTAGAGACAAAACCTCATATTTCTTACTTCTTACAGCACCAATTACAACATTAAATCATAATAATGTCAACTGAGGTAGAGTCTGATGGAGCAACGCCAATTCTAATTTAATGTTTCTTTACAAGTGGTAACTATAGTACAAGACTCGTAACAGCATTATAACTATGCAAACATGCACGCACCCCAACAATAATTCATTGCATCCTCAATAAGTAACTTGTTTCAGCACTGCTGGTTCGTGTTGCATCCCCAATAAGTAACATGTTTTTGTCTTGACTGGATGTATCACCCGTGTTCAAGCTCTCCCCATCGGAATTTGGTTGCATCGCAGAACCCCTCGGCGGAGATTCCGAAAGCCTGCTCGCCACATCAGGTGGCAGTTCGAACAAATCCTCGCCAGGCAGCACCACCAACCCTTCTTCGTACAACAGGGATGGCTCGTTATAACAAGCTAACCAGAGTGAATCGACCAGGCGCCGCTCTTCCAGAGCTGCATGCAGATCTTCTATGGACATCACCCTGATGCTGTCTATGCGCCTCTGCAGAATGCTCCTTAATCTAGTTCCTTCAGTTGGAGTGAGGAGGTTGTTGTCCCGAGCTAGTTCAAGTAGACTGCCTAGAGCAGCTTCGCGCACGCCTGAGTCAGGACTTGATGCAAGATGTATCATCATTTGAGGAAACCCCAATTCTGTTACCACACCGCAGTCTGAATTGCGTTCGGTTAGCAGATAAAGAGTCAAATTTAATGCTTTCCTGAAAATGAGACATCCATAATCAAGACACGATTTTCGACACAATAGAACATCTTAACATGAAACCGGAAAAAAAGAAGAAGGTACAGACAAAGAACCTTTGGAATATGGTGCTATCAGAGCTCAATGCATCTTTTAAACCTGCATAACCATTTGCTAAGCGAAATGCAGCGACTCCAGGTTTATTATTCCTTATTAAAGCTGCAAGCAGAACCATCAGAGATGAATTAAAATCATAAAACAATTTAAGCTAAAAGGTTAGACCATCCAATAAGTTTTCATCCAATAATTGTTATTATTTTTTATGAGGTAAGCTTAGGATCCTACTGATACCTAAGTTAGTCAAGAAGGGTAAAGAAAAAAAAAACATTTCAGCAAAAAACAACTCACATGATATTGCACCAAGAGCCTTGATGCGAGCGGTGAGGTCTGGATCAAACATGAAGTTCCGAAAGAGAGGCTCAAATCCACTGGCTTCCATGACAGATTGTTGGCTTATTGGATTGTTCTGTACAACTGTGGTTATGACTTGTGCAGCTTTAGCTCTGATTCTTGCATTACTATTTTTCAGATAATTCAGTAGAGGAAACAATCCACCAACTGAGATAAGATCTGTGCATGCATTTTGCAATCAGTGTATTGCGCTTTCTTTTTAAAAAAGGACCATCGCTTCAATTAACAAGAAAACATAACAAAGTACTACAAGTAAACTGCATACTAGTATCAGCATATCATATCTAACAACTCATCGAGTAATTCAATATCAAAGTAGAAAAGATGATACATTTACAACTAGAAATCATTAGGTAGCTCCCGAGACATTTAAGAGGAGCAGAATGGGGATTCTAGAGGAGTCACCTGAGAAAATATACAGCTTAACCATCAAAGGTCTCTACGAGAAACTAAAACACATGCTCATTCTTCATGTAAATGTCTCAAATTGGACATATAATTAGAAGAATCTTCAATCAACCAGCCAGCCACTCCTACATTACGGAAATTTACTGATCTTAACTAAAACAAAAGACTAGTACATTTCAGTGAAAATTGAAAATATATAAAATATTAGAGAAGACACCCTTAAAAGACCAATAAATATTGAGCTTTCAGAAACATTATGCATAATAGAAATAACATGGAGATAGAACATAAACTAGATGAGTAGCATATTTCATGGGACCAAAAACAAGTGGAAGTGCTGCTGGTAGCCGTAACAGTAGCAGTTCTAATTGATTGGAAGCAGACTATTATGACAACAAGGCATGCAACATAGATGCAAGCTATGTAATCAGGATATCACTGACTCAAATCTCAAAATTGGCAAAACATTGTAAGTGGTGCTTTGGGCTTGTACAATTTCCGCAAGAAAAAAAGAATAAAAGGAATTACAGAGAATCTTGATTTGAACAAGACTGTAGTAGGTAAATGGGTAGATGAATGAAACACTCTTTTCACTAGTAAGGAGGGCTGGCAAAGAAGCAAAGCTTCAATTGGTTACAGTCAGGCAACTGTGGAAACCCAGAAATATGAGCAAATTTGCAGGGAAAAGAGAAGAAGAAAGAAGATGCGTACCATTAGCAATATCAATAGATTCGACATGTTCGTGCAATTCATCCAGCAGATCTGCAGCATTTATTTATTTTTGGCCAAAAAGAGAAAAAGGTAAGAAAGGAAACAAACAGGTGATGGATGATGGATGTAGAGGTAGGTGTTAGGTAAGGAAAGAAGAAAGGTAAGGAAAGGGGAAAAATACCTTCGAGGTGAGAAGGAGAGGTGAGGAGCAGTAGGGTCATGTCCCTCATGCGCTGCGCCATGCCCACCGTGGCCTGCGCCTCCACCGCCTCCTCAAACCACCTCCGGTTCTCCTCGCTAATTCAATCAATCATGTATAATAGATTAATAGTCAGCCACTAACTGTTTCGTTTGTTGCCAATTCATTCATTCAATATTAATAATAGCCAAGCAAGCAAGCATACCTGATGTGTGGAGAGGGACGGGTGCCGTCGATGTGGGACAGGCTCCACCTGAGTAGCCCTGTCCAGCTAACCCTGCTATCGCTCTCTCCCGCCATTTCTTCTCTTCTCTTCAAGTGTGTCGTCAAGTCTTGTGTTGAGAGTTGAGACGGACGTATGCCGCTGTCGTTAATCAATTATTAATTGGACGCGACACCGCCGAGGCGATAATCATATAAAGACACCATCAGAGTTCACTCGAGAGTTCTCGATTTTACCGCATTGAGCCTCCCACTAGGCCACTGGCACTTAGCCCATCCTAACTTATTGGGCCTCCCACTAGGCCACTGGCACTCGGCCCATCCTAACTTATTGGGCCATTAGGCTTTGGGTTATCTTATTAGGCCTCCACTTCTCCACACTCCACGTTGTCGGAATCAGAGTAGGTCCGATGCCCATCGGACCTACCTTGGTTCGATGGGTGTGATGACCATTCGATTTGCATCAAAATTCGTGTGCTCTGTATCAAAATCCGTGCAAGTCTGTATCAATTTCGTGCGCATAGATCTTGATGCGAATCGTACGGTCCTAGAGCTAATTGAACCTAAATGTAGGTCCGATGCCCATCGGACCTACTCCTATCTCACGTTGTCATACAACTTATTTTTTTGTCCATCCCACATCTTCAACCACATTTTCAAATTGGAATTAGAACAATAACAATATTTTAAAATAGTATTATATTATGTTTTGTAAAACTTTAATCACAAGTACATGGCATTTAAAAGGTTAGAGATTAATGCATATGCAATTGAATAAGCCGATCGATATATATACTCTAAAAAAGATTTAATTCGTAAATAACATAATGCACTAAAAGTTTGACCTAATTTTGGATCAAGTTGAGGTGTCACACCACGAGTATCCCTCGACCTGCTAACAGTCGTCATTGCGAATTGCGGTCCATGAAAAATTAAATGATTGCTTCTTTTCTAACCTCTCTTTTTAATCACATCATTTTTTTTTTTTTGAAGTGACAACTGCTAGCTAGAGATGTTGAGAGTTTGTCAACCACGTACGATGCACATTAGAGAAGCATAATTAATACTGTTACAACACCAATTTTACTAGAAGCTGGTTCCCAAGTAGCTAGTCACATTGGCATAGCACAGCTTCAATGTAATATTAGGACTCTTGCTGTTGCAGAAATTTCCTTTTTGTTTTGTTTTCATTTCCTTAATTATTTCTGTTTATTTTCTTTTCTTCAAAAACTTTGTAAACCTTTGACACCATGGCGTCTTTTTTAATGGAATATGAAAACTTGACCTCCACATTTCACAAAAAAAAAAAAAAAACACCAATTTTACATGAATCTCTTTTGCGGTTCTTTGAATTTGCATGCGACCACAAATGTACAAATTAATTAAGCTGCATGTATTGTCCAGAAAATAATAACAGACAGATTTAACGAACTCACAAATTAATATCCAAATAATTTTATTCGTTTTGCCGAACAAAGATAAGCTTTAATCTCCTTAAACAAATAAATAAATGATGCATATATGTTTATCACAAGTAGGTAGGGAACCAATGAAAACTAAAGAGGTGAATTGAAGCGTAGATTTCCTAGGTAGGGATAATATCTGATCGATATGATATATCTTGGGTTGGCACCTAACATATATACAGACAACACATTAATTTGTCCCGGGAGATATAAGATGATTACAGCTAACATACACGATGATGTCGTACGTGTTTTATTGACATAGCAATTAAGCCTTACTCATATAGAGTAGAACTAGGGTGTTCCTAAGCTCACCAAGTCCTTCCGTGAGTTCAACTCTAAAATCTATTGAATTGACTTTAAATGATATTTTCAAACCGTTAGATATTCAATCTATATTAAAATGTGCTTGGAGATCAAATTTTACATTTTTTGAAATTTCTTTACTATTTATTAAGCCGGTTTGAAAACCGCTATTTTTCAATAGTGCAAAATTTTAATAAAAACATCGGTTTTCAAACCGGCTTAATAAATAGTAAATAAATTCTAAAAAATGTAAAATTTGGCCTCCAAGCACATTTTAATATAGATTGAACATCTAATGGTTTGGAAATGTCGTTTGAAGTCAATTCGATAGGTTTTAGAGTTGAGCTCACGAGAGACTTGGTGAGCTTAGGAACACCCTAGTTCTACTCTACTCATATATATATAGAGAAGGAATTCACTTACAACATTTGCAAGTTACAATTAGGGGTGTTCATTGTGTCCGGTTTAGTCGGTTTTGAACCGAACCGAATTAGTTTGAACTAAACGGTTCAGTTTGTTCGGTTTTATAGTTCCGTTCGGTTTACTTTTTAAAACCGAATCATAATTTCGGTTTGGTTCGGTTTGAAAATTTTAAAAACCGAAATAACCGAACCGACCGAACTTTTATATATTATGAATTTGGTCTGGACCGTTTCGATTTATTTCTTAATCAATTGCTCTAAATACTTCGGTTTATTTCTTAATATCCTGGTTTATTTCTTAATACCCGGGTTTATTTCTTAATATAATTCGGTTTATTATAAATCAATTGCTTTAAATAAAAAAATTAATATATTTTGGTTTGAACCGAACAAACCGAAATAAAACTTTTGTTCGCTTCGGTTCGGTTGCAATGCTAAATTAGTTCGATTCGGTTCTATTTTAGAAACCAAATTATTACTTTGGTTTGCCTAGTTCTGAACCGATGAACACCCCTAGTTACAACATCTTACAACAATTTAGTTTTGCAATTTTTAAAGTCTAAACAGTCGATCCAAACCATTCAACATGATCTCTATATTAAAATGTGCTTGGAGATTAGATTTTATTTTTTATGTATTTTATAAAACTGTTGTTTTTCAGTGGTCCATAATTGTCTAAAAACAACGGTTTTGTAAAATACTTAATAAATAGTAAAAAAATTCAAAAAAATATAAAATTTGATCCCCAAGTACATTTTAATATAGAGATCATGTTAAATGGTTTGGATCGACTGTTTGGACTTTGAAAATCGCAAAACCAAATTATTGTAAGATGTTGTAACTTACAAATGTTGTAAGTAGATCGCTCCTCACACACACACACACATATATATATATCAAGGTGAGTGAGGCTATGGTACTATGCATAGCACGGTTGGATCTGTGCTACGGCTTAATATTTGAGTTTTCAAAATCTTAACGGTCGATCCGAACCGTTCAACATGATTATAAAATGAATATGTACTTGCAAACCAAATTTTACATTTTTTCGAATTTTTTTACTATTTTTTTAGATAGGTAGAAAATCACTTGATCTGAAAATTCTAAACCATCCAAAAATAGTGATTTTCTACCTATATAAAGAAATAGTAAAAAAATTCAAAAAAATGTAAAATTTGGTTTGCAAGTACATATTCATTTTATAATCATGTTGAACGGTTTGGATCGACCGTTAGGATTTTGAAAACTCAAATATTAAGCCGTAGCACGAACCAATCCGTGCTATGCATAGTACCATAGCCTCACTCTATCAAGGTTCTAAATAGCGTTTATAGCGTCATTGAGGGAAGGCTACAAAAAAAGCTATAGTGAATAGCGTCATTAGAGTGGAAGCTATGCCACATAGCGTTTTTTTTTTTTTAACATTCCGTATATTCAATATTTGTACTAAATATCAACATTATCTAAAGTCTCATAGAACAATAAATAACACCAAAGTAATTAAGAAATTATAATATTCATATTGAACCAGTACAAAGTTCAAATTGCGGTTCAAAATATCCATAGTAATATCATAAACTATCAATTTTTCCTATTAAAAATATCTTAAGCATCATGATTCATGACATAATCTATTTTTTTTTCTATTCAAATTTCAATTTCAATTCCCAATTTCAAATTGATTTATCTGTAGCAAGTAGCAACAAATTCAATTTCGGTTTGAGTTTTTTTGGGTCTTAAAGCCCATATAAATTGATTAAAAAAATATATATTGTTTTTTTTGAAAAATTTGGCAGTGGCTACCAAATAGGTTTTATTAAAAAAAAAAAATTTAAAAACCATATTGTATAGCGGCCGTAGCGCAAATATCGGACCACTATCACCGCTATAGCGGCCGTAGCACAAATAGCACATTTTAATGTCATAGCTTAGCATTTGGGGTCCAAAAATGCTATAACGCGCTATTTAGAACACTGATATATATATATACGAGTAAGGCTTAATTGCTATGTCAATAAAACACGTACGACATCATCGTGTATGTTAGCTACTTAGCTGTAATCGTCTTTTATCTCCCGGGACAAATTAATATGTTGTCTGTATATATGTTATGTGCTTGTTCATCTCATTTTATTTAGTCGTTAACTAATAAGAGTTAGATTTTGTTGAAATAGGCAAATAGCTAGGCTATGTCTGTGTCAGTAAGACTAATCAATGTTTAAGCCAACACACTAAATACGAGCCAAATAAAAGGGTTAGACATGGTGGATATATGATACGATAACTTTCCAACCTTAATTATTAATTAAACGATAAGGTCACAATCCAATTAATGTAAATATATGAAATGTGTTCTCTTTGTTTTTCAGCCTCGAGGAGAGGAGAGCGAGAGAGGACACAACTCCCCTCAAAAAATTATGATTCATACTTGAAATTAAATTCCAATATTCGATACAATTAAGCATCGAACATCTTAATTTACTTGACAATTATTAGGCACAAAGCATTCCTAAGTTGTTTGTTCTAAAATAATGAGTCAAATATTTGATATATTTGTAGACATTATGTTTACCGTATGTTTTATTTTTTTGAATTTGGTCAGAAATTTTGCGTCCCTCAAATTTACTTTAATTAAAAATATTTGTGAACAAAATTAGAATAAAACTAACTTGTGCTATGCTACTCAAAAATATTTATTGAGCATTACTTCAAAATTTATCGAATTGACTTCAAACGACTAATTTAAACTGTTGAAAACCCGATCTACTTCACGAGTGATGTGCGTACATGCAAATTTTGAAAATTTTGAATTCATTTAGACAAAATCAAACGGTAAAAAATGATAAAAATTAAATGCATTAAAATAACTCATAAAGATTCACTTTTTTTAAACCGCTTGACTTTATACCAAAAGCATTCAAAATTTTCAATATTTGCATGTATATGCATCACTCGTGAAGTATATCGATTTCAACTAGAGATGGATCCAGTAAGGATTCATTTTCAAAAAAATTGTGCTTAAACATAATTTTACTATATATTTTAGGATTAAATATTGTGGGTACTGTAAAAATTTATCTACATATTGTTTGTAGAAAATGTATATGATTGACCTCCATGGTCTTCGTAACTTGAAAGTCAGTCTCCGCTTCTAATTTTCACGGTTTAGTTTCATTGTTTGAAATCAATCCGATAAATTTCAAAATTATGATCACTAAACTCTATTGGTGGACATAACACAACCTAGCTTTGCTTACATAATTATATTTTTACTTTTCAAATATATATATCTTTTACCGTGTACTTTGGTTTGGGATGAAATTCTTTTAACAATGCTCGTCTCGTTAATTTTCCGAGCATAATGACTCTAACATCTCATTGATTTATGAGGAGGTTCAAATACTTCTATTTTTTGTGCCTCCACAATACCTTTATTTTTTTAAACATTAATAACTTAAAAGTCAAAGTAAAACCGTTGGATATGATCTACATTATTTTATCTATGCACGTGTAAAAAATTATGACATTTCAATTTTGTTTTGGTTGTCATCAAGAGCTTGTAAAAAACGTACTAATGTGGATAATTTTTTAACATTGATTTTTCAACTTATTTATTCACATAAAAACAAAATCGAAATGTGATAAATTTTTATGAACACAGAGAAAAAAATAACATAGATCACATCTAGCAATTTTATTTTGATCTTTAAGTTTTGAATTTTGAGTTGTTAAAGTTTTTAAAAATAGAGGTATGGTGGAGGCACAAAAAATAGAGACATTTGAACTCTCCTCTTGATTTAACTGTTACGCCCATTTTATTAATATTAATATTTTATCTTACAATACTGTCCAAATAGTATATAAATTTTGTATATCCGATTGCCATAAGTATATATTGTCTAAAATATAAAATGATGATGTCTTATTATTAATAATCTGCATTCCATATATAGTTGATCGATCACATAGCACTAGAGAAAATAATAATAATATAAAAGTAGTATTTCTTAGATAGGTTAATTTCAAACATTGTGAATTGCGAGAATATTACGTCTCTCTCACGTCACCTAAGTTTTATATTTGCTCCGACTAAACCACTTCATTATTTTCCTATCAAAAAATAATATAAAATTAACATCATCGTTGCTATTTAAAATATATATATATATCTTCTGTCCAAGAAAATATCAAATTCAGTATCAATCTCTTATTCTTATATAAACAAAGGTGTCGGTGGCACCGGCTGCGCAGTGGACCCGATCGCCCCCACACGCTATACAATTAATCACCGGTTGACCTGGAACAGCCGGTCAAAACACAGGAAGAAAACAAATTAGCAGCCTAATCCAGGTCTGGAGTCTGGACCATACATACTCCGAAAGTTAGAACTTGGTATTATTAGCAACTAACTAGTGTACAAAACAATAACATAATATGAAAAACAAGTTTATACAAAGAATTAATTGGGAAATCGAATAGCTCCAAAACTGTAGGTGGTGTCTCCGTGTTTTGCTTAATCAAGTGTACACTTGAACACTTGATTCCGAGCGTTTTTCAAACTTCCAACGCGTTCCAACTGGAAGGATATATCATATATTGATTGATTCCCTCCTTCTCCAGTCTCCACCAGCCATTAATTAACCACTCCGAAGTCCGAAGTCCAAAGTCCAAAGTCCAAACACATACATTTTCTCTTTTTAATTATACTCCTTAATTAATTAGCATTTGTCTTAATTAATAGGGTACGTACCTAGCCTAATGATTTTGTTGTTGCTATTTGGGGTTAAGTATAACCTACGTACGGTTTATTATTATTTATGGATAGTGCTCCCGCACAACACATTTATAAAAGAAGATTCAGTAATTAATTTTGATCATCCAATCAATTAAGGGAGACGCTATTTTGAGAGCAATAATTAGGTTATTGAGAGCAAAGAGAAATTTTTTCTTCTAAATACAATTTTACTCTTCTAAAATAATTTCTTATTTTTGCTTTCAGTTAAATACCGCTATAAATTAGGAAATTAAATAGACCAAGTAATTATCATATAAGCAGTGTAGCATAAAAGGAAAATTTTAATATTTTTGATAGATAGTGATTATATATTTGGAAATTGTTTGGAATTTTTTATGAGTGTCGTAAATTCAATTTGATAACTTTTGTTGGTCTTGCTAAGAAAAAAAGAGAATCATGTCCTCCTTTGATTTCATTGATTACTGGCTACAAGAATTTTGTAACACTCTAAATATAACATAGAAAAAAGAGTGAGTCTATGGTACTATGCATAGCACAATTTGGTCTGTAATACGGATCAATATTTTCATTTTCAAAATTCTAGCACTCGATCCGAACCGTTTAACATGATTTTCATATGAGTATGTACTTGCAGACTGAATTTTATATTTTTTAGATTCTTTTTACTATTTTTAAAGATAGGTACCAAATCACTGTTTTTGGATGGTCCACAATTTTCATATAAAAAATATGAAATCCGATATGTAAGTACATATTCATATAGAATCATGTTAAACGGTTCTAATTGATCGTTACAATTTTGAAAAAAAAATATTGATCTGTATTACGGACCAACCCGTGATATGCATAATACCATAGACTCACTCTAAAAAAAATGACTTAAAACATTTGAGCTTTGAAATCAAAGTAATAAAAGTTGAAAAACAAAATAAAGCAAACAAAGTGCAAGCCAGTAACAAATAAAGTACTGGTAAAGCGCCATAAAAATAAATAAAAAACTAGAAAATATGTAGAATTCGAAATTATCTGAACCGGAGATCTCAGTTACACAAGGGAGCAAAAAAAATCGCGAATAATTCGTAAAATTCACGAATAATTTGGTCAAAGTTCGTTCTTCCTTAGAAAAGAAAACATTAGACTCTAAAATCAGAATAAAATAAAGCAAGAAAGAGGACATAAGATATTAAAATATTAAAATAAACAAAGAATTAAAATTCTATTTTGAAGCCTACGGACTTCAAATAAAAATAAAATAAATTTTGTTTTTAATGTCCAGCGATTTCTTTCTACTTTTAACAGGTTATTAACTTTTCTAATTATAGCATATTTTAATTAGAAGCAGAAAATAGAAAATAGGAAGGTATTTAAGAAGGGCAAAAGTGGTACATAGAAGAAGAAAATTCTCTCAGCTCTCAATAGTTGAATTTTTGCCCTCAAAATAGCAGCCCCCATCAATTAAGTGTAACTAAAACATTTATTTTGCTTTCAAAACTAGTTCGTAATTACTAGGGGTGTCAATGACATCCATTTATCCATTTTCACGACCCATATCTTATTCAAAAAGATAGATAAGAGTAAAGATTTGAAATACAAATAAAAATGTGCTATTAACATTTCGATTGTGCTTAATTTGGATAAAATATGATTCTTCAAAACAAGACAAAAAAATTAATAATGAATATAACTAATTTATATTATGAACATTTAGTAAGGCACAAAATTTTATATTTGTTTTGTTATCATAACGGGTAAGGGTAAGGGTACGAGTAAAGATCATGAAGATGATACATGATAAAATAAAATTTTGTACATTACTAAATTTTCATAATATAAATTAGTTGTATTCATTATTAATTTTTTTGTCTTGTTTTGAAAAATATTTTATCAAAAGCACAAATTGAGATGTCAATGACACATTTTTATTTGTATTTCAAAAGACGGGTAAGGATAAAAAAATTTCGTTAACTTATCCGATACAATAAGGATAATTTTTTTTTCCGTTATCATGACGGATACGGGTACAAAAATAATTCCACCCGACCCGTATAGTACCCGTTGGCCGTTGATGTTAGTTTGTAATAATCTAGAAGTCAATAATACGATAATTTATCATAAAGCTTTGTTCATGAATTGAATGTTTAATCATTTTGTTACCTTGAGTATTATTGAATTTATGAATCATTTCGAGTTCATGACTGGAATTGTGAAACTTCATAATATAGATGATAATACTCTTAAAAAGTATCTAACCAAGGTAATTAGCAGGAACACTAATTACCGCGATAAGGTTAGTGTGTGGATTAAATGATGGTTAAGTTTTACAAACCATAGACAAAGAGTTGTCATTTTAATCACACATATATATGTTAGAGAACATGATATTTGACAGCCGAAATTTTTAAATATAGCACAGATCCAAAAAAAATAAACCAAAACGGCACCGTTTGGCCGGAATTCCAAATTTAGCACGGCCGCATATCCGCTGAGCGGCCCCAGTTTTTTTTTTTTTATTACGAAATATGTGTTTTTTAGTTATTGTGTTATAAAAATAATTGTATTTGTGTTTTAATTATTGTAATGTTGTTTTAATTTATCTATTTTGTCGCAAGTTATTTTAGAAACGTGGTTCGTTTGAAATATTTTATATATGTCGTGTGGTTCTAATTTTTTTTTGTACGAGGAGATAGTGATATAATGAACAAAATAAATAAATAACCAAAACAAATAACAAAATAACAAAAAAAATAAGAGGCATAATATAACAAATAAGTCCAGTGTCTGACATAGTCTACAAATCATACATCTGTCTCTGCTTCTTCTTTCTGAACCCTCAACCCCGCCTGGAGAGTGGCGTCTCGTCTGTATCTCCTGAGTCTGTAGTGTCTGTGGAGTCCTCCGCCTGGACATCTGCAGACTGGACCGGCTCATACTGGAAGACGGTATATCTCTACCAGATGCCATGCTGTATTTAATTTTTGGTACAAATCTAGTTAAGTATTGGTGCTAAAACAATTGATTTTGGCTATTTAATTTTTGGTACAAATCTAGTTAAGTATTGGTGCTAAAATAATTGATTTTGGCTATTTAATATACCTATTTAATTTTTGGTACAAATCTAATTAAGTATTGGTGCTAAAACAATTGATTTTGGTAAAATATACCTATTTAATTTTTGGTACAAATCTAGTTAAGTATTGGTGCTAAAACAATTAATTTTGGTTAAATATACCTACTTAATTTTTGGTACAAGTCTATTTTAATTTTATTGGTGGGACAATTAAAATTTGGAACAATTCTAATTATTAACTCTAAATTAAATTCTAATTATCAATCCTAATCCTACACCCTAATCCTAAACCCTACTCCTAAACCTAAACCCTACACCTAATTACTACCCTAAACTAAAAAATTAAACAAGAATAGAAGAAGAGAAAACTTACCCGAGTACGAAGGGATTTGGAATTCTTGAATCGATGAAAAAACTGAAACCAGCGGCCCCCTTATATAGGCCTCCAGGGGGCTCAGCTGATTTGCGGTCCCCAGTAAAGTAGGCCGCTCAGCTGATCTGCGGCCGTGCTAAATTTGGAATTTCGGCCAAACGGTGCCGTTTTGGTTTATTTTTTTTGGATTTGTGCTATATTTAAAAATTTCGGATTTGACAGACCCCAAATGAAACATTAAATGGAATTGTGTTAGTGTCATTAATGTTTTCATTTTAGTGTTAAGTTCTAAAGTATGAGATATTCATTTTTCCTACATAAGAGATGTATATGTGTGATTGCTATCTAACGCTATCCGTAAAAAGTAGCTATAAGGGTAGTTCTTCGGTATACATAGCTTATGCGGAGGAAAAGATGGTTTATCAAAAGTACTATTGTCCCTCGTATCTCAATACGAGCTATAGCATCACTGGGCCCCTTGATAGCATATGATTATCTGGATCCAGTATGATTACAAGAGTAAACATATTTGATAATCTATTCAGGATCAAGAAAAGATTAAGTTTTCAAGGATGACACACACCTACCTTGAAACTAATCTGATATCTATGAGACAAAAGAATTAACACGAAGTAAATTGTTTACTGGATCGTGATATTGTACAGTACAACATCATCTTTGTAATTGGTGTTATAATGTATCTTGCCAGATGCCACCTATGATATAGAGATTAAAATAGTTTTAACTCTATTTTGCCAACATAACACAGATCCTATTGGGTCACACCATATAGGAGCTAATCGGAGAATCTTATTGATTAATTATGATTTGATTATGATTAATAATAAGATGGATATAATTAATTATACTTGATATAATTAAATTATAAATGTCATTTAGATGACAAGCAAAAACAACGGTTAATTTATAAACGTGTACGACATGTTGTATAAAAGTCACCGAAACAAACAACCGCAAGAAATATAATTGTTCAGAATAATTATATGGATATTAATTGAATTTGGGCCGAGGGCATTTTGGTCTTTTCACATGTCATCCTTATCCACATGACACGTCATCATTCTTATCCGATGACACGTCATCATTCTTATCCACATGACACGTCATCATCCCTATCCACTCGAGGGCAAAATGGTCATTTCACATGTCCATTTTAGGCCTATAAATAGAGGGGTAGGGTTAGAGAATAAAATACTAATTTCTAAGATATCGAATCTGTCTGATCAGTTCGGTAATCTATTTTCTCTCTTTTTCGGTTTCTCTTCCAAATAGTGTTTCGGTTGAGAAAAGGAAGTTATACGTAATTGACGTATAATCTTGCGGGTTGTTGAGAAGAATATTTACGGGATCAGTGAATAGTGTTTTCCCGAATTTCGCGGTATTTTAGTTTTGCTTATTAGTGAATCTGAATAACTGAAAATTCGTGATTACGTGTTTTCGTCTTTTCTCGGTGAATAGTGTTTTTGCAGAATCCCGCGATTTATAGTATTTCTGGCAAAAGAAATAAACCGCTCTCTCGTTAGTCCTGGTGGATAACCGATAGAGGCACTATATTTTTGGTGCTTGCTTAACCGAGTCAGACAGCCGGGTCAGACTGTATTCCAATTTGAATTTGGAAGCAAGGTAAAGAAATGTTATATTAATCTATTTAATTGTTAAATAGATTTAATCTTTTAGAAATCAATCAAAGTAGTAGATTTATAAACTGATTAAAATACAAGTAAATACGGTTTTACTACTTTGGGTCTATACAGGATTAATCTGGTATGTAACTCTCGGTTACTATCCGACTTAATCTATGATCTGAATAAGTAAAGTTTTACTTACGACTTTTAATCTAAGAAAAGGATTGAACAGGTATGTAACTCTCGGTAGATTATCCGACATACCACTTCAATCCTTTTTGGCTTAAGTTAGAAGTAAAAATTTTGTTTTACGGTCTTTCCGCAGCTTAAGCCTAATGGCTTTGGGTAGCCTCAAAACCCAACAGTGGTATCAGAGCACAAGGCTCTCCTGCTGATTGATTTTCTAAAAGTTATAACTTATGCAAATTGTTTGCATATACCGCGTATCGGTTTAATTCTTAGATTTGCAGCTTAAGTCCAAAACCGATTAGAAATGAGATTTTCTTTGGTTCAGTTTTACCGACTAAGAAAGTTAAATTAGATTTAAGCTTTCTTTATGCTTTCTTATGAAATGTAAACTTTTACATTTCTTGGATCGGTCTTCCGACCGAGAAAGATAAAATAGGATTTTATGCTTTCTTTAAGTTTTCGTTTCAAAAACTTTCAACTGCGTTTAAGTATATCTAAGAATGTGATGAAGCAATAAAGTACCTGAGTAAGAGCTGTTAATCTCCACCCGTAAAAGATAAAGGTTAATGTCAAGAAAGGTCTCTTTTGACTGTTTCGACTAACCTCTTTTACGTGTCATGATAACTGGCCCAAAAGGGACTTTGTCACGTTACCAAATTACTTTTACGCTTTTGAAATGGCAAAATGTAACTCTTTCGCCTTTTCGAAAACCTTCGGATAAGTAAAGTTCATCGAAGAATGTGATGAAGCAATAAAGTATCTTAGTAAGAGCTGTCATTTCCACACCGTAAAAGAGATGGTTCTGTCTAGGAAAGATTGAGTCTAAGCGGTCCTCGTGACCCCGATCTTTCCTGGGAGCCCCTTTTACATGTCCTAATGGCTGGCCGAAAAGAAACTTTGTCACGTTACCAAATTGCTTTATGGGCCGAAAAGAATATCTATTTTTAAAACATGTAAATTATTTATATGCTTTAAACGGTATAAAATAAGAACTGAGCATAGCTGCAAAATAAAGAATTAGAAACTGATAAATAATATACCTGACTTGGTCCCGTATATAAATAAATAGGATTTACTGCTTTGATATGAAATGCATAAATTAGATTTATTGCTTTCAAGGAACCGTGAAATTAGTCATTAGTCAAAAAAAGACTGGAAGTGGATACCTTCGGTTGTCTTGCTGGCAGACTCTTTTCACGTATCCGTAAGACTGTCTAAAACCAGATTTACGAGATAAACATGCTTAAAACAAAGTCAAGCATGTGAAAGAGTGTCTTAGTCAAAGGAAGACTGGAAGTGGATACATTCGGTTGTCTTCTGGCAAGACCTCTTTTAAAGGTTGCTTACAAGGTTTAAAGCATAAAACAAACCCATCTAATTAAGTAGTATGCCCTTCCTACTCTATCATTCTCAAACCATTGTTCATTGGTTGACGGATTGCTCAACAGACGTCGCCTTTTACCTTTGGTGGTCGAGGGTTATGTTCGACATAACAAACCAAATAGAGTGAGGTTACTTACCGGTGATTTCCAAAATCGTTTTGGGCTCGGGGCAAAGTCTTTGTTAAAACATACGATGTTTAACGAAACCAAGAGTCATATAGAGATATGATTAGCAAAGAGTTGCTTACCTAAAAATAATTAATAGGCAAGCTTCTTAATCGACTTGTCTATTAATGAAAGATAGGGATCTTGGTCCTTCTACAAAATGGGAATAGAACAGATTTGCAGTGGGAGTTTTATTGTTAAAAATAAAACATTATATGAACAAAGCTAAAATCTTTACTGTTAACAATGTAGAGCATGTCTAAAGAAACGTCTTTTTCGTTACGTCCTTTACTGGAATAGAAAGAATACGTATTAACTAAACCCATCTCTGATAAGAGCAGCTCCATCACTGCTCACATGCTTCGTATGACGAGCAATGTGGAGCAGATGGAGAAGCTTAAATGTTCGTTGCGCAAAGAGTTGGCCACGAACATTATCAATGCTCACATGCTTCGTATGACGAGCGATGTGGAGCAGCTGAAAAAGCTTAACTATCCGATGGACAAAGAGTTGGCCACGGACAGTATCCTCAACTCACTTCCTCCCAGCAATTTGGGGTTCAACGTGAACTTCCATATGCATAGGATGGATAAGAGTTTGAAGGAGCTCCAAGGGATGTTGAGGAACGCTGATGGCGACATGGAGAAAAGTTCTTATGTCCTCATGATCCGAGAGAGTAGGAGGAAGATTAAAAAGGCGAAAGGGAAAAAGGCTATTAAGTACAAAGGCAAAGGCAAAGGGAAGTTTGTTCCGGTAACAAACACTCCCAAGATAAAAGTTTCTCCAGACACCGACTGCTATTATTGTAATGGCAAGGGTCACTGGAAGAGAAACTGCCCGAAATATCTTGAAGATCTGAAAGTTGAGAATGTCTCAAAGATTTCAATCTCAAGTATTTTTGTTACTGAAATTAATGTTGCAACTTCTCTCAAACACTGGGTATTAGATACCGGATCATGTGCTCATATTTTTTCAAATATGAAGGCACTAATAAATGAGAGGAAGTTACACAGTAAGGAAGTACAACTCCGAGTTGGCAATGGCACAAGTGTTGCGGCCGTAGCTATCAAAAGTATAGAGTTGTATTTGCCCAGCGGGCTTGTAATGGAACTAGAAAATATTTATTTTGTTCCTGACATTTCCAAAAATATCATATCAATCTCATGTTTAGAGATGAATGGTTTTTCATTTGTTATAAAAGACAAGCGTTGTTCTATTTATAAAAATGAATTATATTATGGATCATCTTATATGATAAATGATCTTTATATGCTGGAAATGGATAAACATGTGTTTAACATTAATAATAACAGACGACTCAAAAACATCTCATGAAAGTACGACTTACATGTGGCATTGTCGCCTTGGTCATATAAACGAGAAACGCATTAAGAAATTACAAGAAGTAGGACTTCTTGGTAACTTTGATTTTGAATCAATTAACACATGCGAATCTTGTTTATGAGGAAAAATGACCAAAACGCCTTTTTCTAAAAAGGGAGAAGGGCAAGTGACTTATTAGATCTTATACATACCGATATATGTGGACCTATGAGTACTTGTGCAAGAAACAATTATTACTACTTTATCACGTTTACTGATGATTACAGTAGATATGGTTATGTCTACTTAATGAGACATAAGTCTGAATCTTTTGAAAAGTTCAAGGAATTCAAGGCTGAAGTAGAAAATCAACTGAATAAAAGTATTAAAGCCTTACGATCAGATCGTTGAGGCGAATACTTAAGTTATGAGTTTAAAACGTACTTAAAGGAATGTGGGATAGTCTCACAACTCACGCCTCCAGGGACACCGCAATGGAACGGTGTTTCTGAGAGAAGAAATCGAACTCTGTTGGACATGGTTCGTTCCATGATGAGTAACGCCACTCTACCAAAATCGTTTTGGGGCCATGCACTAGATACTGTTGCACTAACAATAAATGTGGTTCCATCTAAGTCAGTAGAAAAGACTCTGTACGAGTTATGGTTTGGAAAGGTTCCAAACATATCTTTTCTTAAAGTTTGGGGTTGCGAAGTATTTGTTAAACGCCCGACGTCTGACAAACTTGATCCCAAATCCGACAAATGCTTTTTCGTAGGGTATCCTAAGGAAACGAGAGGATATTACTTCTATTACCAATCCGAGAACAAAATAGTTGTTGCTCGTAATGGTATGTTCTTGGAGAAAGATTTTCTTACAAGAGGAAGTAGTGGGAGTAATGTAATACTTGAAGAAGTTCAAGATACATCACAAAACATATCTGAACAAGTTCAGATAAACCCACCACTTGTTACTTCAGCTGGTGAGCATCTGGAAGAACCAAATTCACAAGGAGTTGTGGAAGAGGTTCTAGTCCCGAGCTCAGATACTTCAACGCAAGTTGAAGTAGAACTGAACCCACAAACAGTTGTGGATGAAGTTGAACAGCCAGAATAACAAGTGCTACGTAGGTCAGCAAGGATAGTCCATGCACCTGAAAGGTACATGGGACTACACGAGATTTCAGTGTTTGACACTGAAGATCCACTGACCTATGCGGAAGCAATGGATAGACCCGACTCCGAAAAATGGCTGGAGGTCATGAGATCCGAAATACAATCCATGTATGACAACACGGTCTGGAACCTAGTTGTACCACTTGATGGGGTAAAACCCATAGATAACAAGTGGGTTTTCAAAAGGAAAACTGACATGGAAGGTAGTATGACTATATACAAAGCACGGCTAGTAGCGAAAGGTTTCAAACAGATTCTCGGTGTAGATTATGATGAAACTTTTTCGCCCGTGGCTATGTTTAAGTCAATTCGGATGCTCCTAGCAATTGCCGTATTTCATGATTATGAAATATGACAAATGGATGTCAAAACCGCTTTCTTAAATGAAAATTTAAAGTAGGATGTGTACATGACACAGCCTACGGATTTTGAAGATCCAAAGATTGCTGGGAAAGTGTGCAAGCTTCTTGAATCCATTTATGGATTGAAGCAAGCATCACGGAGTTGGAATCTTCGATTTGACGAAGAAGTCAAAAGTTTGATTTCGTCAGATGCGAAGAAGAACCTTGTGTGTACAAGAAGTCTAGTGGGAGTGCCATCGCTTTTCTTATCTTATATATAGATGACATACTCTTAATCGGAAACAATATTCCTCTGTTGGAATTAGCCAAGTCGTCATTAAATAAAGTTTTTTCAATGAAGGACTTGGGCGAGACTGTCTATATACTAGACATAAAGATCTACCGAGATAGATTGATTTGACTCATAGGATTGAGCCAAAGCACGTACATTGACAAAGTGCTGAATCAGTTCAGCATGCAGGATTCTAAGAAAGGATTCCTGCCAATGAGTCATGGTGTACAGCTTAGCAAGACTCAGTGTCCTTAGACAACTGATGAGCAAAGCGCAATGAGTAGAGTGCCATACGCTTTGGCTATTGGCTCTATCATGTACGCCATGTTGTGCACTCGCCCTGATATCTCGTACGCTTTGAGTGTGACGAGTAGATATCAGGCTAATCCAGGCTTGGAGCATATGAATGCTACCAAGAGAGTTTCTGGATCAAAAGTTCCTTAGCGAACTAGGAGTGGTTCCAAGTGTTCAAAGGCTCTGTGGACCTCTATTGAGACAACAACAGAGCTATAGCTCAGGCCAAGGAACTGAGATCGCACTCAAGATCCAAACGTGCTCTACGACATTATCACCTAAAAACGAGATATCGTTAAAATAATAAGATGATTATAATTAATTATAAAAGATATAATTAATATAAAGGTGAAGTAAAGATTTGCAAAATTGACACAATCAGCAGCACAGCTGATCCACTCATGAGAACCTCTTACTCAAGCCATGCACCGGATGCATACTGCTTCTATGTGCTTAAGACACATAGAAGAAAGGCTGTGAGATTTTCTTGAGATCTATGAGATCTTTTAGAATAAAGAGACTTGTATAAAGTAGGGCCTACGATGATTGGCTCCTAGCTTAAGTGGGAAATTGTTAGTTTGTAATAATCTAGAAGTCAATAATATGATAATTTATCATAAAGCTTTGTTCATGAATTGAATGTTTAATCATTTTGTGTTTAATCATTTTGTTACCTTGAGTATTATTGAATTTATGAATCATTTCGAGTTCATGACTGGAATTGTGAAACTTCATAATATAGATGATAATACTCTTAAAAAGTCTCTAACCAAGGTAATTAGCAGGAACACTAATTACCGCGATAAGGTTAGTGTGTGGATTAAATGATGGTTAAGTTTTACAAACCATAGACAAAGAGTTGTCATTTTAATCACACATATATATGTTAGAGAACATGATATTTGACAGACCCCAAATGAAACATTAAATGGAATTGTGTTAGTGTCATTAATGTTTTCATTTTAGTGTTAAGTTCTGAAGTATGAGATATTCATTTTTCCTACATAAGAGATGTATATGTGTGATTGCTATCTAACGCTATCCGTAAAAAGTAGCTATAAGGGTAGTTCTTCGGTATACATAGCTTATGCGGAGGAAAAGATGGTTTATCAAAAGTACTATTGTCCCTCGTATCTCAATACGAGCTATAGCATCACTGGGCCCTTTGATAGAATATGATTATCTGGATCCAGTATGATTACAAGAGTAAACATATTTGATAATCTATTCAGGATCAAGAAAAGATTAAGTTTTCAAGGATGACACACACCTACCTTGAAACTAATCTGATATCTATGAGACAAAAGAATTAACACGAAGTAAATTGTTTACTGGATCGTGATATTGTACAGTACAACATCATCTGTGTAATTGGTGTCATAATGTATCTTGCCAGATGCCACCTATGATATATAGAGATTAAAATAGTTTTAACTCTATTTTGCCAACATAACACAGATCCTATTGGGTCACACCATATAGGAGCTAATCGGAGAATCTTATTGATTAATTATGATTTGATTATGATTAATAATAAGATGGATATAATTAATTATACTTGATATAATTAAATTATAAATGTCATTTAGATGACAAGCAAAAACAACGGTTAATTTATAAACGTGTACGACATGTTGTATAAAAGTCACTAAAACAAACAACCGCAAGAAATATAATTGTTTAGAATAATTATATGGATATTAATTGAATTTGGGCCGAGGGAATTTTGGTCTTTTCACATGTCATCCTTATCCAGATGACACGTCATCATTCTTATCCACATGACACGTCATCATCCCTATCCACTCGAGGGCAAAATGGTCATTTCACATGTCCATTTTAGGCCTATAAATAGAGGGGTAGGGGTAGAGAATAAAATACTAATTTCTAAGATATCGAATCTGTCTGATCAGTTCGGTTATCTATTTTCTCTCTTTCTCGGTTTCTCTTCCAAATAGTGTTTCGGTTGAGAAAAGGAAGTTATACGTAATTGACGTATAATCTTGCGGGTTGTTGAGAAGAATATTTACGGGATCGGTGAATAGTGTTTTCCCAAATTTCGCGGTATTTCAGTTTTGCTTATTAGTGAATCTGAATAACTGAAAATTCGTGATTACGTGTTTTCGTCTTTTCTCGGTGAATAGTGTTTTTGCAGAATCCCGCGGTTTATAGTATTTCTGGCAAAAGAAATAAACCGCTCTCTCGTTAGTCCTGGTGGATAACCGATAGAGGCACTATATTTTTGGTGCTTGCTTAACCGAGTCAGACAGCCGGGTCAGACTGCATTCCAATTTGAATTTGGAAGCAAGGTAAAGAAATGTTATATTAATCTATTTAATTGTTAAATAGATTTAATCTTTTAGAAATCAATCAAAGGAGTAGATCTATAAACTGATTAAAATACAAGTAAATACGGTTTTACTACTTTGGGTCTATACATGATTAATCTGGTATGTAACTCTCGGTTACTATCCGACATACTACTTAATCTATGATTAGAATAAGTAAAGTTTTACTTACGACTTTTAATCTAAGAAAAGGATTGAACAGGTATGTAACTCTCAGTAGATTATCCGACATACCACTTCAATCCTTTTTGGCTTAAGTTAGAAGTAAAAATTTTGTTTTACGGTCTTTCCGCAGCTTAAGCCTAATGGCTTTGGGTAGCCTCAAAACCCAACAGTTGACACCCCAATTTGTAACTTTCAGTAAAAAAAAATATTCACAAATAAATTTATTTTATAATAAAAATTAATTTCTATCTTTTTCATTTCATTTTAAAAAGCTTCAACAGTGTAGTATAACCATCCAATGAGATAAATATGAACCATCTAAAAAAACTTAAGTGTACTGAAGGGATTGTCTATCATTATTGTTATTATTTCCTGAAGGCAAATATTGTTAACCGCATACAATGGCCCAAAAATAATAGAGTGAGGCTATGGTACTTCGGCTAATGTACTACGGCTCAATATGGTACTTTTTAAAATTCTATCAGTCGATCCGAACCGTTTAATGTGATATCCATATGAATCTGTACTTGCAAACTAAATTTTATATTTTTTCGAATTTTTTTACTATTTTTTTAGATAGGTAGAATTTTGATGGTCCAGAATTTGTATAAAACACTGAAAATTCTACCTATCTAAAAAAATAGTAAAAAAATTCGAAAAAATATAAAATTTAGTTTGCAAGTACATATTCATATGAATATCACATTGAACGGTTCGGATCGACCGTTAGAATTTTAAAAAGTACCATATTGAGCCGTAGTACACTAGCCATAGTACACTAGCCGAAGTACCATAGCCTCACTCAAAATAATATGTATCAATGGACAATGGCGAGGACAAATTATTTGTGGTTTGACATAGTTACATCATATATTTTAAGCAAGGTTCTAAATAGCGTTTATAGCGTCGTAGCGGGAAGGCTAAAAAAAAAGTTATAACGAATAGCGTCGCTATAGCGGTAGCTATTCCAAATAGCATTTTTTTTTTTTACATTTCGTATATTCAATATTTGTACTAAATATCAACATTATCAAAAGTCTCATAGAACAATAAATAACACCAAAGTAATTAAGAAATTATAATATTCATATTGAACCCGTACAAAGTCCAAATTGCGGTTCAAAATATCCATAGTAATATCATAAACTATCAATTTTTCCTATTAAAAATATCTTAAGCATCATGATTCATGACTTAATCTATTTTTTTTTCTATTCAAATTTAACTTCGGTTTAGACTTTTTTCTATTCAAATTTCAATTTCTATTCCCAATTTCAAATTGATTTATCTGTAGCAAGTAGCAACAAATTCAATTTCGGTTTGAGATTTTTTTATCTTTATTTAAAACCCATATAAATTGCTTAAAAAAAATATCCATATTGTATAAATAGCGGACCGCTATAGCGCTGTAGCGGCCGCAGCGCAAATAGCGCATTTTGATGTCATAGCGTAGCGTTTAGGATCCAAAAACGCTATAGCGCGCTATTTAGAACACTGATTTTAAGTGATAAAAATTTAGTTACTTTTCAAATATGTTTTTCTGGGAAATCATGTTTAGAACAACTGATTAAGGTAATGTTTTTCATTTTTCATATGAAAGATTATATGTTTGAAACTCATCATCAATTTGATTACGGAAAAATGGTTGACTCACACCGAAATTTAGTATTTCTATAAAAAAAAAATACTACTTTTATGATTTTTCAAAGATGACCATAAAATAATAATAAAAATATCAATATTTGCATATAAAAACATGATCATTTTAAAAAGAAAAAAGAAAAGAAAGTAAAGTAGCGGTCGATATGCTAATATTAATACATTAGCATTAATGTGTGTGTGTGTGTGTGTGTGTGTGTGTGTGTGAAAAGCTTGAGTGGAGGCTAAGAAAATAATTGAGTGATAGAAATTAATTGTAGACAGTGAATGGTGATACTTATTTGGTGCTTAATTACAAGCAGCTAAATTTCTATCCGTCCAAATTATAATTAATTAGTCTGAGCATGCCCCTCCCCAGTCCCCCACCCCAACAAATTAAAATAAAAACAAAAGAAAGAACACAATATATAAGATAGGATTGTAAGCCCGCTCAATTTTACAATTTTACTTGATCAAAGCAAAAATAATAATATTAATTAATTTGATTCCAGATCGATGGTATGCCTATTTTCTTGGACTTTTTTTTTATTTTATTTCACTGGAGGACAGAAATGTGACACATAGTTTTGTACAATAAATGAATGCATTTGTTTGTTAATTTTCTTCCTTGATAGAAGGGAGCCATCACTCAGATCACCATCAATATAATTCAGTTAAGCAATAAGGCGAGGTAATAAATCACAGGGAAGAAAGATCAAAAGCCATGATCATAGCTTCTTTCTTTCTTTCTTTCTTTTTGAAAATGAAAATAAGGTCAAAACTTTATAGTTTTAAATATTCACAAAATATTCTTTAGTCGGATTTTCAACTTCTCATACAGAAGATATTGTCTTAATTAACCACTAGAGTAAAAATTGGATTGAAGCCAAGATCATTATTTTCTTTTCTTCTTTTTTTTTTTAAATTAAAAAAATGCAATGTCCAAATAAATGAAATTATCATATGTTGAATTGGCCATACATATCACAGTCATGCATTAGCCCAGTCATGGTAGCTAGAGCAAGAGAATATGACAACTAGAGACTGCTGAGAGGTTTATTTGTTTTTTTTTAATTTATTTTTCTTGAAGTAGATGACTTGCTATCTAAACCTTCTGCAGAAAACCAATCAAGAAGGAACAGTGACTAGGCTAATTTCCTGAAGAAATGTTTGAATTAATGCTCTCTTTTTTGTGGTCCTTTTTTTTATTCGGTAAAATGAAAACAAAATTCAAGAAAAATTAACCATATATACTCCAAATCTGAAGGTTTTAAAGTAATTAAGAAAGCTATCAGTCATTTTATGCAGACTTTTCTTGTGGTGAGATCATGTCAGCGATTGAATAGTGCATCTAACGGTTGACATATCAGTTTGCTAACTATAGGTAGTAGTACTTTAATCAATTAAATTAAGTTGCTTAAATTATGCAATGAAATCTCTTTCGTTGGTAGTTCATGCATTTCCATCAGACTTTTTTTTTAAGCTCATTATCACACATTAGTTAGTTGGTAATATCATGCTCACTAATCACGTTGCTTTACTAATTGCACACCTAATAAATTAAGAGGCTCAAATTGTTTTTCTCAAGTCTAGCTAGGGAGAAATCAACAATTTAAAAAATTCTAAATCGTCTAATAATTAATTAAAACTACTTTTCTCTCTAGCTATCTAAAATATTTTAAAAAAATTTGTAAAATTTTGTAATAAATTAATGTAAAATCTAATTTCCTTCAAAATTTAGATACGTAGATTGAATAGAATGAACCGTATAAAGTTTAAAAATCAAAATTTAGAACCGTAACACCGACTTATTGATCGATACTACGCATAATACCACAACCTTAATTACTCTCTCTATACATACAATTTTCTTTCATAGAACTCCCTTTTCCTATCCATGGTGCAAATTAATAATTGCAATTTCATATGCGCCTGTAGGATCTATATATGCAATAGTAATACCTGCTCCTAGCTAGCTCCTCTTCACCCACTAAAGCAACAAATTAACATATGGGAGAATATATACTAGCACATGTACAATAGTATTTATTGTGATACAATTTTAGAGATCTGATTTTTTATTACCTTCCATGTATTCATAAATTGAATTAGAGGAATTTAATTCTCTTAAGCTAAAGCACTCAAAACTAATTAAATCTATTTGACTTAATTGTTTGAGAATATTCTTATTGGTGTCAGACAATACCAAAATGTATTTGGGTCATTCATATTTGATTCCGATCGATTTTCTTATATGTTCTCTTAATTTCTCAAATAATCTCTTAAAGGAAATGATAACCTTCTTAATTCGTATATAAAAACTCATTAATTTATTGTTTAATTTTGAATATGGAATATATGCATTAAAGACATTGTTTTATAAGTTAATTGTCCTCTCCTCTTTTCTCATATTATTTGATTGCCTAATAATATATACCAATGGTATTATTTAATGATTCAAGCATGCATAAGCTCCACAACAATGAGTAACATGGTCAAAACTAATTAGGCACATTTTGTCGCTCCAAATCCAATTGAAATGTAAACACGCGAGAGGAAGTTGTCAGTCAAAGAAGGCTTCCATAAAATTAAATAATTGCAAAAATGAGCATAGTCTAAAAATTAGTTGAACGAAGCCCCCACCAAGAAACCAAAAATAAGCCCTTGAATGACTCGTGCTCAAAATATATGAAGGTGTCAACACAAAAAAGAAAGAAAAAAGAGACCCTCTTTTCCTATTAAGGGAGCATCACCATCCAAGAAACATCCCCTGGTCAATATCTTTATGTGTGTGTGTGTGTGCCCCAAACCCCAGTCTAGATTTCCTGATGCATGTATAATTGCCTCATACTGTGCAACTCACTGACAGGTGGTGGAAGAGACTTGTTAGAAGATGTGGTGCATCATAGTTGCCGCAAAGGACCCAACTAAGTGACTATTTTATTATATTTTAATGATTATTATACCGCTTGAGATGTACTTTTTTCTCACCATACAAGACTAAGTCACCAACCCTGACAGAAACAGTCTCCAGTCTCACCTCTCCATCTCCATTTCTTTCTCATTTCCCCTTCTAGCCTTCCTCCTTAAATAGTACTTCCCAATACATCCATTATATACGCTGACTTCCCTCTTCCTTACACCTCAAGCCTCTCTCTCTCTCTCTCTCTCTCTCTCTCTCTTCTCTCTCTCTCATAAGAGAGGTCATTGGAAAAAGAACAGCAAAACCAAAACCACAGCTAGCGCGTGTAATACGTACACTTATTTGCAACCTCACTTAGCTAGCCTCCCTCTTGATCTCCTTTCTCTTGCAAAAATACATCATCATCAATTCATCAGAGAGAGAGGTCATTGGAAGAAGACGGAGAACATCGATCGGCATATATATATAGCGCTAGCTAGCTGAAGAGAAGGCATATCATATCTATTAATCACACAAAACATTTATTTATTTGCGAGATAGATAGATAGATATATATGTGCTGGCAACAACGGCAAGTATCAAGGAATCAATTAAGGTGCTAAATATTTTGGAAATGGAGATGAAAGGAAAGGTATATGTTGTGTTACTGATGGTATTGGGCATATTCAGTTGGAGTTGCGTAGCCCGGGACCATGAATACGGTGATGCTTTGCACAAGAGCTTGCTCTACTTCGAGGCGCAACGCTCCGGTCGCTTGCCGTACAATCAACGTGTGACATGGCGCGGTCACTCCGGCCTCACTGACGGGCTCGAACAAGGGGTTAGTATTTATTATGTATATATATATATCATCAAATTTGGTAAACATTTTATATATATACACTGATTATATTTATTGGCAAATGTAAGAAAGTAATTGGTATAAATCAATAAATCATAGAGTTGTTTGGTCAAGTTTTGAATTTTGATATTGATGAATTGTATTAATTAAGAGTGTGAATGCGGAGTTAGGAAAAGTCCACAATCAAATTTGTTTGCTCCATGAACTTTGAACTTTTCAAAAGCTTAATAAATGCAGTGGTTTAATTACATGGAAAATCCAATATATGCGGGGTTGGTTGAAATTATCATCTACGTACATGCATACTTCCTTCCAAAAAAGAGGAACAAAGAGGAAACGGGTCACCCACGTAAGATGACGTGGTCAGAAATATATATATATAGGGCTGGACTTAGCTAAGCCATCGAGGAAAACAACTTTGTACTCTACGTAATATTTTCATTTTGAAAATTCAAACTACCGGTCCGAACTGTTCAAGTTGTTCTCCATATTGAAATGTGCTTGGAGACCAAATTTTACATTTTTTGAAATTTTTTTACTATTTATTGAGCCACTTTGAAAGTCGCTGATCCGGGTGAGCAGTAGCAAAACAGTAAAAAGACATATTATTTAAAATAAAATGAAAATGAGAATATATAGGTGCGGTTGCGGGTTGCCAATCAATTTAGTGCAAAGGCTTAGTTTGTTGGAGTGTACCATCAGAATAAGCAAAAAGAAAATTAGGTTGGTTTGGTAATTTGGTTTGAATAAATCAATCAAATCAAACAATTGGTTTGGTTGGTAAGTTAACTTGTTATTGATATTAATTGGCATTTCATTGAAATATTTGTTTAGGTGGATTTGGTGGGAGGGTACTATGATGCAGGAGACCATGTTAAATTCGGGCTGCCCATGGCGTTTACGGTCACAATGCTATCATGGAGCGCCATAGAATTCGGGCAGGAGATAGAAGCCGCTGGAGAGCTCCAGTACGCGCTGGAGGCAATCAAATGGGGCACCGACTATTTCGTCAAGGCCCATACCGAACCCAATGTCCTCTGGGCCGAGGTACTAATTAATTGCTACTTGTTTAATTGTTTTTCTTTCTTTCTTTCCCATTATCCATTATTCATTATCCAATTCAATTCCATTCAATTAAAAATTAAAAATTGAAATTTAATCCAATGATTAATGTGTACGTACGTGTAGGTGGGGGATGGTGACACAGACCACTACTGCTGGCAACGGCCGGAGGACATGACAACGCCTCGCCAGGCCTACAAAATCGATAAGAACAAGCCGGGCTCTGACCTGGCCGGCGAGACAGCTGCAGCGATGGCCGCTGCATCCATGGCGTTCCGAAAAACAAACCCGCACTACTCCCATCTGCTACTGAACCATGCACAAGAGCTGTTCGAGTTCGCCGACAAGTACAGGGGGAGCTATGACAGTAGCATAGAGGCCGTGAAGAGCTACTATGGCTCCATCAGCGGCTACAAGGACGAGCTACTTTGGGCCGCGCTATGGCTGCACCGGGCCACCGGGCGGGAGGAATATTTAGACTATGTGGTGGAGAACGCGGAGTGTTTCGGAGGCACCGGCTGGGCCATGATGGAGTTTAGCTGGGACGTCAAGTATGCGGGTGTCCAGATTTTAGCTGCCAAGCTTTTGTTAGAAGGAAACTATGCACCTCGTCACGAGCGCACTCTGCAGCAATACAAAGCCAAAGCCGAGCACTACATATGTGCCAGCCTAGGCAAGAACGCTGGCAACAACCTCGAGAGAACCCGCAAAGGCATGCTCTTTGTCCGTCAGTGGAACAACATGCAACACGTCACTGGCGCCGCCTTCCTACTCATGACCTACTCCGAATACCTAGTTGAGGCTGACCAAGAGCT
This sequence comes from Carex kokanica, assembly GCA_025461125.1. Taxonomy (NCBI): domain Eukaryota; kingdom Viridiplantae; phylum Streptophyta; class Magnoliopsida; order Poales; family Cyperaceae; genus Carex; species Carex kokanica. Next base: position 846,297 of record JAJGRX010000925.1, on the reverse strand, counting down.
CGTGTGCCCTGACGGGCCTGTGCAGCCCAACGAGGTTTTCGAATTTGCCAAATCACAAACCGACTACATACTGGGATCCAACCCGATGCGCACGAGTTATTTGGTGGGGTATGGACAAAAGTTTCCTAAAAGAGTGCATCACCGGGCCGCATCCATAGTGTCGTTCAAGAAGAGCGACGGCTTCATCGGTTGCACACAGGGTTACGACGATTGGTTTGGCCGGTCAAAGCCCAACCCCAATGTGCTGGTGGGAGCTATCGTTGGCGGGCCCGATCGCCGGGATAGATTCCGGGACCACCGAGAAAACTTCATGCAGACGGAGGCATGCACCTACAACACGGCTCCTATGGTAGGAGTTTTTGCCAAATTGAACAGCTTACTGGTACCTGAACAAGAAATGGTACCGGAACAAGAAATTGATCAACAATCATCAAATCCAGGCTCTCAGTCTTCATAGGAATTGTAAATACAATTACAGAGGATATAGGTTTTCTTTCTCTTTTTAATTTTTTCCATGATTAGTTTATTTATTTTTTCTAACCTTGTATCTATACGCCAGAAAGCTGCCAAATATACACAGAGTTCAATAATCAAATAATTGAATCCAGTTCATATGCTCACCTCCTTGTACATCATTTAAAAGGAGATTGTGTTCATAGGTGCTAGAACGTACGGCACGAGATATGAACATGATCTACACGGATAGGATGACAATTGTTTTACTTTCTTTTAGTACTTGTTAATAACCGACCGGCCAATCATCTCGTTCTCGTATCAATCACCTATTTACAAAATTATAATTTTTAACCTAATTACTTGCATCGAAATTAATAAATTTGCAACTTGCATTTGTACCTGCTGAATCTATCCCGAAATTTTTATTAATAGAAAAATAAATAAATAAAATATCGACAATGAGGACGCTTTTTGTGGAAATTCGGTATGGACGCTATGGACTATCGCTGTCCGATTAGCAAAATCAAATTACCGTCCTAATTACGTTGGTTTTGGACGTTACAGAGAACAACGGTCATGGCCTTGCGGAAATAAAAAAGTTAAAAATCTGACCGTTCTCCTCTATCACAATCTGGTCCAATTTTTGCTACCCGTTGTAGTCTATACCGTCCTGGTCCCCAAAGAAAAAAATAATACCCGTGCACCCTATTCCTTTCTCTCTCACTCCCTGTCTTTGTCTCCGCCGACAACGCCAAGGAAAAAAAAAACCCAGATCTAAAGCAGCCCCAACTCCGCCACACGCCCGGGACGTCTTGGACAACAACGTCCAGCTCCGCCAACCCTCCATTTCGGCCTCCATTTCAGCCTCTCAATAATTTATTGATTTGATTTGTTGTCAAGGCTATTGTTAGATTTAATTAGGTGAAATTACACCCAAATAGATTTAATTTTGTAATTAGTATCCGATTATGTTTAATTTTATGAATTAGGTTTAAATTTATGAAATTGCACCCGATTAAGTTTAATTTTGTAAATTTTTATTAGGTTTAGTTTTGTTAATTAGTATATGATAGGTTTAATTTTATGAATTAGTTTTAATTTTGTGAATTTGCACCAAACTTGCATTAACTTTATGAATTAGGTTTAATTTTGTGAAGTAGCGCCCAATTAGGTCTAACGTTGTGATATTGCATTTGTTTGGTTCACAAAAATGGATAAAGATATGCATATTTATGATAACATAACGTAAGTAAAAATTGTGTACATTGAATTTTTTCTTGTTAAATTTTTCTTATACATTGAATGTCGGTGATGTGCACTATGACCCTCTCTTCCCTTTTGGGTTTGGGCTCACAAGAGCCTACTATGCGATCTTAGTTAATTTTCTAATCATAGTTAAACAATTTTGGTGATGATTAATTGCAATCTAGTAATTGGTTTTCTAATTATAGTAGCAAAAAATTGGTGATGGTTAATGGGGTTTTAGTAACTTTTATTTTTGCTAGCTAGTATTAACGGTAAGCATACAGCATTACAGCCTACTAAGTGATATTAGTTTCTTTTAATTATTATTAAATGATGGCTAATTGAGTTAACTTAATTGACTTAGCTAATTGAAACAAGGATATTCTATTTCAATTTTTTCTGTAATTCTATTTCATCTCGTCAGAAATAAAAGATTGGTGTCAAGGCTCTTAGCTAGGTGAAGTATAATCGTAGGCTGAAATTTATTAATGCTGGTGTTTTAGGCAATTAATTTATGTATTTAATTTTGGAGTTAAATCTAAATTATTTAAAACATTATGCATGCAGGATGTCAAGCAGTTGTGGTCCGTATGATCCTGCAGCAGATGTTCATGATGCATATGAGGCTCGATCAAATCCGAACTTGTCAGCAGAAAAATTTAGCGAATTGTTATGGATATCGTATACACAGCATAAGATCTCACTGTTCTCTGATATTGTAAGTTACTCGATGAATCATATACTATCCAAAATTCACATAATTTTTTATAAAGAGATATAAATATTTGAATTACGATATTTTATTTTAACCAAATTGTATAACAATGACAGGCTTATAACAGGGTGGATGTTCGACACCACCGGTCTGTGATTCCATACCACGAGCGTTGCGAACCAATCTTGTGTATGCTCGGTTTGTATTAGGTTTCTCGAATGGAAGATATAAATATTGACAAATGGCTCCTCGTTGGCCTCGTTGAGCGGTGGAGACCAGAGACACTCTTTGCATAAACCTGTGGGAGAGATAACGATCACACTACAAGATGTTTCATGTCTATGAGGATTGCCAATAAAGGGGGCTTTGGTGACTGATTTTGCAGACGGTAATGCGTTTGACTTACTGGAGCGGCTTCTTGGAGTTGGGCTTGTAGATGTGGTGCTTAAAAAAAGAAAGAGATTATGGGCGAATGAGAGACTTGTTGTTCGCACGACGTCTGGATATTCCATAGGTCTGACGAAATTGTGCAATCGATTTACTGCCATGCCAAACGAACAGCTGGGTGAGCCTACAGAGGAGCAGGTACGCCAGTACACTCGGGCTTACATACTCAACTTGTTCAGGACTATACTTTTTGTTGATTCTTCGGGAGATTCAATTTCTTGACAATCTTGACTCACCGGAACAATACAACTAGAGTAGTGTTGTTCTAGCACTACTATATAAGAACTTGTGTGTTGCCGTTGAGCGTAAGACAAAAACTATATGGGGACCAACTCTTCTTTTACAACATTGGTGCTGGTCCAGATTACCGACCGACCGTCCTCATCCCTTGGGTGGATGGACTCCACATTGGGGCTCCTCGAATTCACAAAGATTAGTACAAAAACTTTACAATACTTTAATTTGTCATCGATTATGTTTATTAAGATTCTGAAATTTTTTTATTATAGGTGAACTATAATCGGGGAGATGTGGTGTTGTCTCCATGATTATAATCAAACTCACAATCGGGTTGGAGTTAGCTACTTCCGCAGCCAATTGCAGGATCTCAAAAATTACATTGTAAAATGAGAGCCTTACAAAGATATGTTAGATGAGATTCCGTCTCGATTATCAGCATGAGTTCACGATGAGAACGATGTATGGCTAGTTGAACATCATTATCCTAATCGAGTGATGCATCAGCTTGGGTATTCATATGTCATCCCACCAGCACTGCCATTGGACGAGGACGAGGTACGCTGATTACATAACATTGTTCACAGTGTCAATGTAATAAGGAAAAATTGGGCTGTTGAGCACCACACTTACGTACAACAGGCATCTCATCCTACCAACCACTTGGTTGTTTTGATGGGGTTATGGTCGGACAACCAACTTTTTTCATATCGAAGTTGGTTTCAGAATAATAGTATGCATAATGTCTTCTTGGAAAAAAGGTGCATACAAGATCTTGATAATCCCATTCCAGAATATAGAGATGAGCATGGCGAAGTAGGTTACATTCTCAATGCTTTGAAATCCACACGTGATGTAAGTTTCAATTTAATCATAAAAATATTTATCCTACGTTATTATTCTTTCAGATAGGTTACCAACTTTTTTTTGTTTTATATGCACTACGAGGGATGAAGATAGTAACGTATGGTATAGCTCTAACCAAAATCAAAGACTTATAAATGGTTGGGGAAGACATTGCTCAGATTAAATTGTGGCCTTCTCAAAGACAATGATATGGAGCCTAAGTACCATAACATGTTAAGAGCAGCCAATCTTCCGGCCAACTACGAGGACATTCCAAATGGTGATATTCCACCTAGTTAAAAAAATCATCCCTGAATTGACCAAGATGATGATCTCCACTATCGAGAGAATTGGATGAACTCAGAGAACAGGTTGCCGGACCATCTCGCACAATTCATGACCATACCTAGTCAGGTCGATCCGGTAAGTATATAAAACTTTACAATACCTTAAATAATTGTCGATTATATTTATTGAAATAGTGATATATTTATTATAGGGATCGGAGGATCATGTCAGGGCCATACATGACATTGTTGCATAAGGTAACTGATATCTCGCATTCATATCTATATTTTGATCTTAAATTTGTCCCAAAACCTGTGTTTAAATCTATTAATTCGGTTATAATTCATTGAATATATATAGAATGTGGTACTGCTGCAAGTTTATTCTTATTCTGCAGGAATCGGGCGAAATCGAGGAGGAATTTGGAATTTAGAAGTCTATACACGGTCCGTGTACCACCTCATGCGGACCATGTCAACCTCAACTCGACTGATGACACGATCACAGATAACTGCTGACTCAACCACAGAAGAAACACAGGCACACTGTCCGTGTAGCATTTCACACGGGCCGTGTCAAGCATTTCCAGAAACAGATCCAGAATTTGGAAACAAGGCTAATTAAAGGAAGGTCGGCCAAAAAAGCATATAAGCGGGATTTCTTGTACCAGAGGGGGGTATTCTGGAGCAGAGAAGCAACTTAGGATTAGGAGAAGATGGCTAAGCGAGGAGGCGAAGAAGAGAGAAGGAAAACGAGAGTTTTGCGACGAATCTTCATTGTTCTTCGAGTTTTTCTATGAACTCCTTTATCTTTATTTGTTTTATTTGTTTTTTAATCATGTTAGAGTAGACTTTTAGTTTCTAGGGTTGTGATGTAATCGAATGTTTTGTTTTGCATGTTAGTTATTGGATTCTTTTGTTGAAATTTGTGTTTGCTTGATTGTGTTTGATTTTAATTGCTTAGTGATGTCTCATTATTAGATCTATTGTTTTGACCCATTTCCAAATCAGAAATGATGTTTTGAATCACTAAATTGCACTGTTTACATTGAAATATCGATAGAATATGGTACTGCTGCAGTTTGGTTATAACTTTGCAGGAAATGGGCGAAAACAAGCAAAAGAGCAGAGTTCTGACATCCTCCATGCGGGCCGCGTCCCACCTGACGCGGGTCGCATCACGGCCCAGCGCGACCTCAGACGCGACCCTCACAGTGCGCACCAGACCCAACCCGACGCGGGTCGCATCCGAAGCCATGCGGGTCGCGTCGAATTAACTGCGCCAGGCCCAATTGAAGCCCAGTAAGATTTCTATATATAGAGCTGGGCCTGCGCGATTTAGAGGATCCAGAAATCATTTTCCACAGACAGAGACAGAGGAGTTTGGAGATTTGAAGCTCCTGGTTTGGCGCGCGACAGAGGAGAGCTGGAGCAAAGGTGGAATTCGGCCAAGATCTCGATTGAAGCTTGATCCTCTTCGATTCTCTTCTCCTCCATCATGATTTGCTCTATCTCTATCTCTTTTCTTTTATCTTTGATCATGTTTGAGTAGATTTTCAGTTTTGAGGGATTTAGATGTAATCCAAAGCTTTGCTTGATAATGAATGTTGATTGAATCTGAATTGTTATTCGTGTTTCTTGATTCTTGTATTAATTGAAATTGCTTGACCTAAATTGCTTGATTGATTCTTGATTGTCTACTATTGATTGCTTATGGCATTTCTTTTTGTAATTTGGCCTTGATGTTTCTTGCAAGTTAGGTTAAGTATTTGAGGTAGGTCTAAGATCCGAGAGGTGAGATCAATAGTAGCCGAAAGGTGAAATTTCCATTAGTCGAAAGAATTGTGGATACCTTTAGTAAACGGGATCAAGAACTTAGGTTTGAATTGAATCTAAGAAGATGAAATTGCAATTCCATACCAGGTCTATTAAGCCAATACACGAGAGTTGAGGATTAGTGGCATTAGGTACGGTCAATCGAGCCTTACACGATTTAAACAACCAGAATCAGAAACATTCAGTGTCAGCTCCAGGACCACGCGGGTCGCGTGTCTTCACACGCGAGTCGCGTCACAAGGTCGCATACGAGAGTGTGCGGGTCGAGTGAGAGGTCCAGAGTGGCTTGAGGGCTACGCGGGTCGCGTGTGAGAGCACGCGGGTCGCGTCACAAGGGTCGCATACGAGAGTATGCGGGTCGCGTGACAAGTCCAGAGCAGCAAAGTTGAGGATGAAATCTGAAACCCTTGAAACGCCTTTATTTTACAGTAGTCCAAAACTAAACATTTAATCGCTTTCATTTTCTGTCATTAGATTTGATTGATTGAATTTAGGAAGTGTAAACAAACCCAAACACCCTTTTCAACTTCTAGTACCTAACTAGGTTGAGTCGAAATTTAGAATTTGAGTCGTCCCTGTGGATCGATACCCGACTGTACGAACGATTAGGACTGTGCACTTGCGGTCCTAAGCGAGAGTATACGAAGGTTTTAAAAGGTACATCCCGTCTGTACTGAAACCTGTTTCTCTACCCTACCATTCTGAGAGAACCACTTAGTCTAAGTTTTTTTTATTTTTATTAGTTTACCACTAGATGAATGCGCACATCTAGAAGGTACTTTGGCCCTTATAATCTCTCAACCAAACTAAGTACATGAGGTAGGATTAGTGATCCGGAAGGTGAAACCAAGTAGTAGCCGACAGGTGAACATTTTCTCATATCGACGGAATGAGGTTACCTTTAGTATACCAAACAAGCAACTAGGTAATTCAGACCAACATACGACAGTTGAGGTCTAGAACCCGACGAGGGCACATATTGCAATTCCATACCAAGTTAATGAACCAACAGACGACAGTTGAGGTTTAGGAACATTAGGTCTGGTCAGTAGAACCCTACACAAAGGAACAACACAAAGAAACAGTAATTGCTGCATTCATTCGAGGGCCACACGGACCGTGTACGACAGTACTCGGCTCGTGTACATTGGACACGGCCTGTGTAGGACACTACACGGACCGGGTACCTCGAGGCAAAACTGAGATGAAGTCATAACTTTGGAAACGCCTTTTACTTCTAATTTAAACCAAGTTGATTTACTTTCTTGCATTTAATTACTGTCATTGAACTGTAGGAACCATAAACACCAAACCAACCTTTTCGAACTTCTAGTATTTATTTAATTTAGGTAGAATTCTAGTTAAGACTTGAACCGTCCCTGTGATCGATACCCGAATATATACTACTCGATAGGATTGTATACTTGCAGTCTGAACCGAAAGTGTATTGAAGGTTAAAAAGTACAGCTTACTGTACTGAAACTTTGTACTATACCTTTTGGTGTAACAGTAACACAGGACCAAGTCAGGTCTATCAAGTAATTATTCTAAACTGTAAGAATTTTTTTGTGATTGTCGATTATATCTATTACATACTAAACTATTTTTATAAGGATTAGATCATTTTACTTGGGATGAGACAGTAGGGTTCATATCAGAGTTTATTGACAACTCGACGTACCATCAAGATCCTACCCAGGAGGGGCAACACACGAGTCACGGAGGACCTAGTCAGGTCTATCAGGTAATAATGTTGTCACTTTAAGAAATTTGAGATAACCGTCTATGGTTGTATGTTAAAATACTAAAATGATTGTTGTAGGGATCGAAGAATCCGATAATGTGGACCCCATCAGTTGTTACAGATACGCAAGGCAACACAGGACCTAGTCAGGTTTATCAGGTAATAATTTTGTCACTGTAAGAAGTTTGAGATAGCCGTCTATGGTAGTTTATTAAAATACTAAAATAATTGTTGTAGGGATCGGAGATCCCTATGATGTGGACCCCACCAGTTGTTATAGATACACAAGACAATGCAAAATCTAGTTAGGTCTATTAGGTAATAAGAAACGCATGACCTAGTGAAGTCTATCGTCTATGTTTGTTTATCAATATACTGAAATATTTACTATAGGAAACGCAAGATTATGAGACAGTTGTTATGTCACATACACAAATGGTGGAGCAATTTTTTGGCAACCTGACGTACCCTCAAGCCCCCGCCCAAGAGGCACAACAAATTACGAATGGTAGTGAAAAGACTCTGATTATGTATTCTCGGCAACCCAGAAATTGCAGACCGCCACAAAGATTCACTTTTCCATATGTATTTTTCAACCCGTTATTCTATGTTACTATATTATGACTTGAATTTAATTTTTTTAATGTGTAAATACAGTGACAGAAGAAAATGAGGAGGTTCAACGTGATGTGTCAAAAAAAGGTTAAATTTACTTTCAGCTTGGAGTTGCTATGTTAGTTTATGGTTGACAATTCTGCATTGATGCGTTTTTGTGCTTGTATGATCTACGTTAGTTTTTGTGCTTATATGAACTACGTTATCTTATTAGATCAGGTTTACAAGGTAAACTTTGCATATCTACTTTGGATGGAGTTTACAAGGTACATAAACTTTTCATATTTACTTGTATCATATTTGATAATGTTAGTTTATGGTTGGTATGAAGTATGTTATTGTATGTTGTAAATTTTACTATATATGTCTTTTATCATATTGGATCGGGTATGCAATTTTTTTTTCATATCTATTTTTTCATGTAATAAAAATGTCTAAAGTTGTATATTAATTCACCAAGTCAGATAACACCTAAACTACAATCTCAAATAAGCGGCTTCCTTTTGTTTTGTCTTCTTTTGCTCAAAAAAATTTCATAGTGACTTTTGTTTATGGTACAAGAAATTTGCCGAGAGTTAATGTATTCAACTTTTTGCTTAAAAGAATTACATAGTGGGTTTCGTTTTGTCTTCTTTTAAAAATGAAAATCATCTTTGACTATAACCAGAACATGATCCTGAAAAAAAAAACATGAATTAGAATACACACCTTTTAGATAAGAAAAATAAAAAAATAATTAATATTCAAATATTAACAAACCTGCTGTATGTATGTCAGATGTAGATCGTCTAGCTTGTTGTCCCATTATCTTACTAGAAGAAGCCTCTAAACCAATAACACAACAAGGAAATTAATATATTATATACATAAATTTCAAATGAGAATGACAACAAAATTCTCAAATGAAAATAAAATTAACCCACCTGCTGCACGTCTGTCGGACGTAGAACGTCTAGCTTGGTGTCCCACGCTCCTTCCTTGCATTTCATCCATCATCATGACTATACGGTTGTGCCTTCTCCTACCCTTCTTGATTTTGTTTCGACCCGAAACAATAGTTGGACCGTCATCATGTGGCCATTCACATTGGTTGACATTAGCCGTGGAATTGATCACTCCAAGTTCAGCAAATTTGCTCGTGGAATACAAATGATACACGAATAAATTGTGATTGAATTTCTGTTCCCGACACACGGCGAGTACATGAGCGCACGGTATACCTGTAAGTTGTAGTTTGAGACATGCACATTCTGCTCTGTTTTCATCACTTATGACGACCTTATACTTGAAGGTCTCCTTTTTATAACTAAAATTTCTATCTCGTTCTTTGTAACAACTCTCTCATCCTTGACCTTGACCTTGTGTTCACCGTGTTCACCAACTGGCATTGATGACATTGGTAAGCATTTTTTGATTCTTTTTCTCAATAGTTCTTCAACTCGCGCTGACCAAAGTTACTAATTGGCTATGCGAGCCACTGCTTTCGTCTATCCCTAAACCAAGCGAGACACTTGTAAAATGTGTCTTCCACGAGTGCAACGACTGGCAGTCTTCGACTATCTCTGAATATATTATTCAACGATTCAAATCCATTAATAGTCATAATTCTCCAACGAACATCGTTGTTAACACAATCTGTATGCAACTGCATATGGACTTTTCTTTCGCAATAGTTCGAAGAACTCTTCAAATCTCTGTGGCTTCTTTTTATTCACAAGTATTTTAAATATTTTGCAAAAAATTTATTGTGTACCTTTCTCATCAAATTCTCGGCAACGTGTTGTGAACACAATCTGTGAACACACTCGTCGCCATTCTCGTACCAACCACCGTATCTATCGGTGAATACTTTCTTGATCCCCATATGCCGATCGGAAACAACACACATGAACTTATTACCAATTACCTCCAAACGCAACCACCTCATGAACCATCCCTATGTCTCAAATCTCTCTTTCTTGATTAATGCGTAAGCCAGAGGAAGCAACTGGTTTTCAACATCATAACCGCACGCCATCAGCAGTCTCCTTTGATACCGACCAGACAAGAAACATGCATTAATACTAATGATTGGCCTGAGATGAGGCAGTGCAACAATGCACAAACCGTAAGCCCACACAGCTTCCTTAAACAGTCTTTTTCCCTGATCTTCCAAGGGTTCGTGCGCAACTCCATATTTTGTTTCATGATTTGATCTTTTACTCGCTTCCAACAGTGGGGTGAGAAGGTTGTACGAGCCTTCCCAACTACTGAATAGTTGTGCGATTGCCAACTCTCGGCCACGCCACAACTTGTTATATTTGGGAGTAACTCCCTTGTATTCTTTACGAACTAGCCATTTAATGCTTCTAATGTTTTTTGTAACATCTTCCCTAATATCTTTTCTTATAACATCAGCAATCATTTCAATCATTTCTGCAGTTAATTGTGCATGATCCGTACAAGAAGTATCGGCATGGCACGTATGTAGTGTTGCAATTATTTTAATTTCTCACTTAGATGAAAATAATCCTGACTTGGCATACAAACACCACGAACACATGTTGTCATTGCATTTGACTATCAAGATGGTTCTATTGCTACTAGTAGTTTTTATTTCAATATTATCTCTGATGTGATAATCATTTATTTTTAATCATAGAGCCTCTTTTGAAGAGTACTTTTGACCCACAACAAGTGAATCATGGAGATGTGGGGTCCTACCGAAGTAGCTGACATCTGCTTCCTGGAATGCTGAGGTGTCATTGAAACTTGCACAGGGTGACTCATACCGCGAGGGAAAACATAGAGCCTGAACACGTGGTGTCTGTGATTGTCTTAGGGTATCAGGCGGGACATCCCCTTCTAAATCAATTTCAATATCCCAATCGGCACCATCTTCACATGAGTAAGCGTCATCTTCGTCATCACTGTGGCAAGTCGTCAGCATCATTACAAGGATCACCTGCCCTCGGCGGATCAACCCATGGACTGTCCTGATTATTATACTCTGTTCAACCCATATATGCCTGAACAGGTGGTGACAACTCGTTTACATCGGGATAAGGATGGAGATAAAGGTTTTTCCTTGGTGTTTGTTGTGTCTGATAGGGTTGGAAGAGACTGGGACCCGCTTGTGAAACACTGTATTGGGTATGTACAGGTTCTAGTTGTGTCTCCGGTACCACACTATCAATGAATATTTGCGATTACATTGAACTAATAATTGGAACCAACTCAATGTATAAATCGACATAACAATACTGGGTTTTGGCAAGCATGCTTTGGTTATAAATATCTCTCCAAGTCTGATCGCATATGATTTCTATTATCTCATAATAATGTCGTGTTGTTGTCCTAACATTAACCCATGCAAGTGTTTTTAGGTTGTACTCACTCTCTGAATATCCAAGCTAACGATAAATTTCACCTTTCACATCATACCAACCTTGTTCACTAGTTGCCATAAATGAGAATCGAGGACCAATGCTATAGTCCGCTCTTTTACGACCGTGTCATATTTTACCACTGAAATGAACTCTCAACATGAGCATGATTAATTATTTTGATGAATTAGCCTACACAAAATGAATAAATTAGATGTAATGTATTGTTACACTAATGAACAATAAATATTGATTAATTATCCTACACAATAGTTAAAAAAAAAAAAAGGGATTGTTTAGAATATTTTTTTAAATTAATTAATTAATTAAGAATGTATTGTGAACCACTTTATTTATTTATTTATATATTGTAAATTATTTAATATTAACATTACTATTTTTTAAATCCATTAACACCATAGATAATTAAAATTCATTCAACATAAACTCTAAACCTAAATTCATCCACCCCTTCTAGACCCTCATCTTGCTTCCCCACGATTAGAATGTCTATTTCGGTTGCTATTTAGACATTTTTCCTTTTTTTTTATTGAGGATGTGAATTGTAATTCCCTAACTTAAGATAATAAAAAAACAATAATTATTACAAATCAAATGTAAGAAAATCATTTTTTTTCCTATTGCACCTTTGTTTAAATTGACAATGTTTCCTTCTTTTTCTTTCCTATTACACCTTTGTTCCTTTTTATCGAGGATGAGAATAAAAAATTTGGAAATAAGATAATAAAAAAACAATAATTGTTAACTTAAAAATAATATGTTCATATATAAGTCACATAGATTGAAGCTATAATTCACGATGCGAGAACCTCAGAAAGTGATGGGGAGCTTTGCACCGTAAAAACAGGTACGTTCCTCCTATTCCCACACCGTGAAATCTAGCTTCAATCTATGACAATAAATGACATAGAAAAAATCGAAACTAAACTGTTAGTACGGGAGCAGAAGGAACTATATCTAATATATATTTTACGATGCAAAACTCCACAGCATTTTCTATAATAAATGGCATAGAAAAGATTAATTACTTTGCTAGGCTATATAATTGAAGATTTACCTTTCATGTAGAGGTTTTTTTTTTTTAAAAGATGTGTGAGACACAAGAGATGTGTGAAGATTTTGTTTTAATACGGGAGAAGGCTTTATACATAGCAAGGGAGCCCGGGCGTGGTATTTATGGACCGTCTGGACGTTATGGACCGTAACGTCCAGAATATCACTTTTTTGTTGGGTCCAAATTACCACTTTTTTTCGTTGGAGTCTGCCCGTTTTGGAGTATAACGTCCTATTTGTACTGTTTTTTTGCCGACAAGACATTGTACAAACCAACGTCCAGCAAACTTTTGTTTTCAAAATTCCTCTGTCCGTGATAGACTCCAACATCCAGAAAACCTCTAGCCGTGATAGACAACAACGGCCAACTTTTTCAGTTAATTAGCGGAAACTTCATTTTGTTAATCAATCCGCGATGGTCCATAACATTCTCTTATAGACTATCAAATTTTTTCTACATACCGAATTTCCACAAAAAAACTTCATCATTGTCGATATTTTTAAAATTATTTTCCTATTAATAAAAATTTCGGAACCTATCTGATCTCATATTCCGAACCATTAGCAACTGAACACGACAGTGATTCCTTTATTGGGTAATAAAACTTGGGCCTAGAATAAATAATAGGCTATATAGGATTTGGAGTCTTTGAATATTACACTTGGGCCCTTTACATATCGAAAGCCAGTAAATAGATTATCTGTCGCTCTAGAAGGGTTTCATTTTGGTTCATATTTCTTAATCACAATTCACAGTCACAAGTAAATTATTAAATTATTAAAGAGAGAATATCCGCGTATCTATGGGATTTAATTATCTTTGGGTTTCTTTTTCTAATGGGAATCGGCGGTAAGGGAAAGCGACATCAGGAAAATTCTCATTAAATTCTGATCAATGCTTAGAGAAACAGCAGAATATTACGCAAACAAGGGAACAAGAGCAAATTGTTTTTCATAAACCATGCAAAACAAAATAATTAAAAAAAAAAAAACTAGAGGTTTTTATGTGACGACGACTTCGAGAAATAAAAAAAAAATAAAAAAATACATAAAAAATAGTTCTATAAACTCTATCCCTAATAGGCAATAATTTATGTATATATTGTCTAGTCGGTCAATCTAAAAAGTGCTAATTAAAACAGATCAAACTTTTTTTGAAAAATGATAAATGTTTGTAATACAAACACCCAAAACTCCGCTATTAATGTTTTTAATTAAAAAAATGATAAATTTTAAGCATCAGCTAATTAATATGATATACTTATTTTGATACAAATTAAACGATATATATAGAGTAGAACTAGGGTGTTCTTAAGTTCACCAAGTTCTTTTGTGAACTCAATTTTAAAATTTATCGGATTGGTTTCAAACGACGAATCCGAACCATTGAAATTCATCTACCTTACGAGTGATGCGTCTACATGCGAAAATTTGAAATTTTTTTAATAAATTTTATATAGATCAAGCGGTCAAAATTAGAAAGTCTAAAAATTAATTTTAATGTATCCATTTGTTGAACATTTTTTTGTCACTTGACTCTATACAAAATTAATTCAAAATTTTAAAAATTTTGCATGTCGACGCATCACTCGTAAAGTAGATGGATTTCAACAGTTCGAATTCATTGTTTGAAGCTAATTCGATAGATTTTAGAGTTGAGTTCACAAAAGAACTTGATGAACTTAAAAATACACTATTTGTACTCGACATATATGTAACATCTATAGAAGAAAAGTGATATTAGGTAGGGCTAACATGGCCCGTTATTTTTGTGCCACAATTAATTATCACATTTTTATTTATGTTTTTAAAGTTTAAAAAGTAGATTTGAACTTAATGTGATCTCTATATTAAAATATATTTGGAGACTAAGTTCTATATATTTTTTAATATTTTACTGTATTTTAAATAAGTACAAAATCACTTTTTAAAAAAAAGTTAGAACACGCAAATAACATGGCATTTTAAGTTTTCAACCCTACTTTTTTTTCACTAGTTTCTAAATTAGTAACTCCGAAAGAAATAAAAAGGACCAACCATCCTATCTGAACAAAGGAATTGGATTTTATCTAAAGGGCTTTGGACATAATCTCATTCAAAACTAGACTTTACTGTTTGTTTGTTTTAAGATTCGTGCTAACATATTTAAAATTTAATAACTTTGAATAGCTGTAAATCTAAACTATTTGTGTAAATTTTAACAAAGATTGAATGAATTATAACTGACTTTGATGAGGTCCAAAAACTCCACTAGGAATAAAATAATAGATTAATAGATACGACTTCAGATGATTTGCGATGTACGGGAATTTTTTTTTTTTTTTTCAGGTTCTACCTATAAATCTCTCATCTGCGTGACTGCGTCAAATCGCCTCACACCAAATCTCCGAATTGTTTCATTCAAACGTGCTTCTCCATTTGATCCAAACAAAAAGAGACGACGAATATATAGACCATGCAAAGATAAGTTCTTCCACAACCAAAGCTCTGCATCCTCTCTTTTTACGTGCCACACTTAATTGAAACTTTGTTCAAATATGCACTGAAATGTATTACGTTAAGAAAAAAACATCACTTGATCGAGAGCATTACGATATTTTCTCCACTTTTTTCTTCTGCTTTTCTGATAAATCAAATATCTCGAAAAAAGAATGAAATTACGAAAAACTTCAATGAAAAACAAAAAAATACTATTTCTAACATTTGTCTAGAATCACTTGTATTTTTTTTATTGTAAGTGGCCTCTTAATTTTTTTAATTCAAATCCAGTGCAATGCAATACGTGACGTGTACAATTCAAAACAGATCCTCTATATCTAAATAAGCATCGTATCATCTTTGGCTCGATTGGGAGCATCATACTCACTCTAATTCTTGAGGGATACATACTCCAATTTGTCTACTAAAAACTGAACCGCTTTTAGGATCTGCTCCGAAAGGATACACGAAGGGAGAAAAAAGGTGAGCAGCGATGAGGTGAGACATGACCGGATCTGACCGTAGCTGGTTACTTGCTCTAGAACCACAAAAATTGGAAGTGACCGGAGGGGGAGAAGATTAACAGAGGTGAATTGTTTTGAAAAACTAAAGAAAAACTCGATAATTATGTAACCCCTAAATCAGAGTGTAGAGGAGATGAAGTCATCAGTTTTATCATCACCCTTTTCCTTCCTTTAATTATTATTAATGAATGGCTTCTCGAACACGTTCTTAGTAAATTTAATTTAGACTAAATATATTAATATTGAAAGCGTAAGGATATATATGTTGAATAAAATAGAGATAGTAACTAGTGAGGAAAAACTGAATTTTTTAGTTACCATCTTAATATTTCAAAATTTTGACTTCAATTATTGATATTTGAAAAATTGAAAATGTACCACCCACGCAGCTTTGAGCTACGTATGATTTGAAAGTCATGTGCACCTCAGAACTGCGCATTACAAATTGTGCGTGCACATGACTTTACCATCAATTTCAATTAAATAACCGTATGATTTCAATTAAATAACTATCTTTTAGCGGATCCCACCAAAATGACACTTCCGCTAAAATAATTGAACAAATAATGTGGATTCCACCAAAACAATCTAATTAATTGAATCAAAACAAATAACTAGTTTTTTTAGTGGGTCCCATCAAAACAACTTATACTTAAATTCAATTTAGAGTAAATTTTGCTAGAGGTCATTAAACTCTGTTTTTCATCATGAATTGGTCACTCAAATTTGATTTGTCTCAGTCAAGTCACTAAATTTTTCATTTGTCCCAATTAAGTAGCTCTATAACTTTTTTCATCCAAAAAACTAATAGAATATGCCCACCATTCCGTCCAAA
This sequence comes from Carex kokanica, assembly GCA_025461125.1. Taxonomy (NCBI): domain Eukaryota; kingdom Viridiplantae; phylum Streptophyta; class Magnoliopsida; order Poales; family Cyperaceae; genus Carex; species Carex kokanica. The sequence goes on along the minus strand of JAJGRX010000925.1, from coordinate 829,593 downwards.
ATGCTAACGGAAGAGTAGAACTAAGGTGTTCTTAAGCTCACCAAGTCCCTTTGTGAGCTTAACTAAAAAACTTATTGGATTGACTTCAAACGACACATCCAAACCGTTGAAATCGTTCTATTTCACGAGTGATGCGTTTACATGTCAAATTTTAAAAATTTTGAACTAATTTAGTATGAAGTCAAGCAGTCAAAAAATATTGAAAAATGAACTCATTAATATTAACTTATAAATCATTTTCTTTGGCCACTTGACTTCATACTAAATTAGTTCAAAAATTTAAAATTTTGACATATAAACGCATCACTCATGAAGTAGATCGGTTTCAACAGTTTGGATGCGTCGTTTGAAGTCAATCCGATAGGTTTTTGAGTTAAGTTCACAAAAAGACTTGGTGAGCTTAAGAACACCTTAGTTCTACTCCTAACGGAATATGCTCATTCTATAAAAAATACTAACGGAATGAGCATATTCCGTCTAAATACTAACGAAATGAGAATATTTCGTTAGCATTTTGGATGAAAAAATTATAAAGTGACTTGATTGGAACAAATAAAAAATTCAGTAACTTGATTGAGACAAATCAAACTTGAATGACCAATTCGTAACAAAAGACAAAATTCAGTGACCTCCAGTGAAATTTACCCTTCAATTTAATATGGGCAACTAACTTCTTTTTAAACATTAGTATAATTATCATGCGCAACTCAAATATGCGTGGGTAGTAATTTTTTAATTTTTCAGATATCGATGGTAGGATCAGAATTTTGAAATACTAAGATGGTAACTAAAAAAATTTCAGGAGAAAAACTTACTTGAAACAGTGCTGTCCATTTTTGGCTAAAAAGGAGCGCAAGCAAAGCGTAAAACCCTGGGGCGAGTGGGCAACTCCCGTTGTATTGTTACTTGATTCGATTAAAGGCAAGACACGCAGCACAACACAAAGTTACACTGACCTACTCAGCTAGTCTCTTCTGGTTTTCTTCTCAGAACATAACCCCGATCTAAAAGTAAAGTTCCTTCCCCAATGACGACGGCTGTGGCGAACGGCGGTGCCAAGACTCCGGCGACCACTCGCGTCATGTCGGTGTACAGCGAGGTCCAGACAAGTCGTCTCAACCACACTCTTCCCCTCCCCTCCGTCCTCAGAGCCCCTTATGCCATGGCCGACGGACCTCCCAGCTCCGCCGCTGGAAACCCCGGTATGCAACTCAAATCCGGATCTGAATCTCTCTCTCTATCTTTCTCTCTATCTATCTCTAGGTCGGTAGATCGGATTTGTAACTGCTGATTAGTGAGGTCTTGAGCTGGAGTTTATCTCCAGGGTGCTGATTCATTCGTTTAATTTTTCAGCTTAGCTACTAGGTTTTAACCGAGCTAGCTAAAGACTTCATTCAGGATTCTAATCCTTACAAAAATCTAAGATTATCGTCGAATTCCAATTCACCAGGGTTCTCAGTCTATTAAATTTGTCAATTAACCAGATCCATATCCTAATAAAACAGACCTCTTATATGTGGTTTTGAATCTGCATTTTGGACTGGTTATTACGGGTAATAACAGCAAGTCTTCACTTTTTTTTATTTTCTTTTCTCTTTGCAGATGAGATAGCAAAGCTCTTCCCCCACCTGTTCGGACAGCCATCAGCCAAGCTTGTGCCGGCCAGTGACAGCTCTGCAGCTCCAAGCGGCTCCCTCAAGATCGGTGTTGTGCTTTCTGGAGGCCAGGCACCAGGAGGACACAATGTGATCTCTGGAATCTTTGGTGAGCCTTTTCATCTTAATTTGATCAACATAATCCTTTGTGGTGCAGTGTAGTCATAATATAGTATCAGTTTCCAAAAGATGGATTAATCCCATCCCAACCCAGCCTCAATATAACCCATCTTGATTTGTGCATAAACTACCAAATAATCCCTGGTAAAATTAAAAAAGTTAAAACATGATAGTAGTTGATTAATTTAGTAGAAGTGTGCTTGATCAAAATGGTATACAATTTCAGTATGCTAATTTTGGTTTATGCTCAAGGGACTAGGAACTAGATAGGCGGCTACCACTACCTAAGATTCAGTTATTATCTTAGCATTTTTCTGAATTACCTTACTGTTACCTGGTACCTTCTCATTCCTGTTAAGTACACATTCTGCTAGGTAGGTTAACCTTCCCTCTGTTCTAGAAATGCTACAGTTTTTTTATTTCTGGTGTTGCTTAGTTATGCGAGTTGTCATTTTGGTTGAGTGTAATGGCAGATTATTTGCAACAGAAGGCAAAGGGAAGCACTGTATACGGATTCAAGGGAGGTCCTGCTGGAATTATGAAGTGCAAGTATGTTGAATTGACTCCAGAGTTTGTGTACCCGTTCAGGAATCAGGTAACCAAGTTAGCAATCTATTTGAGCTGTGTTCTGATTTTGAGATTTTAATTTCAGTTCTAAATGAGTCTTCTATTTTCTAATAATTCTTTGTAACAGGGTGGTTTCGATATGATTTGTAGCGGAAGGGACAAAATCGAAACACCTCAGCAGGTACATGTTATACTTGATACATGTGTCTGTTAACATTTTTTAATATGTCACGTTGTTACTGTTTGGGGAACCAGAAAAGAGACCTTATTGTTTTATGTTCATAAAAATCACTGTTGCTTGCCTCGTTGATTCAGTTTAAGGAAGCTGAAGAGACAGCGGTGAAGCTTGATCTTGACGGGCTTGTTGTTATTGGTGGAGACGACTCAAATACAAATGCATGTCTTCTTGCTGAGTACTGCAGGTAGATTTCCTGACTACCTATGGCTGTAATATTGCTTATATAAATTTATTAGGATCTAAATACCATTGCAATAGTGGCAGCATAGATTTCAAAAATGGAAAAGGTATAAGAATAAGAAAAAGAGTAAAGTGACTTTGGTTGGGTTCTCTTTTTATGTTTATCTGTAACAAATTAACTAGTTACAAAATTCTGAAGTCTATGTATCGAGTAGAAAATTGGGTAGCATATGTAAGTTGCTGATTTACTAAATTTGAACCTTTCAATATATCTCTTCTATTGATAGGTCAAAGAACATGAAGACCCGTGTAATTGGGTGCCCAAAGACAATCGACGGGGATCTAAAATGCAAAGAAGTGCCTGCAAGTTTTGGATTTGACACTGCTTGCAAGGTACTATATATGTGTGCATATTGTCCCTAGTTAAAATTTGGGAATTTTAATGCGTCTCTCTTGGGCCTTTACACGAGTACAAATATTTTTTCCAGATATATTCAGAGATGATTGGAAATGTGATGGTGGATGCACGATCGACCGGGAAGTATTACCACTGTAAGTTACCTATATAATATTAAACTTAGAATTAAAATTGTAGTTATTTACAATGCTATGTTTTGTACTATTGTGGACAAATATACCATCTCTACCTATCTGATGATGTTTGACAAGTAATCCAAGCCATATCATGTGTACTTTCGAATATTGAATTATTTAATAAGTTCACTTTTGTACTTGATGGAAATTACACTTAAAATTAAGTGCGAAGACCAGGTTTAGGGTCTAGTTGATATGTGGTTTCTATCTAGTATTTGCCTAAGGTGGCCCTAACGTCACATCTATACGCAGTTGTAAGGCTCATGGGACGTGCAGCTTCTCACATTACACTTGAGTGTGCGCTACAGACACATCCAAATATTGCTATCATCGGTGAAGAGGTACTCTTCCCTAATGATCTTTTTTTATTTTTCTGCATCTATTGCAGATAATTGGACTATTGCAACATATGTCTTAGGTATTTGATAATATACTTTTCCCTTATTAAAGTGGTTTAAAATGGAAGTAAGGAATTTTGTGCTCCATTTGTCATGTTCTTGGTGTATGACAGGCCATATTGTTGTCAAATCTTTTTTTTGGTCATTTATTCTTTCCTTATTTGCAATCTGTATCCAAAGTACTATGCCTTAATTTCTCAACCAAGGGTGAATTTTCATCGTGTTACAGGTGGCTACTAAGAAACAAACACTTAAAAATGTGACAGACTACATAACCGACATCATCTGCAAGCGTGCAGAGCTCGGCTACAACTACGGTGTTATTCTTATACCAGAAGGTCTAATTGACTTTATCCCAGAGGTAAATTTATAAATGATGCTGATGGTATTATGTCTTTCTTATGTAAAAGTAAAATTACTTGAGCTTTGTGGGGTTTCTTTCACTATAAGCCTAAATCCATGAAAAGATTGGGTTCACAATTTTGGTGAATGTCTTTTCCTTTTTTTTTTCTCTTTATTAATGATTAATTTCAGGCATGACCAGTAAAATGTCAAAATACAATGTTAGAATGTCTTTTCCCTTTTTTTTTTCTTTAATAATGATTAATTTCAGGCATCACCAGTAAAATGTCAAAATACAATGTTAAGTGCTGCAAAAGATGCATATCCTGTGAAAAAACGAAATATTCTCAAATTGCTTATCTTGTTTACTATTTGTTCCTGGAGAAACTAAAGTTAGTTTTGCTGCAGAAGGGGCATGTTAGATATCTCTTGTTTTTTTTCATGTAAATAATGTGATATTGTTTGCATGGTAGGAGTACTCATCCATTTAGTAATTGTTTATTTATGAGCAGGTTGGATTGAACTTCTTAGCTTTGATTTGAATTTAATGAACATGATTTCGATCTACATTTTTATCTGTTTATTTTTCTTTTTATAGGTGCAAACACTGATCGCAGAGTTAAATGAAATCTTGGCACATGATGTGGTTGATGAGGCCGGTGTGTGGAAGCAGAAACTGCAACCAGAGTGCCAGAAGCTGTTCGACTTTTTGCCTCAGGCAATCCAGGAGCAGCTTCTCTTAGAAAGAGATCCTCATGGAAATGTTCAGGTAACCATAAGAACCATTAATTGTTGTATTGTTCCTATATACTGTGGTATTTTTATGGTGTAACCTTTTTTTCAGTGTTAAGTTAACCTAATTCTGGTCAAATGAAGTGGATAAACAATTAATTCAGGTATTGATTAAATTCACTTTTGCCTCAAGTAGTTGCAGTAAGTGAACAAGGAAAAAATGAAGATATAAGGAAAAAGAGCCAAAATCTGGTGAATACAAGGCAATGTCTACACGGACATATCAGGAGTCTAGTACATATAGCAGTACTTGATCTTGCTGAAATTGTCCTCAGTGCAGTAATTATACACTGGAAATGACTTCTTTGAATACTTTTGCATTATATAGGAACATTATTGATCAATGACTTGTATTATTTTCTTATGCTGATTAATGTATTCATTGATATTATCTCTCAGGTTGCAAAAATTGAGACGGAGAAAATGCTCATCTCCATGGTAGAAACCGAGCTGGAGAAGAGGAAGGAAGAAGGGAAGTATACTGGCCATTTCAAGGGCCAGTCTCACTTTTTTGGGTAAGTCAGTCCCACACATTAAAACATTGCACTTCTGTATATAGCACATGTATGTGATCTTATGCAGCATTGCAGCTTATTGTAAGTTTATTTATATATATATATATATATATATATATTCAGATACGAAGGGAGATGTGGCATGCCTACTAATTTTGATGCTAGCTACTGCTATGCTCTTGGCTATGCTGCTGGTGCTCTACTCCATTGCGGCAGGACAGGCCTCATTTCTTCGGTATTGCTACTTATGACCAGCTTGGCAACTTATATATATTTTGTAAAAGCTTTTTTTCTGAAATTTGATGGATCCTGATGCTGTTGTTTCTACCTTTTTGTTTTTGGGTCAAATATAGGTTGGAAACTTGATAGCTCCTGTAGAGGAGTGGACTGTCGGAGGTACTGCGTTGACTTCCCTGATGGATGTCGAGAGGCGGCATGGTATATTCCATAATTTATCATACTCGTGCATTTTTCAGATGTATTTCTTCTGGTTTGTCAAGTGCTCTAATTTCATTCAAATCTTATTTCTTAAAAAAATTCATTTAAATTAAATGTTCTTATTCCCTCAGGCAAGTTCAAGCCAGTGATCAAGAAGGCAATGGTGGAGCTTGATGGTAAGAATATATATCCACTGTTCCTATTTTCTTGGCATTGGTACGCTTTGAATTTTAAAACTGCTTACTGATTTATTTCCTTCAACCAAAAAATGTTTCAGGTGCACCATTCAAGAAGTTTGCATCAATGCGTGATGAATGGGCAATCAAGAACAGATACATCAGCCCAGGTATGTTAGCGACAATAATCAGTGAAAATGTTTGAAACCCCTAACGATGACTACAAAAGAGGCTATTTGTTTGTGTGTGTGTGCGCGCGTGCGCGTAGTTCCTCTCAATTAATTGTATCTCTGTATAAATCTGACTTCTGTTATGTTTCAGGTCCAATCCAGTTTATGGGCCCAGGTGCCAATGATGTGAACCATACCTTGTTACTGGAACTTGGTGCAGTTCAGGCGTAAAGCTGATCTTGTTGAACTGAACTACTGTGTTTTTTTTTTTTTCCCAAGGACGAAATTACCTAGTTTTGCAGAACCGGGGATTTGAATAAATTCTGTTCTTGGGTTTTTCTTTCTTTCTTTTTAGTTTGTTTTTGACTTTTAGAGTTTTAGTAGTAGTATAACGGGAATATTGGACGATAAATAAATGTTTTTTTTGCTGTTTGTGTGAATTGATTTATTCAGCTCCAGCTCCTGTGCCTGTCGCCTTGTTTATAATTTGTGCGATCACTTTAGCTTTTACATTTTGCTCGCGATGTATTTTCTCTGAAAACCACGGCGTAGCAGTCGTAAAGAATTTTCAAAGATAAAATTAAAATCCTATAGACGTGCTTATTTCGTAAAGTGAGCAGTAGCTTCTGTTCTTGATCACAATTGAGTACTCTCTCTCGTTTTTTATGGCTTTTCTGATTTGCATTCCCCTTCTTTAAAACCCTAGTTCAACGGCAATTTTTATTTTTCTTGATTCTCACGGATTGTATATTTGCTGGAGAATATTAAGATCCATTCACAAAATTTCAATTTAAAATTATTTGTTTTTGTTTCTTTTCTATTGAATTGGAATTAAATCTTCTATCACCTCATTCCGATCGAAGATTTACTCCTGCAGTAATAGCAATAATAATTATAAATACCTTGTATTGATTTGTGTTTGGAAGAAATTAGAAAACAGAAAAGAAAAGAATCCTGAAGGCCTGCTCTCGAGGCTTGTGCTGTTGGTTGAAGGTCTCTTCTGGTGGTTGAGAAGTCTTGTCCCTGATGGTACACCTTGGTTGTGTGACTTTAGTGTTCCTGTTGAGCATCTGGGCATAGGATTTTCCTGCTGCAAGAATCGCCTCCATTGTCGCCTTTGCCTTCGCTAATTGGAACGCCATTTCCAATCGCCTTTTCTGTTTTCCCATGTTTAGATGCTGTGTTGTATTTCCGAACAATGTTGTATCTGTACTTAATCAGGTCAATTATCGGTGTTTGGTTCTTTTTTACCCATTCCGTTCACGAAATTTTGGAATTCCAGTGAAAAGAAAATTTAAGCAACGAATGGAGATATGAAAAGAAAAAATGTAGGTAGATATGGAACTGAAGATTCAAACATGAAGCAACTACATAAATTATCTTTACTTCTTACATCTTTTTGAATGAAAAGCAGAGACAAGGAAGGAGAAGGAAAGTGAGGGAAGAATAAGAAAATCACATATTTAATTCTTATTTTGTTGGATATTTAATGGGAGGTAATTTTTTTTAATATTCATTAATCTCTTAAAACTCATTTTTATTAGTTTCCAAATTGACATGTGACCAAGATAAATATACGAATCAAATAAGACAATAAAAATATAGCAACTTCTTTCTCCTACATTTTTATTTCGTCCTATTATTTACCTGGTAGGAGCTCAAGAAAGTAACATTCGATTTTTTTTTACCTTTTATTATTGTTTTATAATTCGACGATTAATTAAAATCCATGCTAATTTAATTTTATTGATACTTTATTGACGATCAAGTTATTTATAAATTGAGAGTATATCTTAACTTTCATCTTCCAAATTCGTCCTATGAAATTATTTTACTAAATAATATTTCTTGCAGTCCCGCGTGAGAGTTCACAAGCTCAGTTTACACCGAGTCACCGACGCTTTTTCATAAAAAGATCTCATACAAAATGATATATTAAATGACAAATAACGTTTCTTAAATAATATTTAAAAAAATAAAAAGAAATGAAGATATGACCAATTAATTATCAATTAATTCAAAAGTTCCTCAAATGACATTTTAAAATAGAAAGAAATTATAGCCAATTAGAAAAATGATACAATTTGCATGTATCAAGTACATGTCTAAATAAATTTAGACTTCTACACGTAAAAACACATAAAAAAATACATATGATTTGAATATTTGATCAGAGAACTGATATTCAATCCGAAAATTTATCTTTTAGTCAAAACCATTAGCAGATTAGAACATCTACGTACTTAATGTAAAAATGAAGATATCTATAATACTAAGTGTTTATACGTCTCCCAAATCACAATTATGTAATTTACAGTAGTAGTATAACTTGGACTCAAAAAATGGAAAATAAATGTGAGCTCTCACGCCTCACGTGGGGTCCAAACACTCAATCTGCATCCATTGTGTCAAACATATTTACCTATACTTAGTATTACACCTTAATTGTTATATCATATTATGTTATGTTATGTACCACTAAATATTTATAAACAAGACATTTAAATAGAGTCCGGCTATTATGATATCGTTATTATATGACACTAATTCTAAAATTATTTGGATAGACTTCAAATGACGAATCTAAACCATTCAAACTGTTTTACTGTATGAACGATGCGTTTACATATAAAATTTACATTTTTTCAAGTTATTTTAGTATCAAATTAAGGGACAAAAAATGTTAAAAACTGAATACATTAAAAATTAACTTTAAAACTCCCACATTTGTCACATTTGTCAAACTTGACTTGATACTATATAAATTCGAAAAATTATAAATTTTGTATAACGCACAACTAATAAAGTAGATCGGTTTGAACAGTTTGAATTTGTTATTTGAAATCAATTTGATAGGTTTTAAAATTAATGTTATATAGACTAAAATAACACTAATATTCAAGGTTCTAAATAGCGTTTATAGCGTCATAGAGGGAAGGCTACAAAAAAAGCTATAGCGAATAGCGTCGCTATAGCGGAAGCTATGCCACATAGCGTTTTTTTTTTTTACATTCCGTATATTCAATATTTGTACTAAATATTAACATTATCTAAAGTCTCATAGAACAATAAATAACACCAAAGTAATTAAGAAATTATAATATTCATATTGAACCAGTACAAAGTCCAAATTGCGGTTCAAAATATCCATAGTAATATCATAAACTATCGATTTTTCCTATTAAAAATATCTTAAGCATCATGATTCATGACATAATCTATTTTGTTTTTCTATTCAAATTTCAATTTCTATTCCCAATTTCAAATTGATTTATCTGTAGCAAGTAGCAACAAATTCAATTTCGATTTGAGCTTTTTTGGGTCTTTATTTAAAGCTCATATAAATTGCTTAAAAAAATTCATATTGTTTTTTTGAAAAATTTGGCAGTGGCTGCCAAATAGGTTTTATTAAAAAAATAATAATAATATTGTATAGCGGCCGTAGCGCAAATAGCGGACCGCTATCACCGCTATAGCGGCCGTGGTGCAAATAGCGCATTTTGATGTCATAGCTTAGCGTTTAAGATCCAAAAATGCTATAGCAACGCTATAGTGCGCTATTTAGAACACTGCTAATATTATACTAGCCTGACTTATTTAAATAATAACACGTACAAGAATTTTTTTTATAAACCATAATTAAAAAAAAAAAATTACGAAACCAACATGATTACTTTTTTTTTTTACAAAAACCATAAGAACCGAAATGGCATTTCGGTCCAAATTTTTTTTTATTCCGGACCAAAATGGCATTTCGATCCGGTCCCCTTTATGGATTTTCTGCGGCGGCTCATATGGAAACTTGTGAAAAAATTTCGGAACCGAAATAGCATTTCGGTTCTTATGGTTTTTGTAAAAAAAAAAAATATATATAATCATGTTGGTTTTCTACAAATCAATTTTTTAATTACGGTTTATAAAAAAAAAATTCCACGTACAATGCACTTAATATAGACTGATGTTTATAATTATGCCGCCAATGCACTCAATATTTACATAGTCTCATATCATCTGAGGTAACAGAATATTTCTATTTAAATCCGGACCGTTCGATCAGAATCCGGCTTAATCCGCTGGCAGATTCTGATCTAAACAGAGGTGATATGAATTCCAAGAATATTCGAGGGACTTGAACGCATAAATATCCGTCAGAAGCGCCGCCTATTTGATTTTTTCTTTTCTTTTCTTTCCGTAATCAAACCTCACTCAGTGCTCAGTGCTCTATCCTTCATTCCTTCCTCCCTCCCGCCATGCACTCTCTCTCTCTCTGCCTCTGCTCTTCTTCTCTCACCCCCGTCTTCCCATTTTCATCTCTCCATTTTCAATCTCTCGGGTTCCTCCAGTTCAATCCTAAACTGCCTCTTCGAATAACCCCAATACGCTCTCGTAATTCCTCCAAAGAACAGCTCTCCCTTCCCCACAATGAATTCGAACTTGAATCCGGAGGTGAAGACGAAGACGATGAAGAAGACGATGAGTTTGAGGAGTACGAAGACGATGACATCGCCGCTGAGGAGTACACCATAGATTCTGATGCCTCTGAAGAGGAGGAGGAAGAGGACGAAGAGGGATGGAGTGATTTTGACACCGTAGCCCCCCTTCGTCAGTCTGAAGAGGATAAGGCGGATAGGGTAAATAAGCTGCTTGAACAAGTGAGGGAGTTTGGAGCAGAGATTATTGATTATCAGGAGGTTGCAGCAATTTACGATTTTCCAATTGATAGATTCCAGGTTTATTTTCTTCAATCCCTATAATTTAGTGGAATATCTCTTTTATTTATACATCTCATATATTTTCAAACATATTAAAATTCAATTGCTGGATATGGATAATGTTCTTAAAATTAAATATGTAGTATGAACTATGAACTAGTACCTTACTCCGCATAATGTCTGCAATGCATTTCTAACTAGCCATACTGGACTGTGATATTGTATAGTCTGATCTGATCTGGTACAGTAAGAGTAGAGCATTAATACTGACTGGCCAATTTATCTATAATAAGACCTTACAAAATTACAAGTCATGAACTATGTATAGTTATTCTCCAAATCATGTGTTTCTTAGAATTTGACATATTTCCCTAGAATTTTATCTATTTATTTATTTGATGTAGAGGCTAGCAATACAGGCCTTTTTAAGAGGGTCGTCAGTTGTAGTATCAGCACCCACAAGCAGTGGTAAAACATTGATAGCAGAAGCCTCAGCACTAGCAACACTTGCGAGAGGCAAACGTCTTTTCTACACTACGCCATTGAAGGCTTTGTCAAATCAGAAACTTCGTGATTTTCGGTGATTGTATACCATACCAGTTCCATTTTTCATTTTTCATTTTTCTTTTTGTTCTTTGCTTCAAAAAGAAGTGGGTAAATTTTTACATGACATCACTTTACCCTTAATCTGGTTATGATTAAACTTTGGTTTATGTAGTTTTAGTCATGGAACTATAACTTCGACCAGAGTGAGGCTATGGTAATATGCATATTACGGATTGACCCGTGCTATGGATCTATATCTCTATTTTCAAAGTTCAAACAGTCCATTCAAACCGTTAAACATGATATCCATATGAAAATGTACTTGCAGACCAAATTTTACATTTCTTAGATTTTTTTTACTATTTTTTAGATAAGTGGAAAACCACTGTTTAGGATGGTCCAGAACTTTCAAATCAAGTGATTTTCTACCTATCTAAAAAGATGTCAAAAATTCTAAAAAATGTTAAATTTGGGAAACAAGTACAATTTCGTATGAATATCATGTTGTATGGTTTAGATCGACTGTTTGGACTTTAAAAACGGAGATACGAGTTCATAGCACGGGCCACTGTGTAATATGCATATTACCATAGCCTCACTCTTTCAACCAAATTGAATCAGTGTTTCCATCATAAATAATTATCAAACAATTGAATCAGTATGTGTAATGGCAACTTTTGGAACACCTGTGTTATGTGTAATTATAAAATATAGAAATTTTAAAGTTGTTCGTAAATCATTATTATACATTAATAAGGAAAACTACGAAATTATCCGCATCAGGTGTGAAGTTTATGACTATATTCAGTTCAGAAGCTAATTATTTGAAAAAAAAAAAAATAGTTCACATCCTCGTGCTTTTTGAATTTTAGATGGCGATTGACTCAATTTGGATGAAAATAAAGTTAAGAGACAAAAATCAGATTAATCAAAGCTCAATGACAGAAACAGACAGTGGTTAAGGTTGAGTCACCTCATGCAAAAATTTATCCAAAAAAAAATGTCTATATGTAAGTTTGTCCCCGGAAACTTTTGAGTTATGAATAATTAGGTATTGACTCTATGTTCCCTCGAATACATATATTTTAGGAGGATATTCGGCGATCATAATGTTGGGCTTGTGACTGGAGATTGTGCCGTCAATACAGAGGCTCCAATTTTAATAATGACAACTGAGATCTTGCGCAACATGCTTTACCAGAGGTAGATTTGAAAGATAATTGCACTTCCATGTTTGATTTATAAATGGTAATCTATGTACACTATGTGACCATAACTATAGTTACCAGTACCAGAATATTGATACTGGTACATATTGTCCCCCGTGGTTACTTTTGAATAGTAGACTGTAACTCCATGTAATTTTGAATAAGCTGTTGATTTTATTTTATTTAAATGCAGTGTTGGAGTGGCTTCTTCTGATGGGAGACTATTTCATGTGGATGCAATAGTCCTGGATGAAGTCCATTATCTCAGCGACATATCCCGTGGTACTGTTTGGGAAGAAATTGTATGTTCTACTCCTTTTTATATGCTTAGGCTTCATGAATAGTTGACTGTAACCTGTCTCAATTCTAATTATTGTACAACAAATTGTTCAGGTAATATATTGTCCAAAAGAAGTACAGCTTATTTGTCTGTCAGCAACTGTCGCAAATTCCGATGAGCTGGCAGGTTGGATAGGACAGGTAATATCACATCCCTCATTTTTATAAGTTTTCTTTTAGTGATGGCTTAATACGTGAAGATCTTGCCCCATCTTTACATTTTAGAGATATATACATAAATTACAGTGGTAGCCAATGATGAATTTTCTCATGCTTGTCTATATACATTATTTGAAACTATTCCAGATCCATGGCACAACAGAGCTGATAAAATCAAGCAAACGGCCGGTCCCACTTACTTGGCACTTCTCTAGGAGAGATGGTCTATTACGGCTTTTAGATGAAAATGGGAAAAAAATGAACAGGTCTAAGTATCCATCCTTGTGTTTAATTTTTTTTCTCTCTCTCTCTATCTGTTGCTTATCTTAACTTTGTTTATCGTCATTGTATTTCTAATAACAGGAAATTATCGCGTGAATATTTGCTACTAGCCTCTTCAAGAAAAGACTCATATGATGAGAGAGGAAAAAGACGATATAGATCTGGTAGATCTGGCCAGCGGAATAATGGCACTGGCAGAATAACACAGCAGGCGCCAGTAACAAAGAATGACATCAACAATTTGCGACGCTCACAGGTCAGATCCTATTTAATTTCCTCTTTTTATATGCTTTAATCGGAGACTACTATTTCAGATATCCATACTGGATTGGTCATACCCAGTACTGACATGGACACAGAAATATCAGTTGGAATAGTATTGCTCAAACAGCCTTTCAGTCCTTTTTTCTCTTTTTTTTTAGCTTCCGTTTTAGTCAATTAAACCCGAGAATAATCTAGGCTGAGTTCAAAATTTTATTGCAAAAATGTTTGTATAATTGACACAACCAAGTAAATCAGAAAACTGAAATATTTAAATCGAAGCAGGAAACTAGGAAGGGTGCCATGCCGACTGAGCCATCATAAGTTATTTATTTTGAAACCCAAAAGGGGTATTGAATTAGTTGACCACAGGTTAGTTGCCCTATTGGGGTTATTTTGGCATTTGCTATGGTTTACAGCAGTTCAATTATTTAACACAATCTTAGTGCAATTATCCACCTTCCGAAATTTCTAAATTGTAACTGTTTTTGAATATAAAATATAACTGATTTCAGGTTCCTCAAATAAGAGACACCTTGTCACAGTTACAGCGAAAGGACATGCTTCCTGCTATCTGGTTTGTTTTCAGCCGTAGAGGCTGTGATGCGGCTGTACAGTATGTTGAACAATGCATGCTGTTAAATGAGTGCGAAGCTAGCGAGGTGGAACTCGAACTTCAACGGTTCAAATCACAGTATCCAGATGCTGTTAGAGAAGGTGCGATGAAAGGCCTCTTACATGGAGTTGCAGCTCATCACGCAGGTATGTCTCAACAAAAGCCGGTACTAAATTGACCTGACAATTTATCATGAGTAGAACTAGGGTGTTCTTAAGCTCATCAAGTCCATTGGTGAGCTTAACTCCAAATTCTATTTAAATGACTTCAAACAACAGATCCAAACTGTTGAAACCGATCTACTTTATAAGTGATGTGCTTACATGCCAAATTTATAATTTTTTTACTTTAACTTAGTATAAAGTCAGGCAGTCAAAAATAGATTGTTTATAAGTTAATTTTAATGCATTCATTTTTCATCATTTTTTTACCGCTCGACTTTATACTAAATTAATTCGAAAATTTATAAATTTGTCATGTATACACATCACTTGTAAAGTAGATCGGTTTCAATGGTTTGGTCGTGGTTTGAAGTCGGTCCGATAGGTTTTAGAGTTGAACTCACAAAGGCCTTGAAGAGCTTAAGAATACCCTAGTTCTACTCGTTTATCATTCCCAACTTAAAAGTGTAATGCTGCTTGATATTACAGGTTGCCTCCCCTTGTGGAAATCATTCATTGAAGAATTATTCCAACGCGGGCTGGTAAAAGTGGTGTTTGCAACAGAAACTCTAGCAGCTGGGATAAACATGCCGGCACGTACAACTGTTATTTCGTCCCTGATAAAAAGGACGGGTGCTGGACGGACGACGTTGACCCCGAATGAACTCTTACAGATGGCAGGTCGTGCAGGTCGCAGAGGCATTGACAAGGCTGGCCATGTGGTGCTCCTTCAAACACCGTACGAAGGACCTGAGGACTGTTGTGATGTTTTATTTGCCGGGATTGATCCCCTTGTCTCGCAGTTTACTGCGTCCTATGGAATGGTTTTGAACCTCCTTGCTGTGAGTACTTTTCTTTTATATTCAAAGCCGCTGTTAAATGAGGACTTTTGCATACATATCTCACATTTCCTATTAAGATTTAACATCTATTTGGTTGTTTTTTACTGCATTGAACCAAATTTAAGTCGAGCAATATATGTCTAATTTGCCCCTTGGGCTTACACTAAAGAGGGGCACATATCAGTTCCATTACACTAATACAATGGTTGGCTGTTATTATTGCAAGTGTGAGAAAGTTTGGATGTTAGTCAAAATGTGGTATGTGATATTTGGTTAAGTTCACATTAAAAGGTTTTCTGTTCTTACATTTATTAATGTTCATTTTTCAGGGGTCAAAACTCACAAATAAAGGGAAAGAATTAGAAGGAACAGAGACATCACATCCGGGAAGGACACTGGAAGAAGCTCGAAAATTGGTGGAGCAGAGTTTTGGAAACTATGTCGGTAGCAATGTGGTTGTTGCGGCTGAAGAGGAGCTCAAGAAGATAAAGCAAGACATTGAGCTGCTCTCTTCGGAGATCACAGATGAGGCGATTGATCGGAAATGTCAGGAGCAGTTGACAGAGGAAGAATATGCCGAAATATCTGTTCTTCAAGAGAAACTGAGGGTATTATTTTCCTAATTCTAAAATGCAACAATAGAGAATGTAAAAATCTGTATTTGATGCACCTTTTCACAATTATTTCCCTAATTTCTCATAACCTTTGAATCTCTGGGGATCATGTTTATAAATACACCTAGTTTATGTCTGAATTATCATCTGTCCAAATCTCATCAGCAAGAGAAGAAGGTGAAAAGGGAGCTCAGGAAGCAAATGGAACTTAAGCGAATGACGGCGTGGAAGCAATTGTTGGAAGAATGTCAAGACGGTGACCTTCCTTTCATGTGTTTACAGTATAAAGATAATGATTTGGTTGAGCACATAGTTCCTGCAGTTTTTGTTGGAAAGCTTGCCTCTTTTTCTTCTCCAAGTGTCATGGACATGGTAAGTATCAAAGATGGTTGAGATTTTTTTTTGGTCTTTTTTTTTCTTTGGTAATATATTAAAGGTGACACAGGACTTAGCTTTTGTATTAATTTATGACATTCTTTTGTGAAAATGCTGGTTAGTTTTCTCTTTAGGCATAACTCAAGCAATAATATTACATTTACTGATAGTCAGCTTTTATAGTAAATGCTTGCTGAAATATATTTACAGCTTGTGCTCCCTATATCCTTTTAAGGAAAACAAAAGGTCTATCTTTTAACCTGAACCTTTTCAGGTCAACAGAGAAAAACAAGCATTAAATATCGGAGAAATAGAACTGAGTTATTACGTGGCTTTAAGTTCAGACAATACATGGTACATATTCACAGAAAAGTGGATAAAGATGGTCTATAAGACTGGCCTTTCTGGTGCTTCTCCTGTTGAGGGGGGCCCATTGGCGAGAGCAACTCTCAAGCAACTCCTGTTGAAGGAAGAGATGCAATTGGACAAGCTTGCTGATTCTGAATTTGGGCCTCTGTTTTGCATGGAAGGGTCGTTAGATACATGGTCGTGGAGCTTAAATGTACCAGTCTTGAACAGCCTATCAGTAGACGATGAGGTACATCTCTGGCCCTATAGATGAATTTTATTGGAAGTGCTATAGAATTCTTTTAATATTTTGATGTTATTTTATTTGTATAGTAATTCTTTTACATGGTTGAAGAGTATAGCCTGAGAATTTAGTTGTCAATGTTTTAATTTTAAACTGCATGCAAATATGTGAGATTTGGTTAATAATATACATTTTCAATTTTCTAAGTTATGGGCATGATCCGTGTCATATCTTAAAAATATATATGTATTATACATTTTCAATTTTCATGCCTGCAATATTCCATACAATTCCGATTCCGTCTGTACTTGAGAAAATAAATGACTATGATCAATTCATAAAAACGTGCTTAAATTGAACATGTTAGGTACAACTTTTATCCCGAGAATACCTAGATGCTGTAGAGAATTACAGGGAGCAGAGGCGCAAGGTCTCAAATCAGAAAAAAATGGTAAAAGGCACCAAGGGTTTTCTAGTATTCAAACAAATAGTTGACGCGAGAAAGTTTACTATCGATAAGATCGGCCGCTTGGAGACCAGGTCGCGTAGGCTAGCTAGACGTATTAGTCAAATTGAGCCAACTGGTTGGAAAGAATTTCTCCAGGTATACACTTCCATCTTGCATATCCCTTTGTTATCTTTATGTAGTTTGGGATATGTATAGTTAAGTATTCAAATGCTGTCCTCAATTTTACTCTAGTATTTGTTACAGTTTTCAATTAAGTATTTTAGTTTGATTTTTCTATCTTTTTGTTTCTTGCTTATAGGCATTCTTTTGTTTTTATTGTTACAATGCGTTATGCTGCTTATCAATTAGCAATTTAGCATATCTAGCATATAATCCTTTTTATTGATTTTGCAGATCAGCAGAGTAATACAAGAAACCAGGGCAATGGACATAAGCAAGCAACTGATCTATCCATTGGGTGAAACAGCGGCGGCCATAAGGGGAGAAAACGAACTCTGGGTTGCAATGGTGCTCAGGAATAAGGTTCTGCGGAACCTAAAGCCATCACAACTTGCAGCTGTTTGTGGAAGTCTCGTCTCAGAAGGGATCAAACTTAGGCCTACGAAAAGTGAAAGGTACCAATATTTTGTGAAAAGGGTTTGCTTAAAATAAAACAATTATTTTGGTGTCATTTATAAACAGCATTCTGTTGTTAACAAAAGGTTGGGGGAGTTAAGACAAGTTGAGTGTAATTAAAGACCTCATCCCTCAAATGTATCTAAGAGATTAGTTTGAGTCTGGTCTGAGGAAAAAAGCTCATTAGAGGCTAGGAGCAAATCTGTCAAAATTCATCAAATTCCATCATTGTAACATTTCATTGGTGTTATATGGAAGTACGAGTTATGCATAGCGCACATTGTTCCATATTATGGATCCATATCTTTATTTTTAAAGTTCAAATAGTCAATCTGAACCGTTGAACAGGATCTTCATGTGAAAATATATTTGGAGACCGAATTTTACATTTTTTTGAACTTTTTTACTATTTTTTTAGATAGGTAGAAAATAACTACTTACAGATGGTCTAGAATCTTTATATCAAGTGATTTTCTACCTATCTAAAAAAATGGTAAAAAAATTCTGAAAATGTAAATTTTGGCATGCAAGTCCATTTTTATATGGAGATCATGTTGAGTGGTTCGGATAGACTATTTGAACTTTCAAAATAGAGATATGGATCCACAGTACGGAGCGGTAAGGCCACATACAGTTACTCGGTTCATAGAATTAAAGTGTGGTCCGGGTTTACGACATGATGAAAACCAAAAAAGGGAATTCGTGCACATTCTCAGCCTTTTCTCATGCTTGATGGGCTGTCGGTCATGAAGTCTGTGCATCCAACTGTGTTGGCTTTTAATTTCATCATTAAACCTTTTGTTTTGACCTGCTAAACTTTTGACTGCATAACAGTTGATATTGAAAATTTGTAAAATGTGGTGATGTCACAACTAATGATATTTTCCCCTTTTTTATTTTCTGGGCCGGATCCTGTGCATCCAAACGTGTTACTTTTTCGTTTTTAAATTAATTAACTTGATTTGATGCGGTGTGCTGACGTCTATACCGTAGTTGTCACATAAAAAACTGTGTTGGCACTGTTCATCTAGGCAGTGTGAGAAAGGTAGAGAAGTATACTGTTTTGTTTTGTTTGCAAAAGCCTTCATTAGCTGGTTGCACCCATCTATGAGTTATGATACTTGCACATCACCTTTCTCAAAATAATGATGTAACATGTATATTTCATACTTGCAGCTATGTGTATGAACCATCGTCCACCGTGCTTGAAGTAATAAACTATCTTGATGAGCATAGAAATTCACTCATTCAAATTCAAGAGAAATATGGGGTTGAGGTAAGTGAATGCTTGGTTTGCTCCGCTAAACCCCTCATGGTCAAACTATTAATGCTGCAAATACTAATCTCACTCTTATATATGTTTGTTTCTATGTAGATACCTTGTGCGCTTGACGGCCAGTTTTCAGGAATGGTTGAAGCCTGGGCTGCAGGTTTGACTTGGAGGGAAATAATGATGGATTGTGCTATGGATGATGGAGATTTAGCGCGACTCTTAAGGCGCACAATTGACTTGTTGGCTCAGGTACATTTCTAAACCAAGGATCAACATACCACTTGTTTTGTACAAGTATCAACCATTTTCTAAGTGTACTGGACCCTAGTTGTTCTGCATCATAGGCAGGGGCAGACCCAATAAGACCCAGGGGTAGGCACTTGTTGAGCGGAAAATTGCTATTAACAATGAAGTAAATGTTAACTTCTTTTGAGTCTTTATTTAGTATTTATTTAAGCTCGATAAATATTGTCACTTGTTTATATAGATTAATTCATTTAATCCAGAAAAGGGCTTTTTTTTTTATAGACCAAAAATTACCATACTGGTTCCAATGCTATACAGGTCCGATCTGATAATGCCACACAAGTTAGGCTCTACACCTTTATAATTGGAATTCAGGAACTGATCGCTGTTTTTAAACAATATTTTTCAGATACCAAAATTGCCAGATATTGACTCAACACTCCAACAAAATGCACGGCTTGCATCCAATGTCATGGATCGCTCCCCTATAAGTGAGCTCGTTGGCTGAATCTATCAATTAAATTTGAAAGTTGGGTATCCCATTTTTGCTTTAGCTAGGATATCTTGATATGTTATCTCATCATCTGTTACTAATTTGATCAATTTACATGGAGAAAAACTATAACTTGGTTTAGTAAATCGGAAAAATAACCGAGAAATCAAAGTAAATAGTAAGATGGTTTTTGTTTATGACAAATAATGGACTCTTTAAAGTATTTATTATAAGACTGAAAGAGAAATAAACAATTTCTTTTTAATAAGTTGCGAGTTCCTTTGAAATGTTTAGAACAGAGAGAACTTTAGTAGGGAAGCTTGAAACTTAATGTCGCACATGTATCTGATATATCTGTAACTACATCTTTTGATTTCAACCTGTAAGGCAAGTTCTATACAGTGTACACCAACACTATAAAATTCTCATGCCAGTGCATTTTCATCAGAACATTAAATAAAAAAATAAAATCCAACCCACTCGAGGAAAACAAATCAAATTCATGGTATGTACACTTCCTATACCTACTTCACAACTAAAGAAAAAATTAATCAAACAATAGCCACTCCCATAACCTTCCGATTTCAATTTCTGCCCAGTTTTAGAGCAACTGCTCCACTGTTCAGCTCACCAAAGAAACTCCAAGCTTAGCATGTCTCAATCTTAGATCCAAATTGGAGATCTGTCTATGTGCAAATCAGACTTTTACCTGTTAGTTGGTTAATCTTCATCACTACTAGAATCAGATTCGTGATTCTCTGACATAAAATTCGGTGGAAGGTTGGGAAATCTCGGCATAATCCTTCTTCCGTCACCATCAGTTCCATCTCCCTGTCTTCCACTCCTCTCTGCGTCATCCTTTTTAACACTGCTATCTAAACTGTCCTTTCTACCACTCCTGCTCCCGCCGCCTCCACCCTCTGCCGATGTTCCCACAATGGCTGCTAGCTTCTTCTGTAGTTGGTTCTGCTGCTGTTGCCTTTTTGTAATATCCATACATGCCTTATCTACCATAGCTAAGCAATCCTTCACTATAACAAACAGCTGCAATGGGGCAGCACTCCTGTTCTTGGAGGCACCGGGATGGTAGTATTCTGTGGTTCTCTTCACAAGCTCTAGCACTCGGTCTTGCTCTACTTTGACAGATGATATCTCCTGTTCTGCCACATCAACAAATCCTTGCATCTCCCTTGCAAAAGCATCTCCTACAGTGCTATTCAAAAATCTCTTGATTTTAGTAAGCCGGCCCTCTAGTAAAGGGCATACTGCAACCAGTGCATCATAATCTATCCCTGCTGCCCTTTTAACACTTGCCATCTCAGATGAGATCCCACCGACAACTGGCAGACCCAGTTGCATATACTCCAGGTGCCTCTCTTCCCGTGCAGCTGCGGCAGTACTGCTGTCCTCTCCACTCCTGTTGCTAGCATTGCTGGCGATACTGGGCGTTCGTCGAAGGCCAAAACTGCTATTGATTGCACATCGCTTTCCTTCGGCGCGTACTACCGTCTCCACTATAAAGTGGAGCAATGTGGTGCTGCCATCTGTGCTCTTCACATCAGATAGTTTGTTTAACGATGCCAGGTTGAATGCTTGCGCATTGCCACGTGCTGTCCCGGCATTCATTCGGTTCCCGGCCTTCAGCACTGCTTCTAGTAGCTTGAAGAATAGAGCACTACCACGTAACTCTTTGCAAGCATGCTCTAGTACTTGCAATGATTGCCGCACATTTGCCACCTCATGGCCATAAGTTGACCTGCATATAGAATTTGAATTACTTACAGCTAGAACTAGCTAATCATTCGGTCAATTTCAATAATTAAACATTCGTGGATTAGATTGATCGAACAAAGAGTATAGTTTGAAAAGAACCTGAATAGCATGGCCTCCACACGTTCAAATGCATTAGGCACGGAGCGAAGAAGGCCAAAGAGGAACGACTCAGCATCAGCCAGCCTTGACGGGTCACCATCAAAACTACGTATAAGTTCTTGCTCTTCTTTCGCAAGGCCTAGTTTACTTAGCTTCTCAAGGGTGTCAATGTTTAGATCACCGAGGCCCTCAAGCAGAGCATCAAGGATGTCTTGCCTGGTGGATGATAGTGAGCGCAGCACAATAGCAAGGTTTTGTGATTTTCGTGGATCGAGGAGGATAATCTGTGGCAGTGCAGCAGGTGTAGCAGAGGTATTTGAGTCTGTTTCGGTAGGTTTCAACCGGCTAGGTGCTGCTGTAGCACCAAAGAGGGCCTCCATTGATTCCTCATCGATTCTGAGACATTAACATAGAAATATGCAGCTTAATAACGAATCACTGGTTTTGCAAATATTGCTTCCATCTCTTAGAACAAATCTACATTACTTCGTTACATAGAGATATAAAACGGAGAGTTAAAAAGTATTGAAAGGTGTTGTAGGTTACATTGACAGCCTCAACGAAATACTGGTTTCCCATCTCTCAGATAGATTCGTGTATCAAATTTTGTATAACTTGAAATTCATTTATAATATTTTTGAGGTATTATAAAATTAACATTGAACTTGTTGGTTTTTGATTGGCTGTCAAGGATGTTGAAATTGTACCAAATTTTATACTTATTTTATCTAAGGGATAAAATACAATATATAGTTTTCTTGACATTGGTTTGTTAATAAATCATTGTCTTATTTAATTGGCCTAGTCTGTTGTTTTTCAATTCACCATACGAACCAGTTAGGTAGTTAACCATTTAGAGAAAAACCAAAAGTATAGGATTTTTCCTTTTAATTTGAGACGAGAGCAGGTCCAACAACGATTGCCGCCAATTTTAAGCAGACATATGATTGATTTGTGTATGGGCATTTTATATAAATTTGTCTGATTGAATTCCATGAGCCTAATTTTGAAATTCCTTTACCATGAACTATGTTTTGCTGATGTATTTGAATTGGAACTAAGCCGCGTACAGAAACACTTATTTGTTTATTCATTATTCTTTTTGAGGCATGTGCTTCTCTGTTGAAAAAGATACTTGATGGAAGGAGCTGAAATTGGAAATCCTTAGCTGTTGCTTTGCATTATAAAATATCAAAACAGATCTTCCAAGAAAACTAACAAAGGGAGAGGGAGAAATTTAGGCGCATTGTGGAGAGCCAGCTGTCTATTGGGCCCATGTCGGTTTTATCAGTTCAGATTTGTCTCAAGCTAATTCAATAGATGTTGAAATTGCCTACGGGCTTTCGATAAAAAAAAAAAAAAAAATAGATTTTGAAATTAAGCTCACCACATCCCATGATGAGCTTAGTAACACCCTATTTCTACTCTACATATGAGAATTGACCAAACTTGAAAGAGTCTACTATATCAAGGTGCTAATTACAATGACAGAATTTGCCTTTTCATGGTAGTGCTGCTATGGTTTCTACATTGATGCTGTATATTATAACATAGGAATATAACATCTGTTATTGAGTTGCATATTTGCATTGCATTTAATTTTAGGAGATAGTATGTATGTGTGCATTAAGCGCAATGGCATGAATAACGCCCAGGGAAAATAAGTACCTGAAAGAGCCGCCTTCCTTGAACCGGTCCCACACCATTGATTGACCAGGACCAGCATCCAACCTTCTCTGCACATCCCAATGCAGGGGCTTCATTCTCGGCCCCGTCGGCCCTGATGGCTGCCCCGGTGATGCTGGTGGCCTCATTGAAGGCGGTCCCGGTGGTCCACCACGCCCTCCTGGAGGAGGTGGAGGCCCACCACGTCCACCTGGCGGTGGCGGCGGCGGCGGTCCTCCACGACCTCCTGGAGGAGGCGGAGGAGGCGGCCCACCACGACCTCCTGGTGGCGGTGGAGGAGGTGGTCCTTTTGATGGCGGCGGAGGTGGCTGAGGTGCTGGTGGTGGTGCTGGCACTGTTGTAAATTTGACCGGCAATGGCCCAGGAGATTCCCCTCCCTCATGTGGAGGTGATGAATTGGGTGCGGGGATTGATTCTAGTCTAATTAAGGGTTCCAGCTGAGGAGTAGCTGTGCTAGTTTGTCTCCCTGGTGGCAGTGGTAAGAACGGATTCGATGACGACTCAACAGGTTCTGTCGAAATAACTGGTGGCAGAGGCTGCTTAGATGCAGAATTCGTCCTGCTTGGAGGCAGCGGCAATTGCGGTTGCAACAGGCTCGGAGGCGATAGATGACTTGTGGACCCAGAACTTGCTGCCGGGTGCAGAGGCGGTTTACCTGCAGGGCTCTGCCTGCCCGGTGGTGGCCGCAATGGCCCTTTCCCTGGCCTTACCCCTGAAGTACCCACCGTATGCACATCCTTGACCACTTCTTCTGACGTGAAATGAGGCCCCAAGGGCGACATATCGTATCCGTAGGCAGCCGTCTGCGGAGGAAACGCATCAAATGAAGTAGACGAGTCTGCAGAATCATAGAAAACTGAGGAGGTCGAATCGAGTGACCCGGGAGGGATCAACGGCTCATGATGATCCTTCTTCTTATGCCTGATCCAGCCTTGCTTCTTCTGTGCTGCTTCTCCACCAGTTGCATCTCCAATTGCATTTGCATTTGACCTCCCCTCAGCTGATGGCGGCCGCGACGGTGACTGCCCAGAGCTGGCCTGGCTCCTGCCTGACGGTTGCCTCGACAATCTCTCGGATTGTGGCCGGTATCCATTTTCCTTTTCAAATTCCCTCCAATAGATGGCGTCAAGTCCTGATTCATCCACTATGTTGTGCTTCATCTTCTCCTCTCGGAGCGGCTGCAACCGATTGTTCTTCGTTTCTGGAGATGTGGTGTAGTCGGATGCTGGAATTTGCTTTTTCTTAGCGGATAAGTGGAGGAAGAGGAAGAACAAGAGACCAGAGATGGCAAAGCTGCTGAAGGCCGTGGAAAGAACGGCGACTGTGACATCGTGGCGGGACGAAGAGGAAGTGGAATCAGTTGACGGGGGTTGGGGAGGCGATGCAGGGGTAGGAGGCGGTGGAGGAGGCGGCGGGGGGTTGACGTAAGCAGGAGAAGGGATTGAAGGGAAGTGGGTAATGATGTTTTGTTGTGCGCTGGTGGTAGAGAGGAAGAGGTAAGAAAGAAGAAGAAGAAACTGGATTGACTGGAGCTTGGAAACCATGGATGAATGAATCGGAGGAGAAGAGAAGAGGTCAGAGTCGGAGGTGAGGTGAGAAAGGAGAGAAATGATAAATAAAAATGGACATTAGAGAATGAAGAGGAAGTAAAGTAAAGTAAAGTAAAGAAAGAGCGAGGAAGGTCTTGGTGTTGGTGGATTGCCAATTTGCCATTTCATACCTGGTCTACGACTGTAATTTGGTAATTTATAATTGGTTGATTGTTTCGTCCTTTTTATTTTTATTTTTATTTTAAAAGTAATTAAGTTGTAGCTATTATATTATATTGCCTTATAATATCTATCCTCTCCATTTTCGAAGATGATTGTAGTCGTCAAGTGTTAAGTACTGGAATTGTCCGTTCTGATATAACTTGAGATGGCGGTGGCTACAATGTGTCGAGTCGCTGACCGGCTTAAAGAGGAAATGAAAAAAAATATGAAAAAATAAAAAAGCCAAATGGGTGGGTCGGCGGTCGCATACTCGCATGGAAAGGACTAATTAGGAGCGCAGGCGCGTTCGCTGTTTCTGTCTTCTCGTAAGAAATTTTCTAGTCTATATTATATTAGTGTGCGTTCGCTTAATCAATTTCGGTGCATATTTGGATTGTAGGGGTCCGCTTTGAGATCCGTGCATAATTAAAACTGATGATGCAGATCCTATTCTATCCGGTAGGGTACCGCGCTGGATCTCTGAACTCAACGATGTTTTGGTCAACTTTTTGGTGCGCAGCAATATGCTGCTGCATACAAAAATGGTGTTAGACTTTTATATATATATATATAGAGAGTGGCTAATATCAAAACGTTTGTTCCTGGGGTCTGGAGCAACCGAATTTTAAACCGTCCGATCGTTTGGTTGATTCGTGCTAGATCAGATTGATAATTGTCGCTGGATTTTGAACTGGACAGTCCAGTGGAGTAATCCCCACCCAAACCCCGACCCCCTCTCTCTCTCCCGTTTCTTCCTTCTCTCAGCCCAGGCGATTTCTACCCTAAATCGCACCAGGCGAACCCCAAACTTCCACCCGCGCCAGCGCCCCCCACCCCAAAATCGCACCCGGCGACTCAGACCCCGACCCTCTCTCTCTCTCACTCACGAGGCTCAGACCCCAAAATCACAGCAGGCGAACCCCAAAGTCCGACCCGCTCTCTCTCGCGATTTGGAAGATCTGGAGCCTCTACTCGCAAATCTCTCTTGTTCTCTCTAAATAAGGAGGCTGGAAGTAGACCGCGATTTGGAAGCTCTCGGTCATTGTGGGAACTATTGCAAACAGATCGAGACTTGTCAGGCTTCCAGTAAGTACTTGCAACTAATTATGTTCCAGTTGTTGAACAAAACCATTTTAATTGTTGGTATCCTATTTACTATTACCCTGATTGATTGATGACCTAAGGCAGTAAGGCTATTGCATCAAATTTGAGCATCGTATTAATTAGATTTTTGTTATTAGGTCAGTGAATAACTAAGAAATTTGGGCATCGTATTAATTAAATTTGGGCATCGTAGTAATTAGATTGTTGTTATTAATTTGGGCATCGTATCAAATTTGCACCTTTTCGTGATGTTCCAAGTCCTTTCTGCCAAGTGAATAACTAAGAAACATATATTTACCAACTTTGTAGGTGAACTTGTGCGAGGCAACAGCCAAAGTAATGGAGGCAAAGTCAGTCCTAGCAAAAAGATTAGGAAGGAGGCCTTCATATGATGAAATTGCTGAAGTTGTCAATCTCAGTGCTAAAAGTGTAAAAATTATCATTCAGAGGAATAGAAAACCTATCTCTCTTGATCAACCAGTACACCAAAATGGGTTGCAATTCAAGGTTTGAACAATTCAACAGTTCTCTCTATTCTTTCATTAAAAAAAAAAACTAAGTGATGATACCCCTCTTTGATGCTCCAAATGTTTGTTTAATCATTTTGAATTTAGTGCTTGTAAATAAAAACTCTTGAAATCTGAGTTTCTAAATATTTAATTACCTGTTAGAATCATGTTTCATGTATTTCTCTAATTTATGTAATTGTGGATCTTTTTTTTTTCCAATAGAAGCGGTGGAGTTGTAGTGTATTGAAAGGCTAAATGATCTTAAAACTTCTGAGAGGAACTTGTCAGATTCAGTCAGTTCTCAAAAGAAGTATGTACTTCCTTTAAAAAAAAATCCAAAACCTAGAGAATGATCATCTAATTTTTTGTGTCATTTTTATTTTCTATACTTTCAGTTAAAAATCTAATGACCACCTGCAGAAATGCTGAGAGTTGAACTGGCATACACTAATGGAGGACATTGGTATTTGGATACCAGCTAATGTTACAAATTCAGAACATGATGATAAACTTGATAATGAGCCTGAAGGTTTTTTCTAGAATTTGGAATTTTCTTCTTCTTTTTGTCCTTTGAAATATGTGCATCTGAATACTCTTTATTATCTTATGTTTATGACCTTGTACTCTTTCTTGCTTTATAATTATGTGGTACATTTTTTTTTGGCAATATAGGCAGAGATCATACCAGGGCCACCGCTACAGCCAGTGTGCAGTGTTGAATTACACACTGATTATGGTGGTGAGAGTGGGATCAGATCAGATTAGGTAATGGCAGTCGAAAGAAAAGAAAGAAAAAGAAATACTGCTAAAGGGCGCCCCAAGGTACTTCTCATCTGTTACATGAACTAATTATTGTTCCTTTTAGTGGCCAAATGGAGTTAATTCTTTAAATTTTCATATTATGTTGAATTTCATTATAAGCACCTAATTGATGATCATGCTGTTAATTTTAGTTGAAGGAGTTTACCCTAAGCCAGAGCGATGTATATGAGGTAAAAATTGGTGATCAGACCTATAGAAGGCCAGGAGATCCACTGCTGGACCAAGTTATAGAGAGATTA
Source organism: Carex kokanica (assembly GCA_025461125.1). Lineage (NCBI taxonomy): Eukaryota > Viridiplantae > Streptophyta > Magnoliopsida > Poales > Cyperaceae > Carex > Carex kokanica. The sequence goes on along the minus strand of JAJGRX010000925.1, from coordinate 801,622 downwards.
TGCATAGTTGATGTATAGAATCCTTATTTTTGTTAAGAGAGATTATGCACAATTCTGTTAAGAGTTACATTAATGAGCTTTATAAATTTTGGAGATCGTTATGTATAGAATCCTTATTTCTATTTGTGGCATTGTTGTGTCTTTGTAAATTTTGGAGATTGTTGATGTATAGAATCTTTATAAATTTTATATTTATAACAACAATGCCCTTGAAAACAACTGTTATGTGTCTTTGTGATGCTATTCAATTATTTATGTTTCTATTTCTATTTCTATTCAAGTATTTATGTTTCTATTCAAGTAAATTTGAATTAAGCATGGAACAGATACAAATTTTGATAAAAGGTTACATAATGTACAGCCACATAATGAAAATTTCCACTATACTCCAAAATTATATTTTTAGTCAACTCAACATAGGCAGTACAAGGAAATTTTCGTTCAAATAATAAATTAACAAAAATTTACAATGTATAGCAAGATTTCACTAGTAATTCTCAAAAAATAGATCATACATTCAACTTAACAAGACTTTTTTTATTCTTCATTGCATATATAACAGAATCATGAAAATTTAATTCATATATAAAATTTGGAAGGATTCAGGATGCAACTCCATATATATGCTTAATTAATTTCTTGAGATATTTCCTTCATTGATGAAAAATTTGCATCATCTTCAGCAATCTATTGGTAAAGGACCTGCTACGTATGGCTATTGAAATAGTAACATGTCAGCACCTATTTAAGTTATAAAAAATAAAAATAAAACACAAGTGACATAAAACAAACAACTAGAGATAATCATTGCACAAATAGTTGGAAATTGTTTATGGATTCTACCTCGATAGCCTCACACCCTAAAATTCAGACCAAAAAATTGGCATAAACTTATGCGATCAACCATAATTGCACAATTAGAACCAGATCAGCATCTACTTATCATCCTGAATTATGATCCTAAGCTTACAAGTTTGCCCAAACTCCCAAATTAATTCTTTGTTGCGCACCACTTAGCCTCAATTGACCTTTTAATTTAGCCCATCATTACCCTCAATTTAACCCAGCTATCTGTGACTTTGTGCAACTAAGGTCTATTGTTCACAGCTTTACCAAAATCAGCAAGCAACAGGCATTGATTTGTCTAATTAAGCTTCAACTGTCCTTAATTTAATCCAAATCAGTTCCAGCATACCCTCAATTATGCCCACTGAACACCAAAGGGGCCACAAAAAAAAAAACTTGTATGTATAGATTGAAAAGTGAATACCCTCTCTTAGGTTGGGAAGAAGACATGATACGAAGAGATTGATCTATATCTTTAATCATGTCATCAGCAATTGGGAGGCCAAATTCTGCCATCGACCTCACCACACATGAACTTAAAAATAAAATTTTACTTAAAAGTTCATTTTGCTTAAAATGTATAAAAGTGGTTTACCGTTAATGTCATAGATAACATCAAATCCCTGGGCTGCTATGCTAGTCTTAACAAACTCAGAATCATATCTTTCACCTTTCAAATTAAATATACAAAGCAGTGATTACAAGCAATTTTGGATGAAAACCAACTTTGATGGAGCATACTTATCAATTTGTATAAGCTTCTGAAGAGGATGGAGCATACTTATCAATTTGTATAAGCTTCTGAAGAGGATGGAGCATACTTACCTCATTTCATCTCTTTTTTTTTCTGAAACCTCGAGGCATACCATTTCATTAACTCTTTTATTACATTGTATCTGTATTTTGCTGTGAGGATGCAAACATAATAAAATCAAGTGGATGCTAAACCTCTAAACCATGATATGAATTATATGCATATGCGAATTTTGATAAACCAAATAATTAATGGATAAACAATTAAACATACAAATTATATAGGTTTCAAACAGTACAATCATTTCATTAGCAAATGAGTATCAGTTGATTCAGATTTCACGTATTATAACTTGCCAATTTACTATTTAAATTAATAACTCATACATTCAAATGAGGATCCATGTGCATATTTCACACTACTAGTATCAATTGGAATACGCAATTACTAGAAAGAACTTTACAACTCAACAATTCAGTGCATAAGCTTATAAAGCATTTTGGTATAAGCTTCTGGAGCATTTTGGTGGACTGGTGCGATGTGGTTTAAATCAATTTTATAATTTTAGGTAAACGCTAAAACATTACAAGATTAAAGCAAGCAAACAAACCTTAAACGCTGAAATAATATTCAAGGGTCTGCGGCAATTTCTGACTTCTCCGTTTTGAGAAGGAGATCAGAGAGAGAAAGGGGGAGGTCGGGGTCTGAGCCTCGTGAGAGAGAGCGGGCACGGCGCTGAGAGCTGAGTCGCGTGAGAGAGAGAGAGGGTCGGGGTCTGAGTCGCCGGGTGCGATTTTGGGGTGGGGGGCGCTGGCGCGGGTGGGAGTTTGGGGTTCGCCTGGTGCGATTTAGGGTAGAAATCGCCTGGGCTGAGAGAAGGAAGAAGCGGGAGAGAGAGAGGGGGTCGGGGTTTGGGTGGGGATTACTCCACTGGACCGTCCAGTTCAAATTCCAGCGACAATTATCAATCTGATCTAGCACGAATCAACCAAACGATCGGACGGTTTAAAATTCGGTTGCTCCAGACCCCAGGAACAAACGTTTTGATATTAGCCACTCTCTATATATATATATATATATATATATATATATATATATATATATATATAGGCTAATATGCTTTTAGTAGCATATGGCCCGATATGCTTCCAACTCAAAATCGGATTTTCAAAGTCCAAACGGTCGATCCGAACTGTTCAAGTTGATCTACATATTGAAATCTACTTGAAGACCAAATTTTACATTTTTTGGAATTTTTTTACTATTTATTAAGCCACTTTGAAAATTGCTGATCCGGTGGTCCAGAATTTGAAAGCACTGTTTTTACTGTTCACCCGGATCAGCAATTTTCAAAGTGGCTTAATAAATAGTAAAAAAATTCCAAAAAAAATGTAAAATTTGGTCTCCAAGCATATTTCAATATGTAGATCAACTTGAACGATTCGGATCGACCGTTTGGACTTTGAAAATCCAATTTTGAGTTGGAAGCATATCGGGCCATATGCTACTAAAAACATATTAGCCTATCTCTATAGATAGATAGATAGATAGATAGAGTGATGCTGTCATGCTTTGGAAAGTAAGGAGGGTGTTTTATTTCTCGTTCATATCTCTATTTTCAAAGTTTAAATAGTTAATTCGAACTTCTCAAAATGATATTCATATTGAAATGTACTTGGAAACCAAATTTTACATTTTTTGGAAATTTTTTACTATTTTTTTAGAATTTTTGAAAAACATTGTTTTTCTGAATTTTTATTATTATTTTATTTAATGAAAAGCCGTGATTTTCAAAAATTCTAAACAAATAGTAAAAAAATGAAATAAAATGAAAAATTTGGTCTCCAAACACATTTTAATATGAAAATCATGTTGGAATGTTCGAATCAACTGTTTGAACTTTAGAAATAGATATATGAGTGGGAAGTAAAACACCATATTTACTTCCCAAAGCATGGTAGCCTATCTCTCTCTCTCTCTCTCTCTCTCTCTCTCTATATATATATATAGAGAGAGAGAGAGAGTAGAACTAGGGTGTTTTCAAGTTCATTAAGCTTCTTTATGAACTCAACTTTAAAATCACTGATTTTTTATGGTTCACGATTTTCTGAAAAACAGTGATTTAAAAAAAATCCAAAAAATAGTAAAAATTCTAAAATTTGTAAAATTTGGTCTCCAAGCACAATTTAATATGGATATTAACTTGAACGGTTCGGATCGATGTTTTGAACTTTGAAATTGAAGATGTAGACGTGAAGTAAAACACTCGCTTTACTTCGTGAAGTATCGTAGCCCAACTCTATATCTATATATATATAGAGAGAGAGAGAGAGAGAGATGGGCTATTGTGCTTTGTAAAGTAAAGCGAACGTTTTACTTCGGGCTCATATTCCCATTTCAAAGTTCAAAACATCGATCCGAACCATTCAAGTTGATCTACATATTGAAATGTGCTTGGAGACCAAATTTTACATTTTTTGGAATTTTTTTTACCATTTATTAAGCCACTTTGAAAATCACTGATCCATTGTGAACAGTAGAAAACAATAAAAAATTCTGAACCAATGGATCATCGATTTTCAAAGTGGCTTAATAAATAGTAAAAAAATCCAAAAAATGTAAAATTTTGTCTCCAAGCACATTTCAATATGTAGATTAACTTGAACGGGTCGGATCGACGTTTTGAACTTTGAAATGGAAATATGAGCTCGAAATAAAACGTTTGCTTTACTTTGCAAAGCACAATAGCCCATCTCTCTCTCTCTCTCTCTCTATATATATATATAATCTAGCTAATATGCTACGCGTAGCATAGAGGGCCTCCGTGCTATGGCTTAATATTTGAGTTTTCAAAATCCTAACGGTCGATCCGAACCGTTCAACATGATCTCCATATGAATATGTACTTGCAAACCAAATTTTACATTTTTTAGAATTTTTTTACTATTTTTTTAGATAGGTAGAAAATCACTTGATCTGAAAATTCTATACCATTCACTTGATCTGAATATGTACTTGCAAACCAAATTTGGTCGCTGATACTCATCAGCGACCAAATCTCCGGTCACTGATACTCTATTTTGTTGTAGTGTCTATATATAGAGTTTGGCTAATATCAAAATATTTGTTCTTGAGCCGTGGTGCAACTAATTAGTTTTCCTATTTTCAAAGTTCAAACGGTCGATCCAAACCGTAAGATGTGATCTCTATATTAAAATGTGCTTGGAGACTAAATTTTTCATTTTTTTTTGGAATTTTTTACTATTTATTATACCAGTTTTAAAATTGCTGATTTTAATAAATAATGAAACATTTTGGATCATTGAAAACAACAATTTTAAAACTGACTTAATAAATAGTAAAAAAAATTCCAAAAAATATAAAATTTGGTCTCCAAAGACATTTTAATATAGATTGAATGTTGAACGGTTTGAATCGACTGTTTGAACTTTGAAAATGTAAAAATCGAAGCGTTTGTTCCACGGCCTAGGAACAAACGTTTTGATATTAACCAACCTATATATATATAAATATTATTTTAATTATATGCATATAAAAAGTTATGAGATGTTGTCTTCATTTCGGTAGTCTTTAAGAAAAGAGATTAAATCGTCAAAGTTTGATCTGTTGATTTTGTTAACTGTATTTTGCATTGAAACCCTACTCTACAAAAATTGGGGTTGAAGTTCAAGTTCTAGGGCAATTAATTCACTGGTTGAGACTTGAGAGTTGAGAGTGAAGCGAAATTATAATTTTATTGAAGAAAGATATTACAAAACCAGGTGTATCTCTCTCTAATCTCTATTGAGTATTAAACTATTAATTAATACGAGTTCAAATTTCTTATGTCTTAATTCTAATTATATTGAGTATTATTAAAGCAGGTTCAAATTTTGTTACTATATATTACTTCCATTATTTTATATTTTAAAATAAAATTTAATATTTTAAAATATAACTGCTATGCCCATATATATAAAAAAAAATATGACATTACAATTATTCTAAACTTGTTTATTTCCATCAGAATAAAATTTGAAATGCCGCCGAACAATTATTTCTATAGTGAATTTTAAATTTTTTGTTAAAAACTTGGATAAGTAGTCCAAACAATTCATTCTAAAAAATTTCCTATACATTAATTTTTCATGTCAATAGCTTCTGAAGGTACGTATTTCATTCATGTAGGATTACATTCTGCAATATTTTGTGGCATTAAAATATCTCCTAAATAAATCGATAAGGATTAAGGAAGGTTTAATTTCACTGTCTGTTATTTATAAATCCTTAATTAGCAATGAAAACTGTAAAAGTCAAATAATAAAATAATGCTATTTTTGTTGAGATACAGTAAAGTAAAGAATTGTGATATTTCGATTTTGTTTTGACAAGAAGAAATAATAATGTGGAAAATCAACAGTCAGAGCTTATGCATATCGATCGTACATTTTAAAAAAGCTCTAAACTAACGACAATTAAAATATTCAACATGCATATACATATATAAGACTATGAGGATATTAACAGTAGTTTTAGTTTGATAGTTAAGTTGTAAATGCGCGCTTGCATTATTTGATTCGGATCGAGCAAAAGCAAATTAAGGAATGAGTCCAGCTGAGCTGATGTATGTATTTAATTGCGTTAATAAATTTAATTTGTGGAATTCCGGGAAAGAAATAAATTAAGGTCTGAGTATATATGCTGCTCAGACAAGGAAAGGCAAAGCAAGTGATTAATTACCAGCTGGCTGCTGGTGCTAGGTTTCTTATTTACATTCTTTCTTCTTCTCTTGTTACCTTATATAGATAGCTAAAAGCAAATACCACACAACACAACTAGGAGTCTAGGACCGAATTTTTTATTTATATCCAAAAAATAAATCAAATTACAAAAAATACCCATGTTATCTTGAAAATTCGAAAAATACCCAAACCGGAAAAAAAATTTCCGGATTTGGCCTCTAAGTCCGGAAAAAAAATTTCCGGAAATTGAACTCCAAATCCGGAAAAAAAATTTCCGGATTTAACATTTTTTTTTTTTTTTTTTTTTTTTAGAGATTCCGGATAAAAAAATTTAACTCAACAAATTTTTTTTTTTTTTTTTTTTAAAGATTCCGGAAATTTTTTTCCGAACTAAATAAAATTTTTTTTTTAAGAGAAAAATAGCTAAAATACTGAAATCTAACGCTACAAAATCGAATTGTTTTTTTAAATATTTGTTTCATTAATTTAAAAAATTTCAAAATAGTGTAGAATAATTTAGAAATTATCAAAATAGCTAAAATACTGAAATCTAACACTAAAAAATCAAATTGTTTTTTTAAATATTTGCTAGATTACATTTTTTTATATATAATTAGCATATTTATACTAAAACAAGCCAAATTACTTGATTTATGCTAAATTACACTAAATTACAATAATTATGTAGAATTATGCTAGAATACGGTAAAGTACGCTAAATTACGTACGAATAGGGATAATATCTTCACTGAGAAGGCGAAAAATGACGACGAAACTTCAAACGGCCATAAAACGGCGCTCGAGTGTCCGATTTCAGCAAATGACCACTTTTCGGAAAGCTTGCGAAAATGCGCATGCGTCTAGACTCGCTTTGCCAGTTTTCCAAATTCAGAATCGCCAAAAAACAAATAGAAGAGCCTCAAAACTTCAGTTGAAGTTTCCGATTAAGATTTTCATTTCTATTATTCAATCTACGTAGCTCAGTAAATTAGTTATGTAATAAACTTTTAGAACACCAAATTTTATTATTTTTGGAATTTTTTTTACTATTTTTTATGATTTATGAAAGATGCCACAAAATAAGCCTCATTTATACGTAATTTAGCGTAATTTATCGTATTTTAGTAAATTTACCGTATTTTAGCACAAAATCGGCCCTATTCGTAGTAAAAAAACAATTCGATTTTTTAGTGTTAGATTTCAGTATTTTAGCTATTTTGATAATTTCTAAATTATTCTACACCATTTTGAAATTTTTTAAATTAATGAAACAAATATTTAAAAAAACAATTCGATTTTTTAGCGTTAGATTTCAGTATTTTAGCTATTTTTCTCTTAAAAAAAAAATTTTATTTAGTTCGGAAAAAAATTTCCGGAATCTCTAAAAAAAAAAAAAAAAAAAAATTTGTTAAGTTAAATTTTTTTATCCGGAATCTCTAAAAAAAAATAAAATAAAATAAAAAAATAAAAAAGAGTTAAATCCGGAAAAAAATAACTCTAAAAAAAAAAAAAAAAATGTTAAATCCGGAAAAAAAATTTCCGGATTTGGAGTTCAATTTCCGGAAAATTTTTTTCCGGAGTTAGAGTCCAAATCCGGAAAAACATTTTCCGGTTTGGGTATTTTTCGAATTTTCAAGATAACATGGGTATTTTTTGTAATTTGATTTATTTTTTGGATATAAATAAAAAATTCGGAGTCTAGGACTGCAAAAAAAAAATTATCAACTCGCTCATAATTCGTTCAATAATTATTTGCTTTAACTCACTCATTTACAACTCAAGTTAATTTCAATTTGAGTTGGCTGACTTATTTAATTAGTGAGTTGAGTTTGAGCATATCATAACTCGCTCATTAACAACTCTATTCTAATCAGGGGCAGACCCAGGTAGTCCCGGGGGGCAGCTGCCCCCTCCTGAATTTTGAGTTTTTGTGGAAATCTATCGGTCCTGACTGACTTGCCTCCCTGAAAATTTGTTTGCCCCCTTTGAATGTTTGATTTGTAATTTGGATTAAATTTATAGTTAAAATTGAAATAAATTTGTTGAATTTTGATTGATAATTAAAATTATAAGTTAGAGTATCATAAATTACAATTCAAAGCATTGGAAAGTATAAGTTAAAACATTATTTTTTATCGAGTATCCAATTAGTTAATGGATTTAAATCCGATTAGCTATTTAAACCTGATTCGATATTTTTTTGCCCCCTGATGAAAATCCCGGATCCACCCCCGGTTATAGTGACTATAAATTACACTATTCGTCACAAAAAATAATGTGTTTGTGCTTATGTACACTTTTCCTAGATCATTTGTTGCCACTTGCTTAACTAGTAATTCAAATTTGCGGTGCATAGAATGACAAAACAGTAAAAGTGTACATAAAAAAAATTGACTGAGTCAATCAAATTATAAACAAGTTGTGAGTCAACTCAAGTTGATAATGAGTTGAACTCGAGTTACGTTTATAATTTGTTATTATCATTCCAACTCGAATTGACTCGCTCATTAATTAAATAAGTTGGTTTAATTGAGCACGAGTTAGATTAACTAGCTCAAACTCGGCTCATCATTTACAGCCCAAACACAACCTAGCTAGTGTTTGTTCCTTTGGTTGGTATTTAATTAATCAACTCTGAAAACAAATTTTTGGTATCATCTGTAAAAGCGCGTTGACTTGATACATAGGCTGAGTCCGTGAAGAACATCTAAATTGGTATTTTTTTTATTTTGTAAACATCATCTGGTAATTAGAAAACCTTTATTATATTTAAGGGCTTGACGTGAGGAAGTTGCTATCGAGATTGATTCTAAGAGAATTTAATATTTATTTGTGTATCTATTTAAATTAACATGTCTAATTTTAATCTTAGGTCATTAATTGCTCCATGCCAGTTTATAAGAAAAGAAAAGGCCATTAATTGCTCTTTTCGGGGACTGAATAAACTTTGACTTGGCAGAACTTAAGGCCTTGCAAGTGATATATATATTAATATATAGACTGCTACTGCTAGGTCAATATTTCCTAATTATACTCTCTCTCTCTCTCCCTCTCTCTCCTTTTGCAAGTCGCAAGTTGTTTCTGGATTACGACCGACAAAACATGACCAGTTCGAAATTGATTCGAACTAATCCAATCTCATCTGTTAGATTCAGATTATATAACAGTGGATGCATTTCATGCTTTCTTATCAAATCTCAGCTCAACCATGAACCATCCGATTTATGATGCTGAAGCACTGGCGTCTGGGCGTCTGGCGCTAAGAATAAATAAATTCACAAAATGGCCCTTTTAGGCTTTTTTAGCCCCTCAACGTAATCAAATCTTTCTTTCATCCAAATCCAATAAAGCCCATCAAGCCCAAAATCCCAAACAAATTCACTGCTGGCTGCTCTCCTCAAAAATCAAAATGGAAGAGTTCCTACTCTAAATTTTGGCGGTAAACAGTAACGGTATTTTTTGCGTCCGCCGTAACCTTAGCCTGTATGTGTTTCCGGATCCCGAATCCGTTATAATCTAGATGCTACAATTCAAACCCGAATTAAGGTCTGTCTGAGTCTGAGTCTGACCCAAAATCCCAAACAACCTTGGAACCTTCACCCCCAGATTTTTGTCCACCAAAAAAAAATGGCGCATATATACGAGTCAAGAAGACTCAGTCCACGGTGGACATCTCTGTGGACCGTCTGGAGGTAGCGTCGTGGATGATGTAAACCCACACCACATCATCCCTCATCAGTATCTCTCCAGTACAATCATCACCATCCCCATCTGTAATAGATCTGGATCGTTAGAATATGATTTTTTAATGATTTATAGGATAAACGGAGAGAAACTAGTAATTACTCACTGGAGAAATCCGAAGCTGGTTATCCCACCTCATCCGGACTCTCTTGATCCTTGAGGTACCTCACTCCAACATTTCCAACCAAACTCCAAACTCCTACCTCATACCAAACCCCTCCCTCCTCCGCCGCCAGGCCTCCGGTGGTCTATGGCCACCTCCGCCACAAATCTCCGACCAACCACCTCCGCTTCCACACCCAAATCCCTCTTTCTCTTTCGTCATCACCTCACAATCCCGACATCCCTCCATCTCCGCCGTACATCGACCTACCCTGCCGTACGCTGCGTCTTATCTGGCGGAGGTGGAGGTGGTGTCGCCGATGAGTTCGTCTACACAAGACGATCTGAAGGCGGTGGGTCCCAGCGACAGTTTTCAGCACTAGCCGATCTATTGCTTCGGATCGAACCACTGGACGCACAAGTTGTGGGAAAGGGGGTTTCTGGCCATGCGAAGGATTCTATGAAGAGAACCATATCTGCCATGCTTGGTTTGCTTCCTTCGGATCAATTTGATGTCTCGGTTCGGGTATCCAAGGCACCGTTGCATCAGCTACTTCTCTCGTCTATTATAACTGGGTAATCTTTTCTCAGTGGTTTTCTTCTTTTTTAAGATTTTTACTAGCTCTTTTGGTGGGTCGACTTAACTATCTGGAGAGGAAATTAATTATTTGAATAGTTTTTCATTTATCTAACAAGTAACTTCCCGATTAGTGATCTTATTAGGGGATGCTCATTGCCCAGTAAGCTAAATATCGTTGCATTGCTGTCTTCATTTCTCATGTTTGGTGTTTCATTGCACGATTGCAACTGAGTATATTGGGGTTAATTTCTCAGTTGATGATTAAACAGTTAAGTACAGTATGATTAAGCCAAGACCTTGCTCGAGGAATCAATTGTGAATGCTCACCTGCAACATATGTAACCAGGTCTAATATAGTATTCGCAGTGTATCCATTGAAACTGACGATCAATTTACAAAAAAATTGTGAAGGTATACTCTATGGAATGCGGAGTATAGGATGTCACTGATGAGGAACTATGACATGTCTCCTTACAATAGAGAACAAAACAAAGCCTTTGATGAGTTCGACAAAGTTAATGGGAGACAAAATAAAGAGAGAGAAGAAGAGGCAAGAGCAAAAGACTTGAACAATTATGTCGATCAAGGGGCTCGTGAGAATCTCGGCGAGTTGTCTTCGGCTGCTGGAAGATATATTGGAAAGATGGAATCAGAATTACAAACTCTTCAAAAGGTTTCTCTTTTTAGTCTCTAGTTTATGTTTTTTTCGTTTTTATTTTAACCTCCGTTTAACTTATATGTAGTTTTGCGTGTTTGCTTTTTTAAATTTGTATGACCACGACTACCACTAATCCTGGCCATTTATGCCCAGATATATAAATTGAAGCCTGTAAAAAGGAAAAAGGAGCACATTGTGTTGCATGATATCCTTTATATAGACTGTCCATAATGTTAACCAGACACCCAGGTGCAAAAAGGGGAAAGACTCCGACTTGGTTCTGTTTCAGGATTGCAAACTCTACTTTTTTGGGGTTGATCCGTGTCAAAATGACCTACTTTAAGATTTGATAGCTGCTGCTAAGCGAGAATCCATTGATGTATAACTTATAACACATTGAAAAATAGTGGACCCACTTATTATGTTAGTTTAAACTATACTTTCTTCGTGTTGATTACTCTCCTAGATTTATATAGATTGAAATCATTATGTACATAAATTACATTTTTCCTGAGGAATATCATAATTTGTCCAGGAACTTGATGCTCAGAAGTGCGAGAATTTGTATCTAGAACATAACGAGGAAGACTGCAATGACCTCTTGGAGTATTTGAGATCATTGGATCCACGAATGGTTAGTACTTTTTAACAGCTTTCCCCTGTTATCATACTGTTATCATTAGATACGACGGTACAAGGGACATTATTTGCCATTTAGTGCTTGTTCTTGAGGAGATAATTGAAATTATATAAAAAAAACAGGTCTATGAATTGTCAAAGCCGTCATCTTCTGAGGTGGAAGGAATTGTTCATCAGCTTGTCCATAGCATATATCACAAGTTCTTCCTCTGCAAGGCACAGAGCACAGATGAATCTGACGAGAGTGGGGCCGACACTTCCAGAGATCATCTAGCGAAACTGCTTTTTTGGTAAAAGCCCCGTCTCCTCTTTATCATTGTGTTTTTTTTTACTCTTTCAAACCTTTTTTTAATTTATTCAGTTATGATGGTCAAGAATCTAGGTAATTATAAACCTCCTGCTGCTGTTTATACAGTATGTACTGGCACGTTTTTCTTTTCCAGATCTTAGCTGACTATACAGTGCTCTTTTTTTTTTCTGCTGTTTTGTATTAGGTGCATGCTGATGGGGCATCACTTGAGAGGATTGGAGTATAGATTGCATCTTAGTTGGGTAATGTAGTTAGCATTGAAAGCTGAGATATGACTCCTCTGCAAAATATATATACCTGTATGTGATTTCCTTTAGTTTATTTTTCTTTATGTATAACGTTTACAAGCAAACATCCGTTCTCAAATTGTTTACTGTTGTTCTCTTCTGAATTATTACGTCCTTGAAATTTGAAGAAATTATTAGAGACTAGAGAAAGTAACCAGGTTTTTAGTAGAAAGTGTACACTATAAAGTGTGCTGAGATAAGTTTGAGTGGAATAAAAGTTCATATATTTTGTTTTTGCAAACTTCTAGAAACTCAGCATTTATGTAAATGGTTTTGAACTGCAATAAGTCCATTGCAAGTACTTTCTTTTATTTTCATTTAGCAGACCTTTTTCGGTTTCTATTACCTTATATTTACATAATATATTGCACTATTTCAATCAGTTATTTCATTATGGGTTAGAAATGAGTATATTTACGACTTGACGTGCTGTTCGTATTTGAGCGCATTATGTTTCATATAGTCATTACTTGCCCTGAAACTAAAATCCAGTATAGTGCAGGCTGCCGTGTTTGGTAATATACCAACTTGTGTGTTCTGTTCTAATTTGTAACGGGGGGGGGGTTGACATATTCCTGGAAATTATTAATGGATGGTTTAGTTTTTCTGTATGTACACTTCGAAAAAAGGTAGCATGTTTGCTGAATATTCACGGCTTGATTTGCAAGTCTTTGTTGTGCTTATTGAAACTGGAATTTGATACCTAATCACTCTTTCATTGTTTTTAGTTCCATAGTTTTTTTGATAAATCAAGTCATAAACGATGAGAAAATCAATTTTAGTTCTCACAGTATATTAATTTGTGTATTGTGGTTTGAAGAGTGAAGAATTGGTTGAAATTGTATTTGCATTTTCTGGCTGTTAAAATCTCTTTATAGAATAATCTAACTGTTGAAGAGGTTTTAATTTTACCAGCAACTTGTGCATGTCTCTTGTGATGGATTCCAAGACAACTGATGGTACATACTCAGCTCTTTTTCTCCTACTTGTTCAAAATTTTGATTCTACTGTTTCAGTAACGCAGCCTACTTTAGGAGCTCACATTTGCAGTTTTTTTAAATGTTGCTTGTGCATATTCTAGTGTGGTTTCGTTTCATATCAATGTTGCTAGTATTGAGTTCATATGATTTGGAATACATGAGAATCTACTAGGGCAACTATATGGTTCCCTATTTGTGTATTTTAAGTTCTATACTGATGCAAAAGGTGAAAAGTTCACAAGTAGACAACTAGTAAAAAAAGGTGTATTTGTGTATTTGTTTATTTACTAGACAACTATATGGTTCACTATTTGTATATTTCTGTATTTTCTACCTATTAAAAAAATAGTAAATTGTTTTGTAAAGTTGTAATATTTGATTTACAAGTAGATTTTCGTTCGGAGATAATGCCCACGGTAATCACCTGTTTGGACTTGGGACTTTGAGGATGGAGATATTGATTCATAGTATGGACCAATCCGCGGTGTAGTAATGTTTCCTCACTACAGAACTTTTAGACCAATTCATTTAGTTCTGATTTATTTGCCCTAAAGTTCCAAATTTTCATTTTATATTTACGTCCCAAACGGTTTTATTTGTATAAATGGGGAACTGGTCGTCATTTTTCACTGAAAACAATGGAAGAAAAAGGCAGCTGATACCAATTATAAATGGGTGAAATTGCAAATGTCCACTGCCGAGTTTCTCAAAAAAAAAAAAAAAAAAATTTGCTAATGTCTTTGGTAGGGGTGTCAATGGCATCCTTTTATCCGTTTACCCAACCCGTACCGTATCTAATAAAACGGGTATGAGTAAGTTTTTTTTTCGTAAATTTATCGGGTACGGGTAAAGATTCTTTTTGTTATCTAAACGGGTAAGGGTGTGGGTAAAGCCTATTTCATACATGTTACCTGATCGGGTAATTATAAAAAAAAATTATACGTTATATATATTAATGAGCAATGAATATTAATTCTTCAACTATTTTTGATAGTTGTGTTACGCTTAATTAACTATTAAAATACGTAAATAAATTTCAACAAATCTCAATAAAGTTTAAGACTTTTTAAACACGTATATATATTTGTGAAATGAATGTGTTTTAATTTATTATTTAGTAAATAATATTTTTTTTATTATAATAGCATTACCGCTACCGTTTGTAATCCAACAACCATAACGGGTAAGGGTAGGGTACGGATAAGATAATTCGTAGCGGGTAAGGGTAGGATACGAATAAAAACAATTTGTAATGGGTATAGGTATGAAAATACTCCCCCTGACCCTTACCGTACCCATTGATACTCCTAGTCTTTGGATGACGTTGTGGTTTGTCCCACATAAGCAATGATTAGGAGTTGTTTCATAACTCTTAACTGGGAAATGATGCCTTGGCCTAATTGGTACAAAATTATAAAATTGAAGGACCAAACGGGAATTTTAAGACTACCCAGGTACAAACTGGAGCTGACTGCTGAGTTGCTTTGAACGGGCATGTGTAATTGGCTATGTTAGTCTGATAGGCTCCGTATCTCATATCGTATCCGATACGATATCCGTACCCGTATCCATGCAACATGGGTAATTAGCAATACTATTTGATTTATTATTGATGATCAGTATTCTCAGATTTGATGAGGGAATCAAAATCAATTGCCGAGTACTTACTACTTAGTTATCAAGATGTTAGTCCCTGTGATGACTGTAAGATGAGATTTATATGAAATGCTAATTTATATAAAATGGCGAGTAAATTTTGAAGTTATAGATAATTATGTTGATTCTCGCACATCTTAAATTTAAATAGTTATAGATAATTATGTTGTTTAGTTTGGTATTGGTAACTTTTACTATGCTTTGGGTTCATTTTGGTGTTTCATATTATTAATTTTGAAATCGAAATTCTTGGTAGATGAATGCGAATGTAGAGTATATAATATAATATATATAGCCAAGAAAGAGGCTTGGCTAATTTAAAAATGTGGCCTTGCCTGAGGCTGAGTGCCTTGTCGGTTCAGCAAGCAATGACACTGTGCATGTGTGCCTCTGACCCTGTATTAAAATTGAATATTATGGTAAGTCAAGTGTCGCCTTCACACAAATGAAAATGTTTACTTTTGAATCTTTTCTAAACTCTATTTCAGTTGCGACAAATGTTCAAGTATTGATCTTGAAAATTTTAATATTGATTGAAGGTGCATGAAACATTTATGTAGATATAAAATAGCAAGTGTCTTGTCTTTGTACGTAAAATGTGTTTAGACTTTAGAGAAAGAGTTCGCGAGCAATTAATGGAAGAGTAAATAGCAAGTGCCTTGTCTACTCTTCCAAGCACAAAAGATTCCAGCTGTCACTTAACCCGCATTAATCGAATTTTTTTTATAGACCATAATTGAAAAAAAAAAATTACAAAACCAACATGATTATTTTTTTTTACAAAAATCATAAGAACCGAAATACCATTTCAGTTTTTTTTTTTATTCCAAACTGAAATAAAAAAAATAATGATATTGGTTTTGTAAAAAAAAATTAATTAATTATGGTTTATAAAAAAAATTCTTAATCACCAAGCAAAGATTCAGTCATCATTTTTTTTTTTTCAAAGTAATTGAATTGCTTGGCTGCCAATGAAGACCGCGTTGAACAAAATGCAATGAGCAGCGAGCTAACTAACACAGGTTGACAAGTGGTTGCTTACATTTGTTTTCAGGCTCCAGAGTCCAGAGTCTAGATTGTAATTGGTTGGCTAACGGTAGCATCTATCTCATCATTCCATGGATTTCTATCGTTTCCTCCAGTTGTGGCAAACTGCAGGTGTCCTTAAAGTTCTGGAAACTTCTACCACGAATTCCAAATATTTATTATTTATTGCATTTATTTTTTCTTTTACGATGCTTTTTTTTTTTTTTTTTTTTTTGCTTGTTCGGGAATATCAGCTCATTTATCTCCGTGTATTCCGATAAGGTACATTTGATTAGATATCACATATATGACCCTTCAGTTTCCTTTCCTGACCATTTTCTTTTTTACATTTGCATTAAATCTCTCTCCTCTGATTGGGTGCAGTGCAGATATGATATATTTATTGTTCAGATTTTCAGAAAGCAGATGCTTTCGTCTGAAAAGGCACTCAGAATGGTTGTAATTAATTACTTGGATTTTATAAAATCAACACATGTCATGGTCCACAGACCACAGGTCCAGGGACATTATTGATTATTTCCGCTTTCTTTCTCTTTCTCTTTCTTTTTATTCATTCATCTTCATTTTCTGAATGAGAAGTGGGGACTGGACTCATGGCCTGATGGCTGATGCAATCAATCATACAGCATTGTTACAAATAAATGAACATGGAAATTTCGTGTTCATTATTACAAATGTATAATATTATACTATATTATAATACGCATAGATATTATGGAACAACAAGGAATACACAAGCAATAACAGCATTCACCTAACTTCATTATTAGACTAACTTAACTAAAAGTACGAACACATACTCACCCAAACATTATTATATCATATAGTATGGTGCAATTAAATACTACTACTAGTCGTTCAACAAACTAACTAACGATATTAATAATTATACCAATGCCAAATGATAATTATTACAATATTTTGAGGCTGTCGCTTCTGATGACTATAATCTCACCTAATATCATAAACCGAAGAAAATGTTCTGCCCCCAAGTCATCATACTCGAGCGCGATCCCAACTAGTTTAACATAAAAAAATTTCTAATTTTAACTAACTTTTATTTCCAGCGTTCATATTCAAGCTTTTAAAATTTTATTTATAACAATTTACAATGTTACTCACAAACATTTAAAACTCTATCTGCACCGAAATTTTTATTAATATCCAAAATAATTAATCAATTTAACAATCTACCTAGTTTTGCGCAAGATTTTCAGAAATGACCAAACCGCAAACTTTGTTCCCGGTTTCAAGCCATCTTTCCACAAACTTTGTTCTTGGTCCCTGCCCTCTTAAAACTGCAAACATTGTTTGCGATTCTGAAAACTAGTGACTTTGTTTGAGGTTTCACCATCTAAAACCGCAAACAATGTTTGTGATTTCAGAACTGAGCCTATTTAGCCAACAGTGCACCCCCCCCTCTCCCTCACATCTCTCTTTGTTCTTCTCATCTTCTCTCCGACTGTCCGATCGATCGGAACTTCAATTCAGGTATTTTTAATTTAGAAAATAGTAAAATAGTTTAGGATATTTCAAAATAGTTTATAATATTGTCCGAATAATTTCGAAATTCCAAAATGATTTAGAATATTATGCCGATAACTTAGAAATTCCAAAATGGTTTAAAATATGTTCAAATAATTTAGAAAATTCCAAAATGGTTTAGAATATTGTCCGACTAATTTAGAAAATTTCAAAATAGTTTAGAATATTTTATAAAATGCCAAAATGGTTCTGAATAATTTAGAATATTCTAAAATGGTTTAGAATATTTTAGAAAATTGTAAATTGGTTTAGAATAATTTAGAAAATTCCAAAATGGTTTAGAATTTTGTTAACGCTAATTTAGGAAATTCCAAAATAATTTAGGAATTTTACAAGCCATATTGTTCGAATAATTTAGAAAATTTCAAAATAGTTTAGAATAATTTAGGAAATTCCAAAATTAGTTTAGAATATTTTAGAAAATTCCAAAATGGTGTAGAATATTGTTGAAAAAATTTAGGAAATTCCAAAATGAGTTTAGAATTTTTTAGAAAATTCCAAAATGGTGTAGAATAATTTAGAAAATTCTAATATGGTTTAGAATATTGTTCAAATAATTTAGAAAATTCTAAAATAGTTTAGAATAATTTAAGAAATTCCAAATTGAGTTTAGAATATTTTAGAAAATTTCAAAATGGTGTAGAATATTGTTCGAATAATTTAGGAAATTCCAAAATGAGTTTAGAATATTTTAGAAAATTCCAAAATGGTTTAGAATATTGTTCGAATAATTTAGAAATTTTCAAAAAGGTTTAGAATATTGTTCAAATAATTTAGAAAATTCCAAAATAGTTTAGAATAATTGAGGAAATTCCAAAATGGTTTTGTAGTATGGCAGACGAAGTACTTGATCAAGGAGAGAAAGAGACGAAGAGAATGCAGGATACGTTCAGCCCGTTGTTGTGGATAGCTCACAACCATCATAGGGTATTTGAGGCTTCTAGGGAGGTAAGCATTTACTTATTTGAATTTTTCATAACTCGGCCAGAAATCAAATCATATTATAATTCATATTTATGTTGTAATGTAGAGTCCAGATGTTTTAACTGTTAAACACTACAAAACGCATTGCGAGTACCACGAGAAATACGTGCTGTATTTGATTCAATTAGGCTTATACCAGATCACAGTCATGCCTCATATCGTCATCAATGCGATGCTTATACATGGACTTCTCAAGTGGTGGCGTCCTGAGACGCACAACTTTCATCTTTCTTTCGGAGAGATGACAGGTATTAACTACACTAATTCAAATAAATTTGTTCTTTCTACTATTTTGATAACAGGTCAAAAAAAAATTGCTTATAATTTTGTATTTAAATAAATTACAGTCACGTTAGAGGACATGAGCTATTTGTGGGGTTTGCCCATTACGGGGGTTCCAGTGACAGGGACTACAGATGGGGCGAGCGTAAAATGCCGGGTCTTTGATTTGTTAGGAATCCGAGATGTAGAACAATCGAGTTTTATGAAAAAAGGGGGGCTTAGGGAGATCAAAAAATTTCTGACTGGATAATACTGAAAGCTAAGCTCCTTCAGTGATTTAAGAAGCTGCCGGCAAACGCCGATGAACAAACGCTCAAGTGGTACGTATTTTCTATTTATAAACTTATTTGTACTTAATATTCTCAATAATGTACTCACATTATCACGAATTTTGCTAGGTATGTCCGTGGATTCCTCTTGGACCTATTATCGGATACTTTGTTCCCAAACAGCAGTGGAGATGGGATACCGCTATGGTATCTTAATTTGATTGAGAATTTGGACCAGCCGACGGACTACAATCGGGGCGGAGCCATTCTTGCATATTTATATCGACAGTTGTGTGCAGCATCCGTTCCCGGAGTCCGATCTATGGATGGTCCGGTTATGCTGCTACAGCACTGGTCGTGGACCCGATTTCCAGTTCATAAACCTAACAAGAAAGATCGAAGGATTTTCAAATTTCTTGGGACGCGCCAACAGTTGATACATGTCCAACTTTTGCTTACAAATGGTGTTGCAAGCATAAGTACGACCATGCTCATAGCTCACTAACCTTGTTGGACCACAACTAACCATGCTGAAGTCCTATTTCAGCTTCGTTCCGCCTTTCGAAAAATCATACATTCATCTTGTAGAACATGTCCTCCATAACAGCTGTAACTGGCAATCACCGACTCAGTTTGAACATTGCGTTCAGTGACTCCGACCCATTTGTTGTCATTATTCCCCATCGATGATCTCCGTCCAATGCTTGAAAAGCTTCTCTGGACGTGGAGACTCGTCTTCATCATTAGGGTCCCTTTTACCAACCTTGTTAAGATACTCGATAGCCTTTGGGCAACTGGCTTCAAAATCTTCAAACATCTCCTGCAACCTCCTGGGTTTTTTCTTGTTTAGTCCAATCTTAAACCTATTGCTGACCTCTCTCTTCCACCCTACATACTTGAAGAAGTTCTCGGTAACATGTTAAGAACAATATCGATGACACATTGATCGGTGGACTCATCCCAACCGAGATGTGGATCCTGAAACACAGATTTAATCTCCAAATATCTATCCAATATGACACAAAAGAATCGGCTATCTCCAATGACTTCAAACTGCAACCATCTCATAAAAAACCCCAGTTTTCTACGCTTTTTTTCTCTACAATTCCAAAGGTCAATGGAAGCAGTTGGTTTTCAGCATCGTACCCCTATGCCATTAGCAACCTACCTTGGTACCGCCCTAACATGAAACATGCATCGATACTAATCACTGGTCTGATGAACGGTATCACCGCAATACACGGCCCATACGCCCATGCCGCTGCCTTAAAATGCCTATCCGGTGAATCATCAATCGGGGTCGAGGTTACACAATACTTGGTTCCTGGATTGTTCCTTTTTATTGCTTCTAAGAGCAGTATTAGCAAGTTGTACGAGTTCTTCCAACTCCCAAAAAGATTTGCAATAGCAAGCTCACAGTCTCGCTATAATTTGTTATACTTGGGAGTTACATTTTTGTACGTAGACTTTACGACATCTCAGATATGGTTTATACTCACTATAACATCTCTTCTCATGATCTTATCAATTGCACGGGCAACCATCTCTGCTGTAAGCTGACAATGATCAGCACGTGATGCCGGTACTTTGCATGCATGAGGGATTGGTTGTTTGGTAATAATCCAAGATTCTGAAAGACCATTAGACTTCGCGCATAACTTGAATTGTAGAAATTATCTTTGCACACCACAACTAAATGTCGAGGTTCACTTTTAGAAACCTTACACTCAAAATTGTTCATGATATGAAACTCATTTATTGCTACCCTTAGAGCCGCTTTCGACTCAAACACTTTGCCTACGGCCAATGGGTTATCGAATGTTATATCTAAACCAGCAAAATAATCGACATCTGTAGGCCAAAAACCAGATGTGTCATTAAAACTATCAACCAGATGTCTCATATTTTCCCGGCTAGTTATCGGGTACTGTGTTTGGCGGGACTGTGATTGTGACTAACTGATCGGTTCAACATCATTATCGGAATTCGATGACTCATCCGAGAGCATTTCATCACCGCTCTCTAAACTGTCATCATCAATTACATCCACAAGTAAATGCAAATAATCAGGGACCGGTACCGGTCTACAGACCTGAACAGTTTTGGGTCGAGTTATGGGTTCAGGGTTCCGACTGGTACTGGGTCGGGATCGAGATTCAGGGATCTCACTGGGTAAAAGGGCCTGACTATTCATATTCAATTGGGAGTTAAAACCGACATGGTTCGGTTCCAACTCTACATACAATTCCAAAACCGGTACCCTCTGTGGGAAAGACACCACAATTCCTAAAATCATTTCGAATGATGCGTAGCTTGTTACCGGTACTAATTGGTAGTCACGTTAGCCCTCGGTAGACATATTAAACCTAGCTTGGATTTCAATATTTGCTTCACTAACAGTATACCCAACCAGTTTATAAATTTCATTCTGGAGATAATCAAAGCTATGGTTCACGGTTAGCGGTAATGAGTATTTAGGCCGGGTATTATAAAAAACTCCGTCATCATTGTATTGGATTTCCCCTCCAACAAAAATTTTCACACAGATTATTTTTTTGTTTTAGTTGGTTTGGATAACAAACTACAATTTAAAAAATAATAACCATATAAGTACAACATAAATTGAAAAATTAAATAATTAAAAAACTTACTCTCAAATAGTTTACATAATCAGCTGAGATTCGTTGAGAGTGTCCGAGGGTTCTGTGTTTTTTATAGGCAAAATGATCCGAAACCTCAAACAAAGTCACCGGTTTCCAAAACCGCAAACAATATTTGCACTTTTAGGGGACAGGGATCGGGAACAAAGTTTGTGGTTTGGTTATTTCTGGAAATCTTGCGCAAAACTAGATAGATTGTGAAAATAATTAATTATTTTGGATATTAATAAAAATTCCGGCTATCTGCAAGCATTTAAAGTCTAAATCTATTTAGTTTTAACTCCTAACACTTTTGTCTTCAAACCAAAAAAGAAAATATTCATTTTACCCATTTTTTTATTTTTCTCTGAGCATTTTCGTTCATTTTCCCGATAATCCGTGATGAATTTTACGAATCTAAAAATACGAACATTTTCTACTTGATTTTCTCTTTCAAGCGAGATGCATGAAGAAATACTTTTGAGTTATTTTGAAGTCGTTTTTTTTTAAGTAAAGCTCATGAACACTTTAAATTTTCAAACTTTTAAACATCAGTCTAAAACCATTTAAACATCTGATGTCATCGTATAAACTACTATGTTCAAGCATTTAAATCACTTATGTCGATCATATAGTACCACACATTTAAACCTCTGTATACAACCGTTAAAAGTAGTTGTGTCAAACTTTTAAATAGTTTCAATGTCAGGTTTAAAAGGTCGTAGACTGAGCTTTAAAAGCTTGAGAATTTAAAATGCTCATGGATTTTACTTTAAAAATAAATAAAAATGACTTGAAAAAAACTCAAAAGTATTTCTTCATAGATCTCATTTGAAAGAGAAAATTGAGTAAAAAAACGTTTGTATTTTTAGATTTGCAAAATTCGTCACTGATTGTCAAAAAAATGAACGAGAAACACCAAAAGTAGTTAGGAGTTAAAACTACTCAAATTTAAAATTTAAATTTTTGCAGATAGAGGTTTAAGTATTTACGATTAGTATTGTAAAATGTTATAAATAGAGCTTTAAATGCTTAGATATGAACGCTGGAAATGAAAGTTAGATATTAAATACTTGAATGACGCGTTGGAAGGCACGCTCGAGAATTTATTTGGAGACAATTATGCCGACATTTTTAAAAATACCCAAAGTTAATTAAAGATTAATAAAAATGCCCAGACCCATCAACTTTTATTAAAAATGTCCAAACCGGCCATTTAATGGCTAGTCCCGTGAATTTTTTTTTTTAATAAAGAGAAAAACCGGCCATTAAATGGCCGGTCCCTTGAATTTTTTTTTTTTTTAGAGACAAATAGCTAAAATGCTGAAATATAACACTAAAAAATTGAATTGTTTTTTTAAATATTTGTTATATTACTTTTTTGATAGCATATTTATACTAAAATACACTAAATTACTTGAAATTATGTTAATTTATGCTGATTTACACTAGAATTATGCTAAAATACGGTAAATTACTTGAAATTATGTTAATTTATGCTGAAATTACAATAATTATGTAGAATTATGCTAAAAAAGTAGAATTATGTAAAATTACACTAGAATTTTGTGCCATCTTTCATAAATCATAAAAAATAGTAAAAAAATTCCAAAAATAATAAAAATTGGTATTCTACATGTTCATTATATAACTAATTTACTGAGCTACGTAGATTGAACAATAGAAATGAAAATCTTAATCAGAAACTTCAACTGAAGTTTTGAGGCTCTTCCCTTTATTTTTGGCGATTTTGAATTTCGAAATCTAGCATTACGGATACTTATGCATGCGTATTTTCACAAGCTTTCCAAAAAGTGGTCATTTGCTAAAATCGGACACTCAAGCGCCGTTTTATGGCCGTTTGAAGTTTCGTCGTCGTTTTTCACCTTCTCAGTGAAGATATCATCCCTATTCATACGTAATTTAGCGTAATTTAGTGTAATTCAGCATAAATTAACATAATTTCAAGTAATTTAGCGTGTTTTAGTATAAATATGCTAATTATATATCAAAAATGTAATCTAGCAAATATTTTAAAAAATAATTTGATTTTTTAGTGTTATATTTCATCATTTTAGCTATTTGTCTCTTAAAAAAAATTTAAAAAATTAACATAATTTCAAGTAATTTAGCATATTTTAGTATAAATATACTATCAAAAAAGTAATTTGACAAATATTAAAAAAAAATTAATTTTTTAGTGTTATATTTCAGCATTTTAGCTATTTGACTCTACAAAAAAAAAAAAAAAATTAGGGACCGACCATTAAATGACTGGTTTGGGTATTTTTAATAAAAGTTAACCGGTCTGGATAATTTTATTAATCTGTAATTAACTTCGGGTATAAATAAAAATGTCGGCAATTATGAGGCTCCTAAACTAAATAAATAAAAAGAAAAAGAGTTCATTGGTACCGACTAGGAACCTGAGAATGACAGATTAGGATGATTATTTGTATAAAATACTATATAATTAAAAGAAAGGATAATGAAAGGAGAGGAGAGGAGAATGCGTGGTGGCAAATAATAATTGAATTAAAAAATGGTTGAATTGATTTGGAATTTGAAACAGAATCTAACGCAAATAAAGATGCAATCAATAATAATAAGAGGGACAGACATGCTTCCACCTAAATCAGAAAAACAAAAACAAATCCACAAAAACACAGCCTGGCACCTGCCACTGCTTTGCTTCCCACTCCCACCAGCCAGCTCACACCGCAGCCCGGGCCCCACACAAAATTCAATTCAATTCAATTCAATTCAATTTTTTAATTTCCCCAATAAGCAAAGCAAACTAGTAATCGGACTAATGTCAATTATTGGAATATCATTCATTTAATGAAGGGAACTTAAACTTAGGGAAGGGAGGTGAAGACTTAAACTTAGGCAAAGGGAATTTGATTTAAATTGAAATTGAACTTTTGGTTTTATTTATTCCTCAAAGGTTACTGTCAAGTTTAGCTGGAGATGCTACAAGGAACGAATATTACACTCATTTCATCATGCCCTACCTGATTCCTGCCTTAATCTCCAAGCAAACAACACTTCTCAGTTCAAAGCAAGCACAAAACAAAATTAACAGTTAAAAGAGAAAAAAAGAACAGCTGAATTGAATTGAATTGAAAAGAATAATAAATTAGATCAGTTCCCATTTTCAAATATCTGCATACAAACGGGCATGCATATACAGAACAAACAATCCCCCCCATCTACAAAAAATTTCTCAAAGAATCAAGATTCTAAAAAACAAAACAAAACAAAACAATAAAGAATGAAAATTTAACCCCCCCCCACCCCCCCCCCACAAAACTAATCAAATAATAAATTTTCTGTTGTTCTATCATTTATCGACATTGTACACGAACAATGAAATAATTTTTATCCCCTGTGCAAAATGAATCAAGATCGAAAGAATCGATCTTCTCCACCCCCTCCTCTCTATCTATACACAGCCAGCACCGGCGATCGGGACTGATCGCCAGCCAAGAAAAAGAATTGAATTGGTATTACATCTATATCCCTATTTCTCCATGCTCTGCTCTGCTCTGTCTACCAAGAATACAGCGAAGAAGGAGAAGATTCTGACCCAGAACCGACATATAGATCGTACGGGGCCCAAAGCCGGTCAATCGGGCACGGCCGGCCAGCATCCAGCCGGTCCCATGGCTTCCCCTTGCCGCTCCAATGCATAAGGCTGACAGGTCCCGGATGCAACGGGCGGCAACTACCCTCTACATTGTCCCCGCCCAAGCCATGCTGGTTCCACCTGTGATCCACCCCT
Organism: Carex kokanica; assembly: GCA_025461125.1. NCBI lineage: Eukaryota > Viridiplantae > Streptophyta > Magnoliopsida > Poales > Cyperaceae > Carex > Carex kokanica. Next base: position 775,774 of record JAJGRX010000925.1, on the reverse strand, counting down.
TCAACCTCGCCGGCGAAAACCAACAGGAAGGGAGGCAGTGACCCCAACTCATAAATCCTCTTCTCCTTTTGCAGAGCCATCCAAGTCTCGATTCTTTTCCTGTAATCGCCTGCTCGCCACCTCCTTAGGTCAATGACCATAACGCCGGTGTTGAAATAGCAAGGTTGCCGGCGCCTCCCTTCAAAAACACGGTGGCCAAGGGACGGATCAGACCAGAAGGAGGAAGTGAAGTAACGGGTGAAGTTGGCATGGCAGTACTCCGGCGCCGCAATGACAGCCCGAGCGGGCAAGCGGGTCTCCCAGAGGCGACGGACATCGTCAACGGCGAGTACGTCGGAGTCGAGGTAGATGACCCGGGGGACGCAGGGAGGGAGAAGATCGGCGAGGTGATTGCGTGCGTAGTTGAGAGGAGACTCGAGGGCGGCGCGGACAGAGGAGGAGATGAGATCAGCGACGAGTTCCTGGCGAAAGATGTAGATTTGGAAGCGGAGAGACGGGAAGGAGGCGGCAACAAGGCGGCGGAGGAGAGGGGCGGAGGAGGCGGGAGCGATGAAGTGGAAGAAGAGGGACTGGGGGCAAGAGGCATGCTTGAGTAGAGAGAAGACAGCGGCCATGGAACCGCGCAGGTAGTGAGAGTCGAGGGTCATGGCGATGTGGACGCGTGTGGGATCGCAGAGGCCATGGCGGGCACGGGGACAGGACTCGCCGTTGCGGAAGAGCGGGGCCTCGGTGAATGCGGCGGAGGAGGGAGTGGCGGAGGAGGAGGAGAATAGGAGGAGGAATGATAGAAGAAAAAGAGGGAGCATCTCCATGGTGCCTCCTCCTCTCTACCTACTTGCTGCTTAATGTTTCAGATTTTTGGTTTTGCTTCTACTGTGAGAGAAATGTGAAATGAGAAGAGGAGAAGAGACACGGTCGGCGAGAGAAGGAGGGGAGAGAGAGAGAGAGAGAAGGGTTTAATTTTGGTTTAGTTTTGGTGCCAATAAATGAGAGAGAGAAATAAATATAAGCAAACCAAGCAAGGACAGACAGAGTAACGCGGTGTAAAATAAATAATAATATTAAATCTTATTTTTGTTTTACGGCTGGGCCCGCCTGGCCCTGGCTCCCACCTTGTAAAGTGTAAACTAACTCATTTCATTTTCAATACTTTTTAACTACAATTAATAGTCATAAATTATACTATTTATGGGGGTCATTCTTTTCATTCATAAACTTTTTTCAGCTCATAATTGATAAAATGTTCATTATCACTTTATCAGTGTATTTCAAAAATATTATTCTATGACAATTTTATATTCTGCACAGATAATACATAGCTTTGTAAAAGTATGGATGTATGGTTCTTCTTCTTTTTTATATAAACTCAAGAATTGCTTCAACAAATAATGTCTCGGGCGAGAAATAATCATGTAAAAGCAAGACTTTGCTTATGGGTTTGTAATTTCTATATGCAATAAAAAAAAAAGTACTCGGCTTAAAAAAATATCCGGTACTATTGCTACTGCAGTACTCGCGTTCCCTCGTTACAGTACACGTGTTTCTTCCTTTTTCCCTCTTATTATCTTCTTCTGGAGCAGGTGAACGGCATGGGCAGACTGTCGTTGTGCGGAGTTCTCCTTCCTTCCCTTTAATGAAGGGGTTCTCCCCATCTCTAGAGCATAGCTTAAAAATCCAAAAGCATGCAAACACTTATCCGGCTGTTATTTAGTTCTTATAATAATAATTGAGATCTCTACACAATATGTTAGTTTAATGTCTACGTATTATTTTCATTTAATGTGTGACTAGATTGGGTTTTATTTCCAATCTATTCCAATCTATTTGGGACTAAAGGCTTGATTGTTGTTGTTGTTGTGTAAGTACTGAATGAATGTGGGCACATGAACCATTTTCATTTTTTAGTTTGGGTATAATTCAGTGCGGAGAGTTTGACATAACATTTTTCAATTCATATAGCGCACCAACAATATAGAATCAAAACACCCTTGTCAGGGGCGGACCCAGGTGTATCTCGGGGGGCAGCTGCCCCCCCCCCCCCCCCCCCCCCTCCTGGATTTTGAGTTTTAGTAGAGATTTATCGGTTCCGACCGACTTTACCTCCCTCCTGGAATTTTTTAGGCCCCCTCTAAATGTTTGATTTGTAATTCAAGTTAAATTTAGGGTTAAAATTGAAATGAATTAGTTGAATTTTGATTAGTAATTAGAATTATAAGTCAAAGCATCACAAATTACAAGTTAAAGCATTGGAAAGTATAAGTTAAAGTATTGTTTTTTATCGAGTATTCAATTGGTTAATGAATTTAAATCCGATTCGATATTTTTTTTACCTCTCCTGATGAAAATCCTGGATCCGCCCCTGACCCTTGCATCGATCAAAAATTGCTTTGTCAGAATATTTAACCGAAATTTATTCTTAGTTAAACTGCATAATCTAACAAAAATAACTAAGTTAAACCGCGTATTGGATACTAGAAAACAGAAATAATTAGAAACTTTAGGATAAATTTAGGTAGAGAAAGACACACATAATAATTAATTATAGAAAAAAAATTATAATCAAACAAACAAAGTAAACATTGTACAGTAAATTTTACAACAACTAGTTCATATTCTATACTAAGCATAGTTGATCCAGTCTTCAAATCTCATTTGCTAAAACAATAGACCGAGTCTACAAACACTATTTTATTCTTTGAGCGGCCACTTGAGGATACCTTTAGAAAAAAAAAAAAAATAGTGCCGAGATAAAATATTTTAATGTTTTAATTTTTTGTGTTTTTAATTTTTTATTGTGTCTTGATTTTTATAAACTTTAATAACTTAAAATTTAAAATTTAAAAGTTAAAGTAAAACCGTTGAATACGATGTACATCATTTTATCTGTGCAAGTGTAAAAAATTATGACATTTTAACTTTGTCTTGATTGTCATCAAGAGCTTGTAAAAAAAATACTAATGTGGATAATTTTAAACTTTGATTTTTCAAATTATTGATTCACATAAAAACAAAACCGAAATGTGATAATTTTTTACGAGCACATAGAGAAAATAGCATAGGTCACATCTAACGGTTTTATTTTGATGTTTATAATTTAAATTTTGAATTATTAACGTTTTAAAAATGAAGGCATTTGAAACCCTCATCTTTGAATTATAAAAATAATTTTTCCTTGTTGTGAAACAAACAAGTAAAGAAAAAAAAATATATAGAGTTAGTACTCAACCGTGTTGATGTATGGTAATTTGACTAAGAAAAAGTTAAATTTAAACTTAATGCATTTTTATATTGCGATTTATATTTATTTAATGTTTCTGGTACTGGTACTACTATCGGCGAAACTACAAGGCCATATCAATAAATTACATACTCATATATTTTAGTCAATTTAAATATTTAAAAAGAAAATTATTTCAAATGCAATTTAATTGCTTATAATCTGATGCTGATGATGGAAGAAAGAATTAAATTTAGTCAATTTAATTTTTTAAAAGAAAATTATTTCAGATGAAATTATGAAACAACTTGTTTTATATTCTGATACTGGGGGTCTTATAAAGAATTTAATGTTAAATTAATTGTTTTTTAAGTTTTAAACTGGTCAGGTCAGAGAATGAGAGATGTTATTTCCCAATACAGGAAGGAAGAACGAGTGTAGAAATCTCCCTCGGTGTAAATGTAACAAAGACCGAGTCTACCGACACTGTCGATAAAGGGCCGTTAAAGTCGCGACAAGCAACGTGGCGTGGTGTGATTGGTCGAATATTTACCTTGGTTCTGTACTTCTGCCTCATCAATTCAGAGTAGGTCTGATGCCCATCGGACCTACTTTGGTTCAATGGGTGTGATGACCATCCGATCAGCATCAAGATTCATGCACTTCGCATCAAATCCGTGCAAGTCTGTATCAATCTTCGTGTGCACAGATTTAGTGCTGATCGTACGGTGCTAGAGTTAATTGAACCTAAAAGTAGGTCCGATGCCCATCGGACCTACTGTGTGGTCTGTGGTTGCTTTGGAAATTGCTCTGCGGAGTTTAGAAAATGATTTAAAACTGAAAATTGTTCAGATGGTCGGGCCTCGGGGGAATCCAATATGTTAATCAATTACTTATTCAAGACCGACATTTTTATTAATACCCTCAGTACATAAAAAATTATTAAAAATAATCACCGGCTCAAATCTTTATTAAAAATACCCATACCGGTCAATTATTGGCCGGTTCCGATTAAAAAGCCCTACCGGCCAATAATTGGCCGGATCCGATTTAAAGTCCCAACCGGCCAATAATTGGCCGGTTCCCATTAAAAGTCCCATACCGGCCAATTATTGGCCGGCCCCGTGCTTTAATCCATTTTTACTGTTTCAGCCCCTATATTAACCCCAAATCGCACTCCATAAGACCTCACAACTTCTGAAGAGGCAGAGGCAGAGGCAGCGCCCGAGAGGTAACAGTTTTTTTTTAATTATTTTTATTGTTTTTTATTTTTAAATGTTTGTAATTAAGGTTAATTAATTTAATTAAAATTAATGTTAATTAGTTTTAAATAGTTTAATTAAGTTTAATTAATTTAAGTTAGTTTTAATATTTATTTAATTAAATTTAAATTAATTTTAGTTAAGTTCAGTTAAGTTTAATTAATTCTATATTTATTTAATTAATGTTAGTTCAGTTTAATTAATTTAAAGGAATTGTAATTAATTTTAATTAATTAATTTTAATTAATTTTAATTAATTTGAAATAATTAATTTTCATTGTAATTAATTGTAATTAATTAATTTTAATTAATTGTAATTAATTAATTTTAATTAATTGTAATTAATTGTTTTTAATTAATTGTAATTAATTGTTTTTAATTAATTGTAATTAATTGTTTTTAATTAATTGTAATTAATTGTTTTTAATTAATTGTAATTAATTGTTTTTAATTAATTGTAATTAATTGTTTTTAATTAATTGTAATTAATTGTTTTTAATTAATTGTAATTAATTGTTTTTAATTAATTGTAATTAATTGTTTTTAATTAATTGTAATTAATTGTTTTTAATTATTTTTAATTAATTATTTTTAATTATTTTTAATTAATTATTTTTAATTATTTTTAATTAATTATTTTTAATTATTTTTAATTATTTTTAATTAATTATTTTTAATTATTTTTAATTAATTATTTTTAATTATTTTTAATTAATTATTTTTAATTATTTTTAATTAATTATTTTTAATTAATTATTTTTAATTATTTTTAATTAATTATTTTTAATTATTTTTAATTAATTATTTTTAATTATTTTTAATTAATTATTTTTAATTAATTTTAATTAATTATTTTTAATTAATTTTAATTACTTGTAATTAATTAATTTTACTTACTTGTAATTAATTAATTTTAATTAATTTTACTTACTTGTAATTATTTAATTTTAATAAATTTTAATAAATTTTAATAAATTAATTTTAATAAATTAATTTAATTTAATTCATTTTAAGTAATTAATTACTTTTAATTAATTTTAATTAATTGTAGTGAATTTTATTATTTAATTTTAATTAATGAAAATTAATTAATATTATTTTTAATTAATAACAATTAATTTTAATTAATTTTAATTAACTAAAATTAGTTAAAACTAATTGAACTTTATTTAAACTAATTTTCTTTATTATTCAGTCACTGTGTAAATTAGTAACCTGACAAATGTTTATCACTTTCAAAATGTAGTTCGATCACAATGCCATTGATTTCTATACACTGTGGTGGTAAGCTTGAACATAATGCAGACGGACCTTATTACAACAGAGAACCAATTGCTTCGGTTATGGTTGACGATAATATATCTCTGTTGGACTTGAAAGTCACAATTTTCGGTTACACCCGTTTTAATCCAGAAAGATGCAACCTTGAATTGGGGACCCGAGTGTGTAATGGAAACACCGGGAAATATGCACTTGCGAAAATAACAGATGAAAATACCTGGAGAGGGTTGTGTGGGCATTTTAAGGCCAACGGAGATTTTGTAATAGAGATCTATGTTAGAAGAGTTCCGAGAGAGGCAGGGGTTGGTAGTTCTAGTCAATGCTCAGTTGCAATGGAGACTCCCGTCGTGCCCCCAACAGAACGAGAAAGCAACTATCCACCTATTTACCCAGAAACGAACTATCACCCCACTTACCCAGAAACGAACTATCACCCTAATTACCCAGAAACGAACTATCACCCTACTTACCAAGAAACCATCTATCCACCTACTCACCAAGAAACATACTATCCAACTACTAACCCGGAAAACTACTATCTAACTCCGCCGCAACCACGACCTCAACCAATACTCCGAATTTGTTCCCCACCTAGACCCGTGCATGAGGAGCCTTTACCATTCCCAGGCCCAGTACACGATGAAGTTGGGTCAGATTTTGAAAATATCAATGATATCCCGGATGAACGCTTGCAGAGTGGGGATGAGTATGATGGACATGAATGGGACTCTGATCACATAGATGGATGTGGTGAAGACGGTCCAGTTGACACAGCTGAAGGGCCCATTCGGAGCAGCTCTTACTCAGCGCCGCTCAGCGGGCGGAGTGATACGCACCCGTTCCCAGAATTCAATGATGTATCTCGGTTCAGAGAAGCAGATACTGGTTCATATGGGCCACGAATCGAGCGCACGGGTGAGCTGGCCGCAAACCAATATTTTAAAAGCAAGGATGAATTAATGAAGAAGATTAGGGAGCACCATGTCCACAAGAATCAGGAGATAAGAATGAGTAGGAGTGACACCCGCCGGATTCATGTGGTGTGCAAAGACCGGCGTTGTGGTTACGAACTCAGGGGAAAAGCATCGGGATATGGAGATGCGTGGGTTATAACGATGCAAGACAAGCCTCACACATGCAGGACTGAGTATACAAGGATCGACAATGAATGTCTGACGGCATCAATCATTGCCGATGTCATTGGGAACAACATTAAGACTGACCCCTGTATGAGCATCCAGTCGGTGGCAAACTGTGTTATGGCTGTGTATGACAAAGTCACCCCGAAATACAACCGACTGTGGAGGGGTCGTGAGCTTGCAATAGCCCGAGAATTTGGGGGTTGGGAGGAATCGTACGGCTTGCTGAGACCACTATTGATGGCCATTTGCGTCAAGAATCCCGGATCAAAGTACCATTTTCTGACCAGTCCGATACGAGACAAAGACACAGGAGTAATAAAGGAAGGGCAAGTTCAGTTCAGGGCCGTTGCCTGGGCTTTTGGTCCATGCATTGCGGCGTTCCGGTTCTTGAGACCGGTGATCAGCATAGATGCGTGCTTCTTGTCAGGGCGGTACGAGGGGAGGCTCTTGATAGCTTGTGCCTATGATGCCGAGAACCAACTGCTGCCTCTAGCATTTGCAATCGTGCACAAGGAAAACGCCGAGAATTGGGGTTTCTTCCTGCGATGGTTGAGGAATGAAGTGCTCGGATATAACCAATTCGTCTGTGTTATATCAGACCAGCACAAGGGGATCAAAGCTGCACTGACTGAAGAATACGGATGGCCTCCGGAGCTCTTTGTGCACAGGTTCTGCATGCAGCATGTTGCTGACAACCTGGTACAGAACTGTGGAAAAGAAAGGTGGTACGGCCAAAGGTTCAGGGAAGGAGCAAAGAAGAAGAAGCCAAGAAAGCTGAAAGAGATGTTCGAAGAGTTTGCTCAGGTATTTGTAATGTACCACATTTCATTTAATTTTTTGTAGCCCCTACTTTGAAAGTGAAATAACATATGTTCGTTTTGTACAGCTAAATCCAAGGTGTAATGCATATTTGCGGAAGGTTGGCAAAGTTCGTCCGAATGATCCGACGGAGTCGTCTAATTATGAGAAGATTTTCCAAACCTGTGATGGAGGATTCCGGTTTGGTATAATGACAACAAACGGCTCTGAGTGCTTGAACAATATTTTCCGGGATAGCCGTAGAATGCCTGTTGCTGCCATAGTGGAGGATACATTCTACAAGACGAACAAATGGTTTGATATCTGGCACCGGTAGCCGTGACCACGACCAGTGCTGAAGCAACAGTACTGGCCCGTACATCTGTTTGATATCTGGCTGCATTTGTAATAATTTCATATGTCATTTGCAACTTCTTCATTTATTATGTAAAAGAGTAATATAATAGCTAGGGACTTACCACAGAAGCACGGCAGAGGTGGGAGTACAGATGGGCTAAGACGGCCGCACCCCAGTTGTACTTCGACGGGTCATCCAGATTTGCCAGCAGCGGGAGATACATCATCGGCATGCAGTCACCGGAAGAATCAGCAAACATGACGGAACCAAATAGGTCCATCACGTAGCCCCGTGTATATCTGCAGTAACAAACATGTAATATAAGATCAGCAACAAATGGAAATTCAGAAAAAAAAATACGGGAAATTTGAAGTTTGTACCTCTGAATCTCCACATCTGTGGAGTCTGCTGTCAGACCCGCGCTGAAGTGCTGGCGCAACCTCTTCATCCTCAAGTGGAATTTTGATGTTCCACTCTTCTCAATGAGGGAGTGAGAATCAGCCCCCAATAGCTCCTCAATCTGAGCAGCAAACGTCTTGCTGTCAGATACGCCACTGACGGGGGTGCCACTGATAGCCAACCCCCACAAAGAACTCACGTCCTGAAGAGTCACTGTCATCTCTCCGAACGGCATGTGAAACGTGTGCGTCTCGGGACGCCATCTCTCAACCAATCCCGCGATGAGAGACGCGTTGATGACGCCACTCCCAGTCCGCAAGATGTCTACCATCTGGTAGAGGCCTAGATTGACAAGATACCGGTCCATCGACCGGTAGTATGGCAAGTGAACGCACCGCAGCTTCACATCTAAAATAAACTTGTCCTACATTGACAAATTTAATCCACATGGGGTTAGCACATCAACACTTAAATTCAAAGAAATTTGAAAATGTGAAAAAAAAAACATACCTCACGAGAAGCCAGTGAGACCCGGTGATCGCGGTGCGGCACCCACAGAAGAGGACTGAAATGATCTGTGCTGCTGGTCGCAATCGGCTCGTCAACTATGGGTGACAGTGGACGAAGCTTAGGCCGTCCTCTAACCATCCTAATTTCATTAATAAGATTCTGTTAACCGACGATATATGAACCGTAAATCATAATTACCGTAAGCAATGTAAAAAAAACGGCTAAAATAAGCTTAAACACGCTAAAAAGGGATAAAGTAAGAAATATAAAAAAAAACAGCTAAAAAAACGGTTAAAAACGGCTTAAATCATAATTGCAGTAATAAATGATTTCTAATTTAAAGATAAACTGTTTAATTTAACCTAATAATAATTAAAATACTAAATTCCTAACTATAACTAATTACAATGTAATTTAAATTAATTAAAATTTCTAAGTATTTAAAAAGAAACCCTAATTACTTATAGGATTAAAAATACGTAAATAATTTATTTAGTCTTTTATTGCGATAATTAATCGCGTATAGATGTTCGTAATGTAAAAATACGTATTTTACTTAATTTCTTTTATAAGTCAATTTCATTATATTCCTAAGTACGTATATAAATATAATACGTCTCTAATTAGTTTTTAGCATAATCGAAATGATACGAAAATCATTAATATGTTGTTAATTAGTTGTCCTTACTAATTAACAACATATTATATATTTCTTTTAAGTTTTTAGAATAATTAATAATATTACTACCACTTTTATTGCGATAATTAATCGCGTATAGATGTTCATAATGTAAAAATACGTATTTTACTTAATTTCTTTTATAAGTCAATTTCATTATATTCCTCAGTACGTATATAAATATAATACGTCTCTAATTAGTTTTTAACATAATCGAAATGATACAAAATCATTAATATGTTGTTAATTAGTTGTCCTTGCTAATTAACAACATATTATATATTTCTTTTAAGTTTTTAGAATAATTAATAATATTACTACCACTTTTATTACGAAATAAAAATACTTAACTAAATTAAATAAAAAAAATTAATTTAATCTAATTTAAATGTGTTAATCCTAATTAACTATTGTTGGGACTTTTAATTGTTGTGTATTTCGGGATCATATCGTGTCCTGCTGGATAATCTAGTATCTGCTCATAGTATGTCATGAGTCATCAATCCAGGACTAATCTAATCATTTCCCGAGCTTTAAGTGAAACTTCGGATCGAGCCAACCAAATGGAAGCTCGAGACCCGAAGTAATTTATCCAATTTTATTTCACTTATGCCTTTGCAAAAACCCACTTTTAAATCCTCTTTTTTATTTCTTTTAATCAATTTCGGCCTCCTTTTTAATTTCCAACAGATTAGCAAAAATCCAAACTTTTGCAATTTAGTCCATGTCATATTCTATTTTACGCAAGGGCTCAGTTCATGCACCAATACTCAAAATATTTCAAATTTTCTCAACAAGGTCCCTGTCATTTCAAGTTTGGTACCAGTGGCTACACTGGGCTGGTACCAGCAACTCTTGTTCACATATCGCAAGCAACTCTTGTTCACATATCGCAAGGCAAGGCCACCACAGAACACAAGTCCAACAGGTACCAACCAGGTACCAACCAGGTACCAACCAGAAAAGGAACACAAGTCCAACAGGCTAACCCAAAGGAACAATAAAACAGGCAAACCTCCACCAACAGGTACCAACCAGAAAAGCCAACGCAAGGCCACAAGGCCAGCAATGAAATCAAACCAGAATAGGCCCAGCTTCACAGCAGCACCCAAGCACAACACTACTGGTACGGTGTACCAGTGTACCAGCAAAATCAAAACAAGGCACCAGAAATAGCACAGCAAAACCGGGCATTACACTACTGGTACGGTGTACCAGTGTACCAGCAAAATCAAAACAAGGCACCAGAAATAGCACAGCAAAATCGGGCACTACACAGCAAAACAAGGCACCAGAGGGTTCCAACAATTACCCGAATGGAGAGGGAAGGCAACAAAAACAGCGAACCAGGTCAGCACCCAAATCAAGCGGGTCAAGCAAAATCAGCAACACCACACCAACAGGACTGGCCACACAGAAGCGCAAGGAGGCCAACAGAGGCACGGCAGGGAAGAGAGGAGAGGGCCGGCAGGGAAAGAGAGGAGAGGAAGGGAAAGAGAGGAGGCACGGCAGGGAAAGAGAGGAGAGGAAGGGAAAGAGAGGAGAGGGCACGGCAGGGGAGAGGAGAGGCGGCAGGGAAAGAGAGGAGAGGCGGCAGCGGCAGGGAAAGAGAGGGCGGCGGAGAAAGAGAGGAGAGGCGGCAGGGAAAGAGAGGAGAGGAAGGGAGTTTTAAAACGAATTGGGTTGCTTTGAGATTCGTGCATATTATTGGACGTTCAAAATCAATTAACCTCGGAACCGGCCAATTATTGGCCGGTTGGGACTTTAAATCGGATCCGGCCAATTATTGGCCGGTAGGGCTTTTTAATCGGAACCGGCCAATAATTGGCCGGTATGGGTATTTTTAATAAAGATTTGGGCTGGTGGTTATTTTTAATAATTTTTTATGCACTGAGGGTATTAATAAAAATGTCGGTATTCAAGATATATCAGAATTTTTTTATTTATAGAAATAAATACAACACAATACAGAAAAATACTAGGGTCCAATCTTTAGAGCTGGAAAAAAAAAAAAACATGGATTTAGATAGCATATACTACTGATCCGGAAAGAAAAACTTGGATTCTATCTTTAGAGCCAAAAAAAATAATCGAGTTCAATCTTTTTATCAGATATCATGCACCTCGTTATAAATTGACTACAAAGGATCTAAAATGCAACTTCAATTTTCAGATCCGTAAACTTTAAACAGCTTTGAACTTCTTTTATTTCCTACATTTTTTCTCCTTTTTACGGAGACCAACTTAATGTGGCTTGTTGTGTTGTTATGGATCGATCTATTGGATCTGAAATTTTTCTTTACGCCAAAGTTTAGATCCAATATTTTGTCCGACTCTAATAAAATATAATTTGCAATGTGATATGTTGTATTATTGTGGTCAGCAAATTGGATCCAATAATTTTTGCTCGCTCTAGGAATTGTATCTAAAAACAAATTCGGATCTTTCTATGCTTCTAAAAATAACTCATTCTAATACCCTCCCTGTACTATTTATATTATTCTATAAATAAAAATTCTGAGATATAATATAATTATAATGTAACCAGAGAAATCTGTATTTTTTTAGTAAGTAAATGAGTATCAATGTGTCATCATATCATCATATCATAGGAAAGAGGGAACGAGAACCAATGTGTGATGCGGTCCTCCCTGCCAAGGTACAGCTGTACCGCAACCTGGTACGAACGGGCTCAATGTATTTATTAATTTATTTAATTTGTTTACTGGTATTTTACTTTGTAACAGAACATATTATAAGATTTAATATAGAGATGCAAATAATAAATAATAATAATAAAAATAACAACAAATGACTGTTTTAATACAACAATATTCTTTGCATGTCAGTGCATACACAATTTTTACGTTATAATTCAATTAAATTAAATGTGAAAAGCTGCTAGAGAATAAATCAATAATATGCATTTTTTGTTCTCTTCCAAAAATGAATAAGAAATAGGAAATTCGGAAATGAGTTATGCTATCTGTCTAAATTGAAAATTAATCTTCTTATTCACCAATTAAAGCTGGAGAGAGATATGGTAATAAATATTTAATACTAATTCTATTTGCTCTTATTGGTATTACTTGTAACGTATCGTGTGGTAGTACGTGTGGTGAGTATGTTTTTAATTAAATTTAGACTTCTACACATAAAACATATGTATTAATCAAAAGAAGACAGACTATGTAATTGGAGGGCTGAGATTAAATCCGAAATTTCATCTTTCAATCGCAACCGTTGGCGGATCGAACATTCAACGTGCTTAATAATGAAAAATGAAGATATATATGAATCTCGAATGACCATATCAACAGTGCTGTTAGTTTGTTTTTTCATTTCAGTTGTCAGTTTAATAGTTCATGCATGTATACTGATAAATTTATATTCTGCTAAAAAAATTAGTGATATGGATATACTAGATATAGAAATATAATACAATAAAATGAAGATGATCAACACATCTCTAGAACAATGGTATTCTTTTGTTTTTGTTTTTCGTATTTCATATTGTTGTAATTTGTTGAGATTTGTGATTTAATTGTTTTGTGTATGATCGACATGGACTTTAGATAAAAGAAAAACCATGATATTCTCTGATATTTGCATACTCTGGATTCGAATTTTCTTTTTTAAGAAGTATTATTTTATATTTGTGTCTATTTTTTGATGAAAATAATGCTTACTTTTAGAATTAATTCACGGCTCAGTAGAAGAAAATTACGCGGAACAAAAATTAGCCCAAACTGATTTGTGTAAAAAGAAAGAAAAAAAAGACGTGGTTTGATTCACTACACAACTTAAAAGAATCGTTAATTCGTCAGGAGAAAAAAGAGGTCTGATTCGCTACTCCATCTACTATGTACCGTGCCGTGACTAGTTATGATGTGACTTAGATCACGTATCGTGCTGTGACCAAGTCAGATTTATACGTATCTTGTCGTGCCATGATCAAATTTAGAAAGATGGTCATGACACGTAAATAGTCATAACACGTTAGTCACGTATTGATCAAGGCACGCCGTGACCACACATTTGATTACATTTAACTATTTTTTTTATAATTTATGTTAGTTTATTCAAGATTCACCATTCGATCAAGATCTAACAGTCCTAATTAGACGTGACTCACGTGACCATGTGTTGTGTTGTGACCAGAACCTTCTCGTGACGTGCCTTGTCGTACCAAATTTTCGAAAGATGGTCTTGTCTCGTGAACAGTCACGGCACGGGACATACAAGCCACGGCACGTGACATATCCGGTCGTGTCGTGACTTCTTTAGATCCTTATCCGCTACTTCGCTTCGATTCGTCTAGAGAAAAACATTGTACAATAACGGGACAGTATTCACGAGGGATACCGTCGGTATACCCTCGCGGATACTCCCGTCGCTAATAGAAAAAAAACACCTTTTTGTCGGTATTCCATCACAAATAGTCACATTTTACCCTCTGCATTTTCCTGATTGAACTTATGGATCCACCTCCGTTTGCATAATTGCATGGCTTTTGATGAACGTAACAATAATAAAAGAAATAGTTTACCTTGACAACTGAAATGAAAAAATAAAAGAGGGATAAAATTAAGCAACACGGACTAAAGAAATATTATGACAAGGAAATAGACACAGAAAATGAAATTAAACAAAAAGGTTAGTAAATTCATATTTAAAAACACCAAATAAACTTTGAATATTTATGCAGATATTATTTGTCTAAAGATCTCTGTGTTCTTAATTAGGCAGCAAATTTTAAAATTATATATATGAATATTTAGCCTTACAACACTGCACGTACATAGATTTTAAGTAGTAATTAATTGGAAATTTAGTTGAATTAGTACAATAACGAAGATTAATTACACTTGAGATTTGAATTATAATAATGTTTAACAACTTTCAATTCTATAAGGTCAATTATTTTTCTTTAGCCTTTGAAAATTAATGTCCAATCTCCAATTATTAATTGTTGGGCATTCTCATTTATAATGTTAAATACAAGACATTTTCTATTAGGATTTATAAATATAAATAATTTTTTGGTGGCAAACATGTATAGTAGGCTCATACTTATTAATAAGGTAAGGTAATCAATCTCTAATTGTTTTCCAAAGAAATAGTATTAATTCACTAATTAAAATTTCCAATAGGATCTAATTTTTTCGTAACCAATTACGTATTCTACCCACTAAAAAAATATGCATAATTTATGTTGACAAAAATAAACTGCACCATGCACCAATTCCGTAATTTCAACTGCGATAATTTACTTTATTAATTCTTTATAAAAATAAAAATAAATAAATCAAACGGCACCATAATTTCAGCAGATGCCTATGTTTTTCTGAGCATTTGAAGCGAAGAAGCAACCTCATTTTCATTCTTTTTTCCTTTTTAATAAGTGAGAGCATATATAATTTGTGGCGTACAAAGTTCGTTCCTCGTATCTTCCATTGACGAATAATATTTTAAATATAGAAGTAGAACACCAACACCACATTTAATATTCCAGCATCTCATTTTAACTCTAGAAAGAAGAATACTTGGCCCTGCAATTAATATCCTGAAGAAATATATAGCTGCTATTGCATTATTTCTTGCTAAAATTCAAATTTTATGAGCAAAAAACATGTTGAAGTTAAACATAACACGCAAACACAAGTCGCAAGGAAATAAAATTCAAAGAGCAGAGTTGAAAATTGAAACGAAATGGTTGCTTTCGTCATTCCAGAAAGGCCATCCATGGCCATGGCCATGTCAGTCAACATGTTGTTGCCACATGTCGTTTCAACGAGCACTTCATATAGAGACAACATAAAATTCTTTTTGGGCTCTTCTCTTCTATTGCCTCTTGGGTCTTGGCGATGAATCACCGACGATAAATTCTCTGATGAAATATAATTAATGATAAAAATGAAGCAGCACATGCATATCACGTGTCAAGTGGAAAGGAAAAGGTGAACACGGAATTAAACGTGGAAGCACTCAAACAAGAAACATTTCAAATGAGGACCAAACCAAATTTAACCGCTGAATTTGTATGATGATGATGATTGAGGTTATAGTAATATACATATTATATATCGTTCCGAGTTATGATCCATATCTCTATTATCAAAGCTTAAACAATCAATCCGAATTGCTAAATATGATCACCGTATGAAAATGTATCTGGAGACCAAATTTTACATTTTTTAAAATTTTACTTGCTATTTTTTCAATAGATAAAAAATATTGCTTTTGGACCATCCAAAATTTTGAAGTAAAGTGATTTTCTACTTCTTTATAGCAAGGATTGATATGTAATATACATATTTTATTATAAAGATCATGTTGAGCAGTTTGGATCGAATGTTCGGACTTTGAAAACGGAGATAAAGATGTGGAGCATATTGGAGCACAAAATCATGATGCATTTGAATCCTCCTCTATTCAAATAATCGATCCGAACCGTATGTTAACAACATAATCTCTATATGAAATGAAGGTATGTACATACCGGTAGCCAAATTTTATATATTTTTTTTTTATATTCTTGGTTTTCTTTGATAATAATTAAGTAGCTGTCGGTGGGGATGATAATTGATAAGAGAGCGCACGGGTTAATCGAGGAGAGGTGTGCATCAGCTCGCGAGTACTAACTAACTACTTAATTAGAATAATCACTCTCAAACAAACAAATTAAACCACTCAACATTTTTATGCTGGGAAATTAAAAAAACAAAATATATGAATGATTTGATCACAGCCAAATATGTAAATTGTGTAGGTTAGTTGTCGGTGGGGATGATCAGAGAGCGCACGAATTAATTGAGGCAATAATACAAAATCAATAGCAGGTGTGCATACAAGTTGCAACTCCAAACAAAATAGGACAATAACCATACTATATTATTACTATTACCTACAATAACCATTATCAAACAAACAATTAAATACTATACTTACTAGTATATATCACATCAGATAGTTTCGTATAGCCAAAAAATTTAAATATATCCTCAACCAAAAAAAAATAAAAATCAAAAGACAACTGAAATGGTGGACTCCAAGACTGGGGCCGCCATTTGTCGTTGTGGACCCGCAAAAACCAAAAATTTCAGCTTGTTACGGTGAAGTTTAATATATTTGTTTAATATTTTTCAAAAATAGAAAGAACAACTAATCATTTAAATATGTTAGAAAGAACATCAAACAAAATAGATAAAACATCTTATAATTTAGATGTACTAGAAGGACTCTGAAACATTTTTCAAGCAGAATTTTTTCCGGCTGTAAAAAAATTAAACTAATTCTTGGTGTGTTACTAGAAAAACATAAAAATTCTTTGAATCTGAATTATTGATTCCGGTTCAAAAGTCACTTCTAGTCAATAAAAAAATTATCGTGGTCCTTCTAATACATTTAAATTCTAAGTTACTTTCATCTATTTTGAAAAAAAATGATTTTCCATCACTACGAAATGTCAAATCAATTTTTTTTCGAAAATAGAGGTGATATCTTACAATTTGAATGTAAGAAGGATCACAATAATTTCTTTATTTATCTTGAAGTGACTTTTGAACCGGGATCAATAATTCAGATTCAAAATATTCTTATTTTTTTCAGTAACAAACCAAGAAAAAGTTTAATTTTTTTTACAGCCGGAAAAAATCCTGCCTGAAAAATATTTCGGAGTCCTTCTAGTTACATCTAAATTATAAGATGTTTATCTATTTTGTTTGATGTTTTTTCTAACATATTCAAATTTTTAGTCATTCTTTCTATTTAAAAAAAATATTAAACAAATATACTAAAATTCACTGCAACAATTGAATTTTTTGGTTTTTGCTGGTCCGCAACGACAAATGGCAGCCCAGTCTCGAGGTCCGCCATTTCACGTTACGACCCAGGTAAATATCGAATTCTACAGAAACAATGGCCTTTTGGTTTATTTTTTTTGACAGGGGTATATTTACAAAATTTCGACTAGTATAGTGGTTAGAAATTTTAGTGCTCAACCCCTACATGCATACCGGTATCCGGTACAGGTATGGGGCCATATATAAAGTAACGGGGTAGCACATGTGAATTGAACTAACCATTGAGGAGTATTAAAATGTCTCCTTTTTTTGCCTTCACTTTTACAACTAAAATAATTTAAAACTTAAAATTTAAAGGGGGAATTTCACGTATACCCCTCAAAAAACTTAATATTACGTATTTTCCCTCTAAACTTCAAATACTCACAAATTTATCCATTTTATTGTCTTTTATATTAAAACTCATTCTAAATTTATAAAATACACATTTTACCCTTTATTAAAAACATATAAAACTCATCAGACTCAAATTTGAATATGAACGGTTCATCTACTGTCCGAACTGCTTTTAGATCTGTGCGCGCAAGATCGGCACAAATATTGATGCTAACACACACATATATTGAAGCGACATGCACAGATCTTAATGTGATGCGCGCAGATTGAAATTGCTTTAAGATCCATGCATGCTAGATCAACATGAATATTGAAGCGATGCACACAGATCTTAATGCGATGCGCATGAATTGGACAGTAGAGGAACCCTTCAGATTCAAATTTGAGTATAATGAGCTTTTATATGCTTTTAATAAAGGTAAAATGAGTATTTTAAAATTTTGGAATGAGTTTTAATATAAAAGACAATAAATTTGGTAAATTTGTGAGTTTTTGAAGTTTAGAGGGGGAAATGTAATTTGAAAGTTTAGAGGGGGAATATGTAATTTTGAAGTTTTTGAGGGGTATATGTGAAATTCCCCCAAATTTAAATGTCGAAACAAAACGTTAGATATGATCTATATCATTTTCTCTATGCACACATAAAATATCATGACATTTCGATTTGTTTTAATTTAGTATGAATAGCATTTAAAAATACACTTGTGTGGATATTGATTTTTCAACTTTCATTCATATAAAATCAAAATTGAAAAGTGATAATATATTACGTGCATAAACAGAAAATAATATAGATTACAGTCTTATTTTAACATATAAATTTTAGAATTTTAGTTATTAGAAAATGAAAAAATGAAAACATGATAGAGATAAGAATTTTGAGATATTTGAACCCTCTCTTAGAAGATTATTACTAAATCAGGAGCTATTAACACGGGTAAAGTGAAACTTAGAATGAAAAAAAAATGGTAAAAGATAATATGATA
Organism: Carex kokanica; assembly: GCA_025461125.1. Classification (NCBI taxonomy): domain Eukaryota; kingdom Viridiplantae; phylum Streptophyta; class Magnoliopsida; order Poales; family Cyperaceae; genus Carex; species Carex kokanica. Next base: position 756,941 of record JAJGRX010000925.1, on the reverse strand, counting down.
AAAAAGGTCGCAACTCGTAAGTCAAGTAAAAGGACCTCTAGTATCTAGAAAACAAAATTAAGGAGCTACAAACGCAGCCACGCAGGTGCATGATCAAAGCAAAAGCACAAAATTGTAACCTCTCATCCATGCTATAAACACCACTTTCGTTTTTATGTTAGTTCCAGTTTTTGCTAGAATATCACATTTGACAGCGTGTGTTTTTGAGTAGAAACATGACATGATTGGTAATTATTGAGTAGCTTCTGGTGATACATGCTGTGGTTGTCATTAATTAAAGTGGGTTTGTGTTAGGTTAGCACTCTGACAGAGACCGAACTCTCATTAATTTATTTATTAATTAATTAATCTGTGGCATTGCAGTTGCAGTTGCAGTGTGTGTTTTAATTTATCACGTAAACAAATTTAATAAATTACCAATCGCTATCTCGAAGAAAACCCAATGAAATTGACCTCCCAACTAACTGATCAAACAACGCGGATCAATTTCTATTCAATTTCTAACTTCTCGTTCTAAGTATACTATTGTTACAAACACTGGTGACTTTTTCTTTCTTTCTTTCTTTCTTTTTTTAATTACAAAATTCATATAGCTAGCTTGTTTTACCTCTATGCATTCTCTATTGTGAAAGACAACAAAACATATCAAATAATACTCAATTCTTACGGAGGTAACTGAATTTGACTCGTAATCTATATAAAAGAGTGAGGCTACCATACTTTACCAAGTATGAATCGGTCCGTGCTATGAATTTATGTATTTGGTGAAATTTATCCTAGATATTCTAGATATTATGTTAAACAATTCATATTCATTGTTTCAACTCTGTAAATAGAGACTAATTCATAGCACAAATTCAAGAACTAAACTCTAATAGAGAAATTTCTTGTGAATAGTAAATATTTAGATGGCTTGACCTCTAATTTTTATTTAAAAAAGAAAAGAAATTCATAGTATGAATCCTCACATACTTTGCAAAATGTCGTAATCTCACTAAATACAACATTAGGACAACTAATCCTACCCCTTTCCTTTCCTGCTTTTCATGAAAACAACAAATCATCACTAGATCTCTCTATGATCTCTCCGTGAGTGTTAGTGTTCATCCGAAAAGAGCAACGAGCCGACGAGCAAAAGTCGTGTCAAATTTTTCTTCCAAGTTATGAAAGCTACCAATTAAGCTTGATGTGAAAGGACTTGTAGCTTATAAACATAATTACCATCTCATGTAAATAATTAATTATTCACAACAATTCATTTTGCATCCCACACACAATAAACTCCAAACAAAATAGGATAATATTTACTCAATTCTTGATTTCTTGTTGCATAGTTTTGTACGGAACTTGTAGGTCATCTCTCGGCTAACATAAAAGAGGACATGTGAGATGCAATTGAGACATGATAGATTTGAGATAAATATTATATGGATACAAAAATATTACTAGAGAGTTCACAGGTATTATATGGATAAAAAATTTAGTACAAAATCTATCATGTAATACCTGTGAACTCTTTTTTAACTAAAAACAGTTAAAAAAGAGTTCAAGAAAGCGTTCTCTCTTCTAAACAGGTGTCGCATGCAATAACCGACCGATGCAGAGATGAATCTAAAGCTAGACTTATTTTTTCGACCGAAAGCAACGTTGACATTTGATGGATATTTAGGGTTCTTGATCCATATATTAAAGAGTACGACTAGTATGACATCAACTACAAAATTTATTGAATAAATTTCAAACGATTAATTCAAACCGTTCAAACCAGTTTACTCTATGAGTAATGTGTTTACATGCAAAATTTTTATATTTTCTAGTTATTTTAGTATGAAATCAAGCGGTCAAAAATGTTAAAAAACTAATGCATTAAAATTAACTTAAAAACTCACACATTTGACCGCTTGCTTTGATACTAAATAAATTCAAAAAATTATAAATTTTGCATATAAACACATAACTAATGAAATAGATTGATTTGAACGGTTTGAATTCACCGTTTAAAGTTGATTTGATAGGTTTTGAAATAACACTGATGTGAGACCAGACCCATTTAATGTAGTGAAGCTGAAAACCTACTTTCGTGTGCAAGCAGCGTATTTTTTTTTTTTAAAAAACCCCTTCATGTATGATTGTAATAACCAAATATAAAGCACCATCCCATATTAATACTCTATCAAGATCTCATCATAACTCAAAAGTTAAAGTCTCCATGAGACGATGTGTTAACTTTAAAAAAAAACCAACAGCAAAAATGATGTTTCCACAACATCAGGCCCGGCCCAATTACCAGGCCCTTTTTTAGTTTTATTTGAAATTTGACATTTCAAATCATGATCGGATTACCCGGTCTTAGTCAGGAGCTCATTTTAATTTGCATATCAAAATTGGGAACTTGGAGCGCGCAGCAATAGCAGTGAGAAGAAAAAATTTAAGCAAGGCAATAAGAAACAACTCTTTTTACCGAGAGCACAAAAGATCATCCAAGTGTTTTGAACCACTAGAGAACATGCAGCAATCAGCATGCACATGAAACAATTAGTCAAAACAAAAATTTCAAACCAAAAGTTACAAAAAGATAAGATCAAATGAAGTTGCTAGAGCGTGAAAAAAACAAAGGAATCTATGAAGATGGTCCCCCATTATAGTTTTGACTATAAGAGCATATATAAATTATATATATTCACTAAGAAAAATGCTGGGGGTGTCTGAACCTTCATCTTTCCATGCTTATTTGGTGAACAATTATTTTTTTCTTTTTTCTTTTTAGCGCCTAGTTGACAAAACTTGAATGCAATTACCAAATCAGGGAAGAGTTGCTCTGATTTCCTTCCTGTCCGGGCCAAATGACTGTAAAAACCCAAAAAAAAAAATATATATCTCTATTATTCAGACCTTCCTTATCAGACGAATAAATTTTAGCATGTTTGGTGCTTGATGCACAATTGCAGGGTTATTTAATCCTCGTTTGTGTAATCAATAAAAGTAGATACTGGTAAAGGAATTTTTTCTTTCTTTGAAAACTTAACATTGTACAACAGAAGTGTGCCTCTCAGCGATAGTGCATTAGGTGCACATAAAAGGTTAAAAATTTGCAATAATGGAAATATTACCTCAACACCGTAACCTTTCACATACACATTTGTAAAAAGCTCAGATTCGTCGGGCATTGGACTTTCCTGTATATCACAAAAAGATGCAAACTTTAAAAAAACCAACAGCAAAAATAATCATGAATCAAATTAGATAAGGCAAAACTGACCAAAAAAATGATGACAAAAACTAACTAATTAGATGTTTATTTAATGTAACAACCTTGGCCTGAGCAATGGCGTCATCGACTTGTTTCCTGATCCCTTTCTCAATATCCTGGCAAAAAAATAGAATAAGTGACAACTTAACATGCACCTGTGATCAGAAAAGAAGCAAAAGGATGTCGAAATTACCTTGAGTTCAGAAGCAGGTGCAATATCATGGGCTAAGATCAATTTACGGATTCTTTCGAGTGGATCACGTTCCTGTATGTGGATAAAAGCAAAAATTTGAGGATGAAATGTACTTGAAACTAAATTAAAGAAAAAATATTATTGAGCCAAACTTGGGTGACCTGTCTAATACCGCTGATCTCATCACGGGTACGGTACGTGCTACCTGGATCTGACATCGAGTGGCCGTGGTATCTGTAAGTGTCCATCTCAAGAATCTAGATACACAAAAAATTTAAACGAATAAAGAACATTGCTTTTGTAAGTGAGAGAAATCATGCTTTTCTTGCTCGTGCTAAATTTTTCACTTGGTACAAAAATTGCACTTTATTGTTGATTAAGAAGATACATGTAGCAAGTATCATTAATAGGAGGAGGAAAGAGGTAATGTGCATGATATAAATATAAATAAAAAAAAGGTTGCAAAGGAAAGAACACAAATGTAAGATTAAAAAAAGAGCTGTGAAGTACTAACAATTGGTCCATTTGCGAGTGCGTGCTCTTTAGCAAACTTGCAAGCCTGCTTCACAGCGAGGGCATCCATACCATCAACCTAATAATAACAATATAAGGTCATGTAAATACCTCAATGTTCTATACTTTGGAATCTTAAAACCTTTAAACAAAGGATTCGATTACAAAGGTACAATAGTTCAATCATATGCTCAATTACAGAAATATGATAGTTTATGCATGCTTTCATGCAAATGAAACACACAGCCCATCCATATGAAATATTACCAAGAACTGCACATTACTCGGATATGTCTAGAGATGGAAGTTTGACAATCATGGAGATTCCAGGTCAACACGAGCAGTGTCTAGTGATGGTTTCAAATCAATTAATCTAAAGAAGAAATGATCAAAAGTTTTGAGTTTTTCCAACCTTCAATCCAGGAACATAGTCACCACGCTTGTAGTAGGAAGGGCTCTTTGCTGCTCTCCACTCAGCGGTTCCCATTCCATCTATGAATTATAATCTAATTAATTACTTAACTCACTAAATAAACAAAGTAAAATTAGGACCAAAATCGAGTTTGATAACCTCTAAAGCAAGCCATGAAAACAGCTATGAAATAAACACTAACAGTGGTTGTTCTCGCAGACAAAGATTGCAGGCAGGTCCCACAAAGCAGAGATGTTGAGCGCCTCAAAAAGCTGCCCTTGGTTCGCTGCACCGTCTCCATATAGTGCAAAGGTGACAGCACCTTCCTTGTTATATTTCTGTGCAAAGGCCACACCACAACCCAATGGCACCTGGGCCCCCACAATCCCGTGACCACCATAGAACCTACATAAGTGATGATGTTAATATTCTTACGATTTGAGTATAACAACACACTTATTATACATTAGGTACTATTACAAACAAGAACACAACATCACGTCCAATTTGGTGCACTAATTGACAACAGATATGTGATTATTTGTGACAAAGAGGAAGCACTTTCTTGTTCAACTTATCTGTATGTCTCAGACAGAATCAAAATTTGGGTAATTTTGAAGAATTACGTGACAATGAATTATGAACTCAGAAACTCTTGCAGCTGCATTAGTACCATGAAAGAAAAGTAAGCACTACACTACATATATCCCCTGAAAGAAAATAAACTTGCCCTACATAGGACTGCACAAGTTTTACCAAATGTCTGCTTAAACAACTATCGTAAACACACTAACTGTAGAGAAATCAATGTTCAAATTCTATAGACACTGTAATTAACACCGATTAACTAATTAAGGCTTGTGAGAGAGAAAAAACCATGGAAATATAAATACCTAGCATCCTTCTTATAGAAGTGCATAGATCCACCCTTTCCATTAGAGCAGCCGGCCTTGCGCCCCATGAGTTCGGCGAATGCCTCGACGAGCGTGCCACCACGGCCGAGGAAAATACAGTGATCTCTGTAGGCGGTGATGATACCATCGGCCTTGGTGATGGCGGCCTCCATCCCGACGGCCACCGCCTCCTGTCCGTCGTAGAGGTGGCAAAACCCCCGGATCAGCTTGGCCTTGTAGAGCGAATCAGCGGCGATCTCCATGCGACGCATGAGGGCCATGTCGCGGAAGAAGGAGAGGAGCTCCTTAGGCGAGGTCTCGACGATGCGAGAGGGAGGCTCGATCTTGTGGCCCGTAAAAGGGACGCTGGTCTCGATGGAGAGGACCGTCTCGTCGTCGGAGGAGGAGGAGAAGAGGCGCGCCGACATGGGGCGGAGGAGAGAACTGGATGGAGCGGAGGAGATGGCGCGGCGGAGGAGCGAGCTGGAGGCCATGGCTGAGGAAAGAGGTGGGTGGGATTTGGGGTGTTTGTAGAGAAAATGAGAAATGGAGAGGGAAGCAAAGGTATAAGAGGATATTTTCTCTTTTTCTTCTTTTATTATTATTTTATTATTATTATTATTTTTTTTTTTTGGCTGGATCTGTACTCCGTAGAATACAGGCATATAGCTAAAAAAAGACGTAGTCTTTTATTACTCACTGAATTGTCTCGAAACATAATATATATTTAAAATAAGTTAAATTTTGATAATGATAATTTTTATAAACAATTTTCCTTCTTATTATACAACTATTGATGAATTATGGTTTATTGACAAATATATTCAATTGATTGATAGGCTGAAAACATAGTCTTTTTTCTTCTTTTTTTCTTCATCTCAATGTTTCGCATATGCTGTATTTCTGAATATTGTTTATTTCGGTAACCTCTTATAAATTGTTAAATGGAGTAGTACTTAAATAATTAATTATATTTCACATTTTGAGAACCCGATGTTGTAAAAAAAAAAAAATGCAATTTAGTTTACTTTCCACCCTTTGTTCTGTTCTGTTGAAGAGGAGAATCAGTTCATAGTGCGCCACAATAACGACTTAAAATAATAAAATGTGAATTATTTATATCAAGTCTATGCTTAAAATTAATTCAACGAATAATTCATTCTTAATTATATGGTGAGTACAGAGAAGATTCAATCCTAGCCGTTGGTTTCATTAGATGGTCCACAATAGATCTACATGAGAATATGAATATTCAGGCTCAGTTTGTATTTGTCAAGAATAAAATAAGAAGAATAAGAAGAATAAAAATGCATCCAACTGCAGATTGCTGTTTGGCTTTTGGAAGGAGATTAATATATCCCTGTGAATTTCAGATGCCTTCGTGGACTAACTCTAACTGTCTGTGAATTCATGCTTAATTGCTTCCTATATTTTCTGAACGTTGTTACAAATTTTTGACTGAAATAGTTGAATTATCCAATCATGTTTTAACCTTTGCGCTCGGTTGTATTACTGAAAAAATTTCATATGGAGAAAATATTTCGATTTTGTTTCCTTTATGATTTAAAATTACTGAAATAATTCCTTTAATGTCTATGTTTACTGTAAGTTTATTTAGAATAGTTTTCAGTTAACGTTTCTACATAGCTATTAAAATTATTTATACGATGTTGTTTCTTTCTTATATAATTTTTTGTATTGATAATATTTCTTATAAAGGATTTTTACATTATTTTCTTTATATTTGCTGTTAAAAGTACGTACATAGTTTTATGTTTGCTGTTAAATTACTACACTATTAAAACAGAAAACAAAGGCCAAAGCATAAGGAGACTTGGCAGCTGGCAGCTACCACTGGAGATATCCAGTCAGTTTGGTTTGGTTGACCGGCGAAGGCCTGCTCTGCTCCAATTTATGATTTATCAATCCTCTCCGGTTCATTCCTGCCAAACTTTAGTGGATTCGCACACATTGGTTTTATTTTTCTTTTGGCAGCAGTAAGTGATGCTCATATTATTATTGTCATTATTATTTATAACATGACACGGATATGTTACTGTTACTCCTAGTCTCCTACTAGAACGCGGATCTTTCACACCCGACCCGTTTCCGAATTTAACGAACATTGTATGAATATTTCCACATTAAATAGTATTGTATTTCTATCTTCTATCTCCGTTGAATTAGCAAGTTGACATTTCTTATTGATAAGAATAATAATTACAGATTTATAAAAGATAACAAAATGCATCAACTAATGTGACTATTTTATTAGGAATGATACATGAGTAGCTGTCATTTTCTACAAATGCAACAACAGACAAATTGGAATTGATCACCCGAAAAGAAAAGAAAAGAAAAAAAATACAGCATTGTGCATTGATCTGTTGTCGTTTCTCCTCTTGCAAAGGAAGGAAAGAGAGAACCGTAACTCTAATTTGACTTGGTATTGCTCTAATACCAGTTCTCAGTTGTGTCAAGACAATTAAAGCACTGGACACTGGTATTGCTCAACAAATGAGAACTGGTTCTAGGTCACAACCAAATCAAAGAGAGAATACAATGAAGAAGTTTCAGAAAACTGTTAAAACACAGTAACAATTTAAACTAAAATGAAGTGAATTTGAGAGCGAGTGTGGTCTCTAAATTATCAATTGTTGCACTGCACTCAAAAATATATGACAGCTTTTAGTTAATGATCCTGCCTCACAGTCACAGCCAACCTCTTATAACCTTACTTTTTTATATTTTTGCAATTATTTTACTTAATTTTCCAACAACAAAAAAAAGAAACAAAATTCTCTGGTGAAAAACCACGACACAGGCACATTGCACTCACAGGAATAAATACTGGGTCCATCAACTATTCAAATTCAGCTTTTATTTATTGCCTCCTGACAAGTAAACTGTTACTCTTAAGATCGCTTGCTTCAAAAATGTATGATGATAATTTGTCTCGGCCGCAACACCATTGGCATTTTACAAATATCTTGCTATTACTGATACATGAACGACTCTTACTTGACAAAATAGAAACAAAATCGTCTAATTTGGTACATATAACCTAATGCCAGGCAACCCAATATCCACTCACCTCACGAATCTCTTATTAGAAACTAAACAGGACGGATAAATTAAATTAATAAAAAAATCAGAAGCTGCTCAAACCATTATGGCATTATACATAACCGTTCCCTTGTATAGCGAAGAAAGTGTAGTCAATTACCAATACAACAACAAACCATTATCTCACTGTATAAAATTATTACACTGATAACACAATCCCACAAGTACAAAACGGGGAATAATCAACCACTCATCCAAATAACATTATTCCCATGAACAATAATTTCAACTACAATCTAATCAACAAATGATGGTTTGGTTTGGTTTCCCCGCGGATCTCCTTCCTCTAAAAATAAGGAAAAAATCAAAGCCCCGCAACCGCAGCTTTTTCCTCGACCGGAAACAGGAGACTGGAGTCACCAATGAAAATTGAAACAATAGAAAATGGTTCCTGAAAATATATTTGCCACAGCCGGTGTTTCTATCTACAGATTGATTACCTGCTGTATTCCCTGCTTAGGTCACCAAAAGAATTAAGCTCCGTGTTTGTTTATTTGTTTTATTAGTTACAGTCCAAGCCGCATTCCTCCAAAATGGGTCCATCGCCTTTAGCAAGGAACGGGTCGACACGGACCCACAAGAGGGAGAAGATGGAGGCCAAGAGAATAGACCACACAATGACAATGGTTGGAGTTCTGTTTTGGCGGCCAACGAGACCTTTCAAGAAAGGATAGAGATGGACGATCACCCAGAAAGCGAAGAAAAGCTTGCCGAATAGCGGGCCCCACGACTCATACCCGTTGTTAATAGCATTTGACACACCGGCAACGACACCAATAAAATTGAAAATGAGAAGAGTTGTGGGAGGGATGAGCAACGTGGTCCATTTGAAGGAGTACAGCTCAGAGAATGCTTCATCGTCTCCAGCTTTGGACGTGACCGTGAAATTGGTGTCGATACCGGCGAGAACCTTTAACAGACCCTGGAACACTGCAAAGAGATGAGCGGAAACACCTCCAATGACCCAGAACTGCTCGTTTCTCCACCAGTCATCGATTCTGACGCCACTCCATCTCATTTCCAGAATTGAGGTTGCAAAAATGCAGATGAAGAGAGACATGAACCAAAGACTCGCCACATTGCTCAACTGCAAAGGTTTCAAGTTACCAAATGAGCAATCAAATTGATATAAAAGCTTGCTAATCAGACCAGTGCCGGCACATAACAACATGTATATTGGCCTCCGTGTATACCATCAACAAACAATTCGCACAAAATGAGAAAACAGCTATTTCCGTAACTGAAAGTCATATCACTACACCTGAAGATAGCTTATAAGCAATTTAATATTCCTAAATTTAAGAGCAATAGATACATACCTCAGGAGTGATAAATTTCCCAGTCAGGAGGCAAACGGCAGGCAAGGTACAGTAAGCGAGAAGAGGGATGGAGGTCCAGGGGTAGACCACTGAATTGATATAGGAAAGCCGTTCAAGCCATTTCAAACCGCTATTGTAACCGTACCAGATGGGGCAGTGCTTGCTGAAGAAAATTTCGACAGATCCAAGGGCCCACCTGAGCACCTGGTGCAGACGATCAGAAAGATTGAGAGGTGCAGATCCTTTAAACGCTGGTCTCTTTGGTACACAGTAAATTGATCTCCACCCGTGGCAGTGCATCTTAAATCCTGTCAGAATATCCTCTGTAACTGAACCATAGATCCACCCAACCTGTCAAAGAAGAAAAAAACATATAGTGAATAATTAATTAAAAGTAGTATAATTCAGTTCATGTAAATAAAGTAATTAGTACAAACCTCTTTTCCCCAGTCGGTCTTGTCTTCATAGCCACAACTGATGACATGTATCGCTTCCTTCAAAAGAGACGCAGGGTTAGCGCCTTTGAAGGTCCCACCATCCTCAAGTAAGGTTGATGAAACAAACACAGGAGACTGTCCAAATTTCTTCTCTAATTTTTGCTCTGATATAGCTGCAGCAGACTTCTCTTGCTCTGCTCCTGCTGATCATATCATAATCTCAGTTACAAATCTAGAGGCTAGTTAGTTGACAATCGATATATTTAACAAAAAAAATTATTATCATCACGTACGTACCTTCACCATTTTCTTCGGTGGTTCCATTGACAGGTAATCTGTTGTCATTTCTCCTGAAAAATTTGGGAAACTTGAACTTCCTTCCCTGTTTGGATTTGCCAGATTTATTTTTTCTGGTACCAAAGCAGCAGCAACAGAAGCACCACTTGGGCCAGCAGTTGCATGTCCTAGACGGAGGCTTCTTCTTTTTCGGAGCATCATAACCATACAATGCTTGCCTTCTAAACACACATCCCGTTCCAACGTAGATTGGCCCTTGGATGCCATCCAAACCTTTCATGTTAATCTATGCAAGAAACGAAGTGTAAATTTGTGTTTTATTCTTAGGATAAGAAGATAAGCCCAAAAATGTAACTATTGTAGTTTTCTTAGTGCTTATTTGAATCTTTGTTTTCACTTGTTTGAATTCATCAAACATAGGAGCATAAAGAGGCAAGGTTATGAGGTGAGATGCTTACATCAAAGAAGACTATGTTACGGTTAGCATATCGATCGTGTCGATCAATGCCATCAAATCTTTGTGGAAATTGCACATAGCATACTCTCTTCCCGACCAAAGGGTCCATCATGAAACACATTGCTTCTCTCAAAGCTTTGCTGTTGTTGATGTAGTGATCACAATCCAAGTTCAAAAGATACGGCGCATTTGTTAGCACAGCAGACACTCGAACCTGCCCAAAAGAAAAATAGTCAGTAACAAAACTGACACCTGGAAATAAGAATTTAAGTGTAGGTTTGCTGGTAAATTGGTCGTGGTCAGTGCCAAGTTTTACTAAATAAGATCTACGTGATTGACCATTCATTTAGATTTCTCATTATTGTGTTTAATTTGCAATTATTTCAGGTGTCACGACTTCACAACTTAGTATTCTTCTAAAGATTTCATACTGAACCTTTATTTTGTTTCACACAATTCCTAAATTCTCGATATGATACTTTGACCATGACGCTAAAGGGAAAGAGTACAAGGAAATAGGGTTTACCAGGGCATTCATTGCACCGGCCTTCTTGTGATGATTGTAACCAGGTCTCTTTTCTCTCGAGACGTAAACCAAGCGCGGTAATTCATTACCATCCTCATCATGCCCGCCACTTTGACCCAAAAATACCTAATTTTATGAACAAAGTAAACAATATTAGTTTCTGATGCTTACAGAAGACAACAAATAAAACACTTGTCAACAAATTTACAAACGACGCCAAAATCTTCAAAGTATATACCTGAATCATGCCGGGGTGATCACGGACATTGTTTCCAGGCCAAGGAGTTCCATCCTGCATTGTCCACCCTTCTTCCGGAACTTTCTCTGCCTTCGCAACTAGCGCATTTATTCTTACTTTAAACTCCTCGTAATCCCTCTGAGATCAAGAAGAACAAAATTAACAGAAGTACTAACAAAGATAAGCTCTAAATAAAGAGGAAAAACAAAAGGCTGATGTACCTTCATTGCTCTCCTTTCTCTAACAAAGGATGGCATCACCTTGTCCTTCAAGTAGTCTATTTTTTGCTGGAAGTAAAATTCCGGTGCACGTGGTTCGATATGGAATTTCTTGCAAAATGGGACCCATTTCTTTGCAAACTCAGAGGTCTCGGACAAGGCCTCAAAGGTCAGCATGGCGGCACCATCATCAGAGACATAACAAGAGATCTTGTCAACTGGATAGTCTACAGCCAAGATAGAGAGAACAGTGTTTGCTGTGACAAGAGGTGGTTCCTTCATGGGATCAACTGTACTCACAAAGAAATCAACTGGTGAAAGCTGTGACGGTTGACCTTCCTTGTCATACCTGACCAGATAAAAATCTCACATTAAACACTCTGACTACGGAACGGGAAATAAAAGAAAGGGACGATCCAGGAGTATAATATCATGACAATTGGTACAGTCTGTAGCGTTCAGTACATCAGTAATTTTTTTCTTTTCTTTTTGTTTGGTTTTTTGGTGCACAGGTATTACCTTTGGAAATTCATATCAAAACAACAAGCGAAACAGACGTATTACTACTTAGCAAAAGCTTCGTTTGTCCTAGCTTCTTAGGTTATGTTGCATGTTAGCTTGTTTAAAGCATTAAATCTCTTTCTACTTAAAAAGAAGATTACTTAAATAATAGAGCTCGAAAGTAGTTAAAGCAATAAAATAATGAAGAAGGCAGGTGCGCTATAAAATAAGCAGAAAACCCATATTGTCTGTCATATAGACTAATAGAATGTTGACCCGGTTCTTTATAGCTTTTTAAAATTGGACATTGTACAGGAAGCAACCAACCTTAGATTTAGACGGTCAAGATAGGTTTCCCTCTCAATGGGAAGCCACTTGGGGAATTGATCAAGAACCCAAGAACAAGCAAACCAAATCTCACAAATAACTGATATGAGCCAAAGTGCAAATGCATCATTGACGGGATGAGTTACTCGGTAGTGAAAGAAGAACCCAAGAACAACCAGACGAATTATTATAATAATCCTGTACGGGTTGATTTGACTAGATGGGAATGGCAGTTTCCTTGACAATGGTTGTCTCGCTTCATCCATTCTGCACCACAGGTTAAAAAAAAGGTCAAAATAAATGGTATTACTACAGGTCAATATCAATTAAAGAGCCACTAAATGATTTTTTTGTTTTCTGTTTACATGACAACTATTTATGTTTTCTCGGATTGATTACATCAAAATAACTGCAAAAAAAATTATCTTTTTTTTTTTAATCTTACAGTGGAAGATCAAGCCCATCATCATCGCCGTCCCCACCACCAGTTCTCATGTGGTGTGTCTTGTCCTGCTTCTGCTTCCATAGTTCCATCCTCTCTTTCCATGCGACACTTCCATAGCCATATGCTGCCAGGTCTTTCGAAGGATCCATCGATCTTGGTTGCACTACAGTAACACAAATATATTGCTAGAGATTAATGTCAAAAAATGGATCCTTTTTTTTGTATAGAGATTTTTCATGGTCATGGGGATACAATGGAACTTAGAAAAGACCCTGTGATAAGATGTATAAATATAATTGTTGAAAACCAACAAGTGTAGGGAATTACGAAGTGCATATCAAAAGTGAATATGCAGCATAATTCAAGTATAAGTGGAAACTTAAAAGCAACATTCAATAAGGAAATATAGAAAAGTTTTAATCAATAAGAAAGATCAAAGCACCTGGCATATTAGGATCTGTGAATGGAAGTGGGTGAATTCTCTTTCCACCGCCACCCATGAAAGAAGGTACCAAAGCATGCTGCTCGGGGGGAATGTCATCGACCTACAATTGCATACAATTGCAGAGAACAGCAAGAACCCCATCAGAAAAGCCAATGAAAACACCAATGAAAATGCGCTACAGACAGTTCAAACAAAATTTGCCCGGTCATGGTACCGATAGAAATAGAGAGAGAGAGAGAGAGAGTATACCATCTGGCCATTGGTAAGAAGAGGGACATTTGGAATGGCATGGTAAGAACGGGACAAGTCATAGTCTCGACCGCGGCCATAGCTCAAGTGACTGTGGAGCACAGACTCGGCATCATCATCACCGCCCATGTCTTTAAATTCGTTCTCGAGATCATCTACACCATCCTCATCCTCATCTCCATTGACTCGTGCACATCCTATAAAAGGTCATAGTTGAGGCCATTGTTAGTCTAACTGGGTTATAACAAACCGACAAACTAAAAACTCTCCGATTACCTTACCTTTGTGGCGTTTAAGACGGGTTTTGCACTGGGGACAGATCTGGTTGCCCTCCCGGCGCTCGTACTCATAGCAAGTCTTACACATGGGGAAGGCGCATTCGTTACATGCCACAAACAGCTCCTTGTCATCATTCAGCCCCACATTGTCCCCGCAAATCTGGCAGATCTGCCCATTCAAATGTTTCATTGGTCTCGGCTGTACAATTCAAGAAAAAAAATTAAATTAACAACATTTCAGGGAAATACCTCCCAATCCATGAGGAACTCGATCACTGCACTTGGCTTAAATCTTATTATTATCTAAATTAAAAAAGGTACCAAAACAATAAATAATTTATTTAGGTAAAAGTAAAATTGGGACTGATAGAAACAAACAGCAACACATAATAATAGTACTGAACTGCGCTGTCACTATTACGTAACCGGTTAAAGTTAGGTCAGATGAAGCTTGCAATTGGTACTGTATCACCAAAGTGTAAGCTTAACTTCAGATAATTGTATCAATCAGAAAGGCCCAAATAAAAATTAGTTAAAAGCTTAAAATATATCTCTGTGTATGGTATTGTGACTATGACTTATGAAACTGAAAAATGGTGCTTGGTACCTAACATCATAACTAGAATAGAATTTCTAACTACATTCCTCCAGAGATCCAACTCAAAGCTCAGGTTGGCATAGTAGTAAAGTAAGAGATAATTAAAAAAAAAATAAGAAGAGAAATTAAAGCATACGCCAGATTCCCCGTCCCGGCGGATGACAACAAGCTCATTTCTGTTATGCGAGCCGGCCACTAGACCCGCACTCGCCTCCATTTCGGCCTCTTTTTACTCCCCTCTCTCTCTCTCTCTCTCTATCTCTCACTTGAGCACCAGCAATGCTCCCAAATTAAACCAGATCTGGCGCAGCTCTCCAGTCAAGCACTCAATCGAAGCGAGAAGATAGAATCAGAGTTGAAATTCCCGCATCTGAAGCGGGAATAAGCACATTGCACGCTCTCTCCCTCTTCTTCTCTCTCTCCACAGCGCCAAAACACCCCCAATCTCTCACCAGATCTGGCTACAACTTGGGTAAAAGGACAAGTACCCAATGAAACTTGCTGCTCTCCTGTGAAAGTGAGAGATACTAATCTGCTCTCTCTTGCTTCTCTCTACCTCTCTTGCTTCCCTCCTGTGTGTCTCGCTCTGGCAACCTCTCTCTCTCTGTCAGACAAGTATGTATGTGTCTTTATTATTCGTTGCTTCTTACCGCATCTATGACTCAGACCCAAAATACAAAGACCCACCGACACCGACACGATGGAATTGGATTATTCATTCATTCATTTTCTTTCCTAGTAAATAAATAAAAAAAGATGATTTACTATACTAATCTAATATCTAATACGTCGAGATAGCAGCGGAGTCCATTCCGAGATAAGAAGGACCAGTGGGCAAATTTTGATTATAACAGTGCAGAGGAGTGCCCACATTCATGTCAATAATTTATTTCTTACTTATGAGCCTGGATCCCATTTTTATAATCCATTCCAACTGACCTCACAAAATGCGAAACAGTAATGTCTGAATTTTGATTTACTATGATCATACTGATTATACAGACAAATGTGCATCTTCAACTGCTCTTTGGGGTCCACCCTTAACAACCTATGTTAATACCAACTTGGGCCCGGTATTATTAGGCTTCATATTTGGATGTAGAGAATGCTTCGTATACCATCTCCTCTCAATGAATACTAAGCGCAGAAGAAAACAGGTTTGCTCTCTGGAATCATACAGTAGAATTCTTCTCAAATTCTAATTCTTCCTATTAAAAAATCTCTTTGGAATGTATGAGTTGGTAGTCAGGTGGAAATCCTAGGCAGATTAATATTATAAAAAAATACGATGAAAGTTGGAAAATAAGAAGAAAGACGAGATATGAACTTTTTTCTCTAAAAAATTGAGGGGGTACAAAAATATAATGGGTAAATTAAAGTGTTGATTTCCGTAAATACTAAATAAAGATAAAAAAACTAAAATAATGTTTGATTTACAGAATAGAACAGAAATTCTATAATTCTACAATTAAAGTAGGATTACAGAAGGCTGGACGAGCCGAAGCGGTAGGTGAAAGGTCAGCTAAGCTTAAATGCTGAGCTGTGAATACCATGTGTACCCTATTAATAAAATAAATATATATAAATTTATGTAACATGCTCAGAGGCACCAACTTGTATTTATTAATATATTTATTTATATAATTAATGGAACCAATCCTTGTTGACCGACACTAAAAGAGAGGTGCTTGTATTGGCTGCTCTCGCTATAATACAAGTAAAAATGTGAGAAATGATGGAGCACATCTGCACATGCGCGCCTATAGAACAGTCAGTTGTGAGAGAGAGAGAGAGAGAGAGAATGGAAGCGCGGTGGTTATAGTTTGTTCTAAGAGGAATTAATCAAATCTGTTGCCAGTTAAGCTTTGAAATATTAAATAGTGCAATATTCTAAACCGACAGATTATGTTTTAGAGATGAAAATCGAATTTAAATGATGTGATTTAATGCTTCAAGTTAACTTGAAATCATTCTGCACAGCACTTATTACTCTTTTTTAACTTTATTGTTGGTGCAATTAGGCTGCATGATGTGCAATTGTGCATGATGCCAGGTTTCATTTTCCCATAGGTTCTATCATTTTCTTTGGGAATCATCTGGCAAAAATAGGGGTGGCAAAAAAAGCTCGTAGCCCGTGGCTCGATCGTGACTCGCTCGTTACTGGACCGAGCTGTTAACGAGTCAGCTCGCCACTAGCTCGGTTCAGAATTAATGAGTTCAAGCTGGGGCCTAACTTGTTCACCAGCTCGCGAGCTAGCTCCGCTAGGCATCAATTTGTGAATTTGTGTGCATTTTATACTGTTTAAAAAGTTTGTAGAATTTATTTTCTTCTTAAAACAAGATCTAGCCAGACCCAACGAGCTAGCTCGTCATGATTTCAAGCTGAGGTTTTAGCTTGAATGTCCTAAATCCAGCTCGCTCAGTAAGAGCTCGATCCAGAATTAACAAGCTGAGTTAGAGCCCAGCTCGTTGACAGCCATAAAAAAAGAAGAAGAAAATAAAATAATATAGCTCTAGAATTTGTTGTGTGATAATGAAAAAACTAAAAAAAAAAAAAAGCGGAGAAGAAGACAAAGAGAGATGGAACACAGCTCACATGCGAAAGCAATTCATTAAGGGGGTTGCTAAATATCGCCATGCATTTTGTCCCATTGCTTTACATTCATATGGAATTTCATGTATGCCCCTCAAAAATTTCAAAATTACTTATTTTTACTGTGTATACCACAATAATTAGTTAGAAGACATATATTTTTCTTACACAAAATCACGGAGGAGTACGTATTTTTCTTTTTTAATAAATGGTAAAGAGGATATTTTATAAATTTAAAATGAGTTTTAATAGAAAAGTTAATAAGTTAGGTAAATTTGTGAGTTTTTAAAATTTAGAAGGATGAATATGATATTATTAATTTTTGAGGGGAAAATATGTAATTTTGAAAATTGTGAAGAATTAATAAGCAAACCAGGTACAGAACGAGAACGAGTCATTCTGCAAACAGCATTTACTCTTTTGGAAACAACACCTAATTTATAAATTATAAAATTTGCAACTAGCTAACGGTCAAAAGTCAAAACACTTAACTCATGTTGATATGACCAACTATTATTTTTCATATAATAACAGCGGAGCCTCATCGGTAATCAACCCACCTACATTTAATGATCTAAATACAATTACTTTTTTTAACAACTGGCCGATCAAATATTTCAATTAAACAAATAGATCTACTGTACTCTAACTAAATCACTCAAATAATAGAATTCAGTGCAACTAAACTAAATGATCCGATCCAGATCAATTTTATTAGGCTTTAGATTAGTCACTTGTATATTCTGTATAACTAAATAATTAACACTAGCAAATGACAAGTTTATCAATTTCAAATAGATTCCTGTCACAATTTCCATTTATGTCCAAACAATAAGACTTTTTCACACATTTCTATGTCCATGAGATCCCCTTTTCGCCAAACATACTCTTAATTAATTGATATCATTTTCTATTACAATCCCACACTAATAAAATTAATTTGTTTATCATCTCGTAATTGCCCAACATACTCTTAATTATTGACATGCAGTTTAATATCTTTATTTGTTAAAATCTAACAGGACATGCTCACATTTGGCACATACCAAATATGAAAAAAGAAAAAAATAATAATAAAAAACACTTGACATATAACCTGCAAAAACTTAGTCTTAAATCTTTGACAGCCCAATTCCAATACTCTTATCAAGTATTTTAAAAGTAAAAGAGTTAATCAACCTTAAATAGAA
The DNA here is from genome assembly GCA_025461125.1 of Carex kokanica. Classification (NCBI taxonomy): domain Eukaryota; kingdom Viridiplantae; phylum Streptophyta; class Magnoliopsida; order Poales; family Cyperaceae; genus Carex; species Carex kokanica. The sequence goes on along the minus strand of JAJGRX010000925.1, from coordinate 738,436 downwards.
ATATGAAAACCACTTTGAATTTAAAATGTTGCAGTATCGAGACAGGAAAAAAAAATTGAAAACTATTAACTGACAGAAACATATTTTGCATCTAGGAGAGAAGAGTGAACCATGTATATTATATATTGCTTTTAATTCGACATTGGAAAGAATAAGTTTCACCTTTTATATTGCCTTGGGAACAGAAGAGTGAACTTTATTTTATAATATATCCATATAGCTTAATACTCTGCACTGGAAACAGAACTGAGAAACAGAGAATATCACACCCAGTTTTTTTTTCACTGATTAACAACCCAAAAACAAGTAGAGCTTTTGTGGCACGCTCTGTTGCGAACTGTTGTGTGCCAATCAACTGTAATTGACACTTCAAATAATATCATTTTATAAAATGTATATGGAATTGTAGGATATAACCACCATTCCCGCTCAAAAATTGAATGCATTAAAATAAATACAAGATTGAGAATCATGCAACAACAAATTCAAAATTTCAAAGCTAATTTTACAGTAACAAAGAGACCCCTTCACTAATATACATCCCTTTTCACATTTCTTTTCCTTTATAACTAATTAAATTTGGAAGAAAAAAAACACCAGAAACTTCAGTCATCTTTTACTCTGGAGTTGAAGATAAAATCCGTGAAAGTTGTAGTTATATCCCTGAAATTCAAAGTATTGTTGGAAACTTAATTAGACCTTATTCGGAATAATAGATGTCAACTGATTCAATTTGTACCCACTACGAAGTAGAAACACTCTCAGACAATTTGATATGCGTGTTCCATTTTCCATTTGGTTGTTACAAGTAACAACTGGTTCGAAAATTTAGGCTTGACAGAAGGTGCTGTTTGCTTGAGGCCTAAAATTTTGGAGGCCTAAATTAGCATAGCTATTCATGTTTGGTTGAGGTCTAAAGTTATGTCATGGCCCAAGCTATTAAGAAATAGTACCGACTAAAGAAGAGATGGGGGAAAAATTGGAAAGTTGTCGACTGTGGCCATAGGGGACTAACTTTAAGCCACCTGGAGAGGTGGTTGAATTTGGAGGCCCAATTTTAGAGTCACGCCTAATTAGGCTGGCCTAATTAATCAGCATTTGGTGGAATAACTGAGGCCTAAACCCCTTATTCCATGGTTTAGGCCTCAACCAAACACCAACCCTATGTATATTTGAGGGATAAATTGGGGATTGCTAGCAACAAAAGAGAACAAAAAAATTAATACAAAGGTAATATACCTAAGGTACATAAGTGTCATGTTTTTGAGCAAAGAGGGATGTCTCACGACAAGACTACGCCATTCTTCCTTGTCTATTCTTCCATCATGCTTTGTATCTGCCTCCTCAAATGTCTTTTTTGCCCCCAATGGAAACAAAAGCAGATAGAAATTAACAAATAAATAAAAAAAAAACACAAACTAAATGCACCAAAAAGGGGCACACTAACATCAACACACGGATCCTACATATGAAACCTAATCTAATTTTATTTCTCATATTATACGGGGTGTGTGATCTATAATATCTAGTTTTAGAATTGCAATCTTAGCAGCAGCAGATTGGTGAAATACAGAAATACCGGAGCAAAGTATTACCTTGTCGATAATGCTCTCGATGACTTCATCAGAAAGATTCATGCCAGATTCAGCAAGTGTGGCCACCACCATTTGTTTAACCTTGCAGCACCAAAAAAAAAAAAAAAATCAGAAAAACACTCCTAGAATCCAATATTGATACCATAAGTCCGTATCATAGAAGGATTGCATTATAACCTTTATCTAAATGTGCTAATTGGAATTATATACATATACCTCTTGTCTTTCAATGTATCCTTGTTGCTTAAGATCATATAGCTTGAATGAAACTGCGCATAAATTAAAACAATCAAAAGTAAAAAAAAAAAACATTTTGAAGGACTGTAATGTTTATGTGTTCTATGTGCTAGATTTAAGGCATTGTTTCATCCATTTATGGCATTTCACCCTGTACAATGGTATAGTACTGGAGATTTAGGATACGGTTTCACCTGCCCTAATTAACCAAATGAAGTCCGCCTCACTCCATAATTAAACAGTTATTCCAATTAAGCCTTCAAATCCAGCAACCAATCATCAATTATGGAACTTAAAAGTTCAACACTTCTTCTCATATACAACACACAATGTAGCATTAATTTAACTTCACAACTCAATCAATCACCCAAGCAGCCCCCCTCCCCAATTCCAAAATAAAGGAATACCTACATTCCTCAAAAAAAACAAAAAATAGACAAATAAATCAATGAAGGAAACAATTGACAATGAAACATACATTCAATTTTGTCGTCAATAGAAGCACTTGGGTGAAAAACAGAGAGGGCTCGTGCAAACTCCTCGAACCCTAGGATTCCAGTGTGTTTTGTATCAAACAAGTCAAACACCTGAAATATTTTTGTTTGCATTTTAGCCCAGAAATACTAAGTTAAAATACAACTATATTTTAACAGCTTAATAAAAGGGGCTTGATTGAACAATCTCTATTCCTAGAATCTTAGGGAAGAAAATTTCAGGTATAAAATTGGTAAAAAATAAATAAATTTGAAGGATAAGTGCAATTCATCCTAAACTAGAGTTATATGATAAGTCGTTATTACCTTGGTACATAAATTTAAAATATATAAGAATTCCAATAAATACAACGCAGAAGAAATAAATTAAGTTGTCGAAATATGTTTTAAGGTGTGTAGCATACTCTATCAGCAAACAAGCTCTCCTTTTTGTTAGTCTTGAATAGTGCAAGTTGGAATTCCTCCTACAGAAAGACATACAAAGTGAACACATGAAATAGATAGGAAACGAGTGGCAATAATTTGATTTAATTTTCACGAGTACATACTATTTTTCATCAAGAAACATTCTGAAAGTAACAAAAAAGAATATATGAAGGAAATGAAAATAAAGGAAAGTAAGGAAACTAATTTGCACGCATAAACATGCTGTGGAGTGCACTAAAAAAACTAGGATTATTTAAAAGGAAACTAATTAAAGTGCGTACCATGAAACAATCGAAGTTACAACAAGTGTGCAGGAGGCACTTTGTTAAAAAAGTAAATGAATAAATAAGCATAATAAATTAGCACATAGTCTACTAACCTTGTTAATTAGGCCATCATCGACCACAGCACTGCTAATCTTTTTAAATAACTCGTATAACGCCTCTATTTCACTTACACTAACTGCACACATAAATGCACCATCACTGTTAGTGACAGCTTTCAAGAATTTTTCCTTATTGAACCATGAAAGGTTATGACATAATAACATTTATACATAAGAATATTCAGAAAAAAATTTCCCCTTCACCGTTATGTTTGAGCCAAAAGTGTTACATAAAAGTAATCATCAGCGCCACTGGTGTAGACCAGTATAGTTCTGTTTGTTTTCATTTGAGTGTTACTAATTCTTGTTCAATTCCAAAATAACAGCAAGAGGGAAAAAAAACTGTTCGCGATTATAAATGCCAAAAACAAAATTTAGGTGACCAAAATTCTCAGGAGAAAGGAATGAACATACAAGAGGTTTGTTCAGCCAGGACATGGGGGTCACCGAGGCCTTTATAAGGAGTCGAATTGTCTATTCGTAAGCACTTGAGAAGAAGCTGGCATAGCTGCTTGACCCCTTCTAGGCAATCCACCATTCTATTCCGTCTCCTCTTTTCTCAAATCAATGCGCTAAGACCTGTTATGCTTCAATATCACTAATCAAGAATAATAAACAAAAATGCATGGAATGCAAGTATGAATTCCTTATTTTATTGACACTACCTTTCTTATTTAAGAAATAATTACCACTTGTATTATGTACCAAATAAGAGACATCCACAAAATTAACATGGAATCTATGTAGGATTTCTACAGTAGAGTACCACCAGTTTTAGCATTTTTTTTTTGTTTCCTACCTAAAGAAGTGACATCAAATGGTTTGAAAACATCCAGAGATTTTCATAATCAAAGCACCAATCAAGGACAAAATAACATAAAAGTAGTCTCCATACGTACGTGCACTACAAAGAGGTAATTAGGCACTTCTCTGTCTAGTTGTTTCACACACAGAATGACACAAACAGACATACACAATACAAGCACACAGAAAGTGGAGATTAAATTCAGTTCATTTGCAAATTGGTGTTATGTTTGTTTCTAAAAATTCTGAAAAAAAGAAGAAAATTCAAACATTATAAAATTAAAACTGCTACAGCACAGTCGCACACCCTCTCTCTGTTAGCACTGAAACTACCTTACGATACAGCTGAGTGCATTGGAACCACAAGTCAGAGATAACTCTGTTAAAATTAAAATCAGATCCCCACAAGATTACGTCCTTTATCTCCTATTATGTAGTTTTGCATTGTAAGGCCATCGATTGATCTTAGTTCAATTTCATCCTAGTAATTTATTCATTACAACAAGGTCCAATCTTTAATCATCAGACCAAAACAAAGGATAGGCCTTAAAATCCTTAAAAATAGGCAACTTGAGAGATGCAACGAGTCAGAGATCTGATATATAGGCACCTTTAATCGGGAGAAGGAGGGAGCGACTGAGTTAGAGACAGGTGGCGAGCGAATGGGAGCTCAAAACGAAGGAAGAGAGAATGATGGAAATTGCGGCGATGGTCGGAGAAACAGCGGCGGAGACGACGGAGATCTTCTAGGCTTGGGGGGTCCCCATGGGTTGTTCGGCGGAGGAGAGAGAAGGGGAGAAGGGGAGAAGGGGATGGGGCCGTGGGGGGTCGTAGAGAGAGAAAATCAACCAGAGGGAGAGAGAAGCACGTTTGTTAGATTGTAATCGTATCGAACGGCTGCGATTGATCGCTGCTCTAAGCCTTGTATGGTCACGTGAGAAGCACGTTCAGCCTGACGCCTTCCGCGCGAAATCTCACCCTCTCCGTCCAGAATTCGTGTCCCTGGAGTAACTCAAGTTTTGAGTTCATATCCGAACCGTCCGATCATAATTCGGGCCAATCGGTTCAGAGGTGGAATGCACGGGCCCCTTTAATATTCGTGTAGAAACAGATCTGACGGTTCTGATCTAAACTAAAAATTTCAGCTACTTTAGGTTATATGAATCCTCCTCTCAGGCATCTTATTACCGGAACTGTTGATGGCATCCATTTTTTATCCAACGATCGAGATTCCATTGTGAATTTGTGATGCAACGATTGATCCAAAGCTGACCTCCCCCCTCTCTCTATGTAGGCAAAGAGATCCAGAAAAGGACTTGCACCCGCCTGACGAATTCGCATCCTCTGAGATATCTCATATTTTGCGTGACATTTTGGAATATCCCAACCGTTGAAATATGCACGAATCTCATAGCTCAATAATACAGCCCCCTATGGTATCCCCGAATAGGCACCGGACACGTCGGTCGCGCAAGATATGAGATATCTCAAAGGATACGTACTCCTGCCTGACCTCGTGAGATATATTTGTTTAGGGAAAATTTAAGTGTGCCCATTCAAAGTTTTAAAATAGCCACATTTTTCTTCGAATGCATCATAAATTTACTAGTATTGTGCCCGTGCGTTGCAACGGAATATATAATAAGATAACAAAAATAAATTCTCATAAAAAATAAAATTAGAAATATATTCTAGATTTATTACAGTAATATGTATAGAAATAAGGAAGTGAACAAAAAATTGATTTACATTGTGATCTGCCGTATAGAAAATATTTGGTAATAGAGAAATAAAGAAACAAATAAATAAGGAAACGAATAATTATATCGCTAAATTTTAGAGTATGTTTAATCTTAATTGTAATGCATCGTGTGGCGGTATGTGTGGCGAGTATGTTTGTAACTAAATTTAAACTTCTACACATAAAACAGATGCATTTAATCAAAAGTAGATAGATTTTGTGATTGGAGAGCTGAGATTAAATCCAAAAATTAATTTTTTAATCGTAGCCGTTGGCGGATCGGACATCCAACGTGCTTAATAATGAAATGGAGATTATACTTAATATCCTCGTATAAGTTTAACTTTCTTTTTTTTATTATTATCTTTCATTTAATTATTTTAAAAAAATTATTAACCGATATTCAGTTCTATTAAAATGGAGGTATCCATTAAATTTTAAACAGAAAACACTGCCATCTTCCTTCATCGCTTCATTTTCTTTCTTTCTCGTCTCCTCTCTTCTCATGGCTCAATAAACTCATCGAAAAGAGAAGTAGAGGCGTCGCCACGATCTCTGCTTCTGATTTTGATTGATTTCAATCAAAATTTATCTGTGAGTGTGTTATAAATTCGCTCAAATCTAAGTAGAGATTTTCCGATTTGAGATCTTGGAACCTAGAATTAAGTTTGATCGTAATATCGGATGAGAAGTATTGAGTTGTCTTAGTTACCTAGATCAAAATTGAATTTAGAATAATTGTTGTTATTAGTGTATGAAGCATGAAAATTGTTGTGAACAACAGAACAAGCATTCTCTGTAGTTCTAGCAAGAACAAGCATACTCTGTAGTATCGTTTTTCTCAAACTATGCTATAATTATGTCTTTTCTCTTGTACAGTGTTTATAAAAAATCTTCCATTTAACTAATTCTCGTTTATATGCTCGATTAAGTCTATGATTAATGGAAAAGGAAATGCCTCTGCTTCTCCTATTTCTTTTGTAGTTTTGTTGGGCATTTTGTTTTGTCCTGACAGGGCTAATTGCAACGTTAGTTTCAAATTTCAAAGAGAACAAAAGGCTTTAATTAAATTCCGGTATATTACCCGTAGAACTTGTGAATAATAAGGGCCTGTTCGGCGTTTACTGTTCACGTGGGAAAAAAAAATTAACTCTTTTTTTTTCCACGTGAACAGTAAACGCCAAACAGGTCCTTATTTTTTAACAGTAAAAATCAGTTCAAAATTTTTGCTTTCCTGTATCCATTCCCCAGCCCACTATGCAGCCGAACAGGCCCTAAACAAGATACGTGAGAAGAGAGATGACAGAAAGAAGGTGAAGTCACGAAGGAAGATGGAAGCGTTTCATGTTTACAAATTTAATAGACATGTTCATTTTAATAGAAGAGTATGTTGGTTAATTTTTAAAATAACAAAATAAAAATAAAAAGTTAAATTTATATGGAGATATTGAATATTATGATGCATTTATGAGAAAATTAACTATTTTAAAGATTTGGATGAACACACTGGAAATTTTCCCTATCGTTTACACCTCCTTCTGAATTTTTTATTTATATCCAAAAAATAATGGAAATTTCAAAAAATACCCATGTTCTGATGAAAATTCGAAAAATACCCAAACCGGAAATTTTTTTTCCGGATTTGGCCTCTAAATCCGGAAAAAAAAATTCCGGTTTTGGGGAGCTCTTTCCGGAAATTTTTTTTCCGGTTTTGGGGTGCCTTTACGGAAATTTTTTTTCCGGTTTTGGGGGGTGCTTTACGGAAAAAAATTTTCCGGTTTCGGGGGTGCTTTACGGAAAAAAAATTTCCGGATCCGGGGCTATAAATCCTCCCCCCCGCTCCACTTCAGCTCCACAGCACAGCCATGCACACAGCACACAGCAGGTTTTTTTTTTTTTTTTTTTTTTAATATATTTAATTAATTAATTATTTATTTTTTAATAGTTTAGAATTAATTTTAATTTTAATTTTAATAACTTTTTCATAACTTTTCATAACTTTAATTTTAATTTTAATTTTAAATAGTTTAGAATTAATTAGTTTCATAACTTTTTTAATTTTAATTTATAATACAATTAATTAGTTTATTTTAAATGATTTAGAATATTGTCCGAATAATTTAGAATTTGTTAGAAAAGACCAGAATGGTCCAGAATAGTTTAGAAAATACCAGAATTGTCCAGAGTTATTTAAAAAATGGCAGAATGGTCCAGAATAATTTAGAAAATACCAGAATGGTCCAGAATAATCTAAAATGATTTAGAATTTTTTTAGGAACCTCTTTTTTTCTCGGATCCCTTTCGGAGCTCTGACTGTCTGATCACTCGGCTCTTCGATTGAGGTTTTTTTAACTTTTTTAATTTTAATTTATAATACAATTAATTAGTTTATTTTAAATAATTTAGAATACTGTCCGAATAATTTAGAATTTGTTAGAAAATACCAGAATAGTCCAGAATAGTTTAGAAAATACCAGAATGGTCCAGAGTATTTTAGAAAATACCAGAATGGTCCAGAGTAATTTAGAAAATACTTGAATTGTCCAGTATTCTTTAGAAAATAGCAGAATGGTCCAGAATAATTTAGAAAATGCCAGAATGGTCCAGAATAATTTAGAAAAATTCAAGATAATTTAGAATATTGTTCGAATTTTGTAGTATGGCAGACTTAGTACTCAGGCATACAGTTAGCCCCTTGTTGTGGATACCTCACGGCAACCATAGGGTATCTCAGGCGTCGAAGGAGGTAAGCATTTACTTATTTCGTTTTTCATAACTCGGTCAGTAATCAAATTATATTGTAATTGATTTTTTTCCCTAATTTAGAGTAAAGATATTTTAACGGTGAGACACTATCGCCACAAATGCGAGTATCACAAGGACTATGCACCGTTATTAATTCGAATGGGCTTATATCAGCTCGCGACAATGCCTGATATCGCCCTCGATGCGGCCCTCATTCATGCACTTGTCGAGCGGTGGCGTCCGGAGACGCACACCTTTCATCTTCCTTTCGGAGAGATGACAGGTATTAACTGAGTCAAATAAATTTGTTTTTTAGTTTCTTACTGACATGCAAAAATAAATTACAGTAACGTTGGAGGATGTGAGTTGTTTGTGGGGTTTGCCTATTTCGGGGGATCCTGTAACGGGAACTACAGACACGACGAGGATTCAAGGCCGACTGTATGACCTGCTAGGCATCCAAGATAATGAAATCAAGAGGTTCATGAAAAAGCTGGGAAAGGATGACAGAACGTCGGACTTGCTTTTGGCAAAAAAAGCGCTCCGTGAGCGCTTCAGAATACTGCCCACCGGTGCGAGCGAGATAGAAAAGAGATGGTTAGTATTTTTTTCTATTTAAAACCCTATTCGTATTTTACATTTTCAATAATGTACTCACATTTTAATATTTGGTGGTCAGGTATGTCCGTGCATTTATCCTTGACATGTTAGAGAATACCATGTTTGCCGACTATAGCGGGGACGGGATACCGTTGTGGTATCTCAACATGGTGGATAATTTAGACGAGCCGAGAAATTACAACTGGGGCGGAGCTGTTCTCGCATATTTATACCGAAATCTATGCCTCGCATGCAGTCCTAGCTGTCACTCTATGCATGGTCCCACGATGCTTCTGCAACACTGGTCGTGGAGCCGATTTCAAGTTCACCGGCCGTTATTTCCGAGATTTCAACCGGCTTGGGGCGCCGAAACAGAAGATACTTGCCCAGCTTATGGTGAGCTTTGGAAAGGCCCACATGAGTGGGAGAGCTCGTCGCATTCAAAAACCACCGGTCCAGGTATCCCCCGCGATCAGATTCAGCTATTGACGGATAACATGGTGGAGTGGCAGCCGTACGCGCCTGTTTACCACAATCTTTCGAGAAGAACTCGGGCGGACCAGGTATATTGTAATAAAGTCGCATACTTTCTTCTTTTTCTGTCATCATAATTATAAATTCGGCATAACATTTCAACTATAAATTTTTCAGCCGTACTACCTGTACCGCGGTCCTCTTATTTTTTATTGGATTGTGGAGCATCACAATCCTGATCGCTGCATGCGACAATTTGGAAAATGGCAAGAAATCGCACCACCGGATCCCCCCCTGGATAGGGACGACCACGAAGAGCTACACAAGTAATATTCGTATTATTTATTTAGTTTATTTGTTTTTGTGTACTTATGTACTTATTTATTTTACTAATATTGTAAACAGGTTGAAATCTGGCTCAAAGAAGAATGCGAACTGGGCGGTAGTGCACCGCCGATACGTTTACCATGCGACACAATATGCACAGCATGTGTACGAGGTAGGACCTCCGTGGGATCCGAGTGACATTGTAAGATATCGAACATGGTACCAGAAGAATGGCATGGCATTTGTCTTCTTGTTTGGCCAGCACGTGTTCGGAATGGATCGCAATATTCCGGTTCCTAGAGACGAGCATTCGAAGTCCGGATACATTCCCAGCGGATCGACATTTGTTCGAAATGTAAACATTTCTAACTCTGGAATTTATAAAACATTTATTACATATCATTTCTTATATTTCGACCATGTGTACAGGCATTGCGTGGGATTGGAGAGTTGGCACATGGCACAAAAACATTCTTCACCAAGGGTCTCCGTGCAATTGGCAAGGGGAAAATGAGGCTAGGTAGTCGACTTTGAAGTGATAATGGTTACGGAGACCGTGCGCGTGCCATGTTGGATGAGTCTGGGGTCCCACCTAATTGGGAAGACATTTCATCCACCGATAGTGCGCCGCTGGGAACGGAGCCATACCCAGCTGCACCTGTATTCGAAGGCCTAGATCCAGTGCAGGGCTGGTTGTATGATGGCTCTCAATGGAGAAGTTACATTTCGCCAGGACAGTTCAATCAGGTTACTCCACCAGCGCACGAGATGCCGCGACCATCGATGCAGGTGATGCCGCGATCATCATCGATGCACGAGATGCCGCGATCATCATCGATGCACGAGATGCCGCGCTCATCGATGCACGAGATGCCGCGCTCATCGATGCACGAGATGCCGCGCTCATCGATGCACGAGATGCCGCAATCATCGATGCACGAGATGCCGCAATCATCGATGCACGAGACACCGCATTTGCAGGCGCAGGGGTTCGGCATAGATATTCCGGAGGGGTGTGAATGGATGCATTCACTATTCGGCACTGGAGCCGGACATGTATGTAGTACTTTAATTGAAGTAATTTTCTTTTTTAATATATAATGAACTA
>JAJGRX010000925.1:0-125000 GCA_025461125.1 Carex kokanica | reverse complement strand
TAATGCATTAAATAGAGCTAATTAAATAGTAATAAATAAACAAAAAAAATATGTACTTAGTATATTTCTAAACATGATATTTTTCAACCATAATACTTTATTATAAGTAAACAAACTTGAGCGGTAAGGATGCCAGTTTTAATTGAGTCAGACATATTCAAAAATAATGTCTGAAGTACTGTAGCCCACTGTTGTTGTCTCGGAATCTAATGTCAATGATAACGGATGAAATGAGCATCAAATTCTTGTCCAAATTGAACATCATCATGACAAATTACAACAATTTGGCTTATGACATTGAATTGGGGTTTGAATATTGTTGCAATTAACTGAAAACGCATTGATTGATACACAGTGGAATTATGATTTATGAGAGTAGCTCCAAAAAGTCATGCAAAAATACAAAAGAGCTAAATCATATGCTATCTATGACAACCAACTTTATATAAATATATATACCGGATACGGCCTAGGTAACTATGTCTATGTGTTGATAGCTTGAATATTTCCAAAGCAAAGTCATCTGTGTCATAAACAGTAGTAATAATGCTCTCTGTGGCACACCATGAAAGTTTGTGTTGCATTACAATGCACACAATCAGGAATTATTGTAAGCATCACTGTAACAATGAAAGAGCAGCATGTACCTGATCTGACATATATACATCACAATTTATATTGTACCACTCCCGGATCGGAATGGATTCTCTTGACTATGATTGTTTGAATGCCGTTGAATAATTGATCCCTCCAATTTTGTTTCTGACTGGAGAATTCCTTTGTATTGGATTTGGGATAATTTTTTTTTATAAACCATAATTATTTTTTTTTTTTTTACGAAACCAACATGATTGCTTTTTCTTTTAACAAAAATCATAAGAACTGAAATGTCATTTCGGTTCGTTATTTTTTTTTATATTAGCCGTCACAAAAAATCTAAAAAGGGAATCGGACCGAAATAAAAAAAATAACAGATCGAAATAACATTTCGGTTCTTATAGTTTTTGTAAAAAAAAAAATAATCACGTTGGTTTCGTAAAAATATGTTTTTTAATTATGGTTTATAAAAAAAATTCGATTTGGGAAGTCATGAGTCAAGCGGAGCAATGATACATAAGCAAACTTCACATTAGATGCAGAGTCATGGCTGCAGGTGGGTCCCACCGCATTCATTCATTTATTACTTAATGTGACAGTGGTTAGGCATGTTCCTCGCATCTGTGCTCCCCCTCTCCTAATCATGTCATGGTACCCCAAAAAAAAGCTGCTGCCAGCTGCACCAGTGCGCTAATTGCTTTTACCATTGCCATTACTTCGCATCACAGTGACTAACATAAATGGAGGAATAGTATGGTATACTACTAGGTCTAGGCATGTGAATTCAGATCCAGTGAGGTAAATGATTACCTACTAACACCGAAATTTTTATTAATATTAAAAAAATAAAAATTTAACTATTTACACACTTCCAGCAAATATTTCTACTCAATCTGGAGAATATTTCTTGGGATCCAAAGCTTCTTTCTAGAGAATAATTTTTCAGATTCAGCCATTCTCTTTTCGGAAAATTATTTTCCGGATCTGTTATTATAGAAAAATATATTTTAGAAAGAGACGTGAGTTTTATAAATCTAGGTCTCGACAGAAGAGAAGAGAGAAAAAAGAGGAATAAGAGCGAGACTCAGCAATTTTGGTTTTTTTGTAAGTTTTTTATTTTTTTAATTGTAAATTATTTAATTTATTAATTAATAGTTGAAATGCTTATATGGTTATTATTTTTAAAATTGTAGTTCGTTATCCAGAACAACTAAAACCAAAAATGATCTGTGTGAAATTGTTTGTTGGTGAGGAAATCCAGTACTATGATGATGGTGTCTTTTACAACACCTGTCCTAGATACTTATTGCCGGTAACCGTAACCATACCTTTGACTATCTCCAGAGAGATATTCACGGGTTGGATATACCAGTAGTCAAGCAAATCTGAAAATTCAAGCTTGGATCAATATGTCTACTAATGGCCAACGAGACTACCAATTGGCACCGATAACATACCAGGCATCATACCAAATGATTTTAGGAATTGTGGCAACCTTCCAACAAAGGGTATCGGTTCTAGAGTTGTATGTAGAATTGGAACCAAATAATGCCAGTTTTAATTCTCAATTGGATCTGAACAACCAGGCCTGTGTACCCATAACCCGACCCAGTAGTAGTCGGGTCCCTGAACCCATAACCCGACCCGGTAGTAGTCATGTCCCTGAAACTGGTCGGGTACCTGAACCTATAACCCGACCCAAAACTGCTCGGGTCCGTAAACCTGTCCCTAATTATTCACATGTACCGGTGGATGCAATTGATGATGACAGTTTGGAGAGCGGGAATGAACAACCCTCAGATGAGTCATCGAGTTCTGACGATGCAGTTGACCAACCAGACAATTGCAGTCTGTGTCACAGTCCCGCTAGTCACAATATTCAATCACTGGTTGGGCCAATATGAGACACCTGATTAATAGTTTCAATGACACATCAGCTTTTCAGGTAGGGTATGTCGGGTTTTTCGGTACAGAGAGAACATTCGATAACCCATTAGGAGTAGACAAAGTGTTTGAGTCGAAAACGGCCCTACGGGTAGCAATCAATGAGTTCCATCTGAAAAACAATTTTGAGTGTAAGGTGTTTAAAAGCGAACCTCAACGTTTAGTTATGGTGTGCAAGGATAAGTTGATAAGCCTCAATTATATATACTTTTGGTCAGGGGCGGATGCAGGATTTTGATCAGGGTAGGGCAAGAAATTATTGAATCGGATTTAAATAGATAATCGGGTCCAAAATAATCGGATACTAGATAATCAACTAATCAAACTACCAATTAAAACATGACAAAAAATCAACAAAATAGTATTCTTTTGCATAACAAAAATATTATCCTTTTACATATTAAAAAAAAAACAAAAAAACTAGATACTAGATACTTAAGTCAATGGAGAGAGAGTTCCTTTACGGGTCTTCATAGATTGGAATCTTTGCATAATTCTTTCATCATCGACACGCATAAACAACTCCTTCTCAATGTAAGTAACCAACAAATCATTCATCCATTGATCTCCCATGGTACTTCTTAAGTTATTTTTCACGAAATTCATTGCCGAAAAAACCCTTTCAACACTAGCGGTCGCCACAGGCAATATCAATGCCAATTTCACTAATTTGTAAACCAAGGGATAAACATTGTGCTTGTTCGTTTCCACCATTTTTTGAGAAAGTTCACTTAAGCTCTTTAGCTCAAAATCTCTACCATCTTTCATATCTAAGTGGTAATTCCCCAATTGACTCTCTAGGGTTAATAGATCGTATTGGTTGAAATCAGAGGGATAAAATTGAGCAAATTGAAGTAACCTATCTTTGTTAAATGATGAAAAAGAGTTCTTTGGATCTAAGCATGACATACAAATAAGAAGTTCGGTATTAGTTTCGGTGAATCTTTCACCAAGCTCTCGCAATTGCATATCAATAACCGTGTAAAACAAATCAACACGATAATAATGCAAATTAGATAAGTTTGTTGGGCGTCGCGGGTTCACTACATATAAATCCTCCATATTTGGAACTATAATACCATGTTTGTCGCAAAATGTACACACTTCTTGGAATAATGAATCCCAACCACTATCCCTCATATCTTGCAACCTAGATTTTGCATACTTCACCAAACGCATAGCATTCAACATATCTTGATCTTTGCGTTGCAAGATTTGTGATAGATCATTTGTGATGTTTAATATTTGTCTCATGAGATAACACGAAAATACAAACTCAAAAGTTTGCATAGATAAATGATATGTACCCGCATCGGCCTTTTGGTTTATTGTATTTCCTTCCTCTTGTACAACCTCAAGTACATCTAGAATGACTGAAAATAGTGTTAGCAAACTATTTAAAGTCCTCAAATGAGAACCCCATCGAGTATCACCTGCACGTGCTAGAGTCATTTCTTGGTTCAAACCTCTTCCGGTTACAATCTCATCATTTGAAAGAGCTTCCACAATTTCAATTTTTCGCTTCTTACGTAATAGTTCCTCTCTTTTACAAGATCCACGAACAACATTGATAATATTAGAAATCCTGATAAATAGTTCCCCAACCTTTTGATGATGTCTGGCTACCGCAACGAGAGTTAGTTGCAATTGATGGGCCCAACAATGCACGTAATATGCGGACCCGTTCTCCTTCAGGATCAATGATTTCAAACCCTTGAACACCCCACTCATATTACTAGCTCCATCATAACCTTGGCCACGTAATCTAGAAAAAGTTAGACCATACTTACCAAATAAATTCTCAAGCCCCACCTTCAAAGTTAGCGCTGTAGTTTCAGAAACATGAACGATACCTAGAAACCGTTCAACAAGAAAACCTCTCTTGTTCACAAACCGAATCACAACCGCCATTTGCTCTTTGGTTGAGCTATCTCTTGCCTCATCAACCAAAACAGAAAACAATTCATCTCCAAGCTCTGAAATTATCTCCTTAGTTGTCTCCTCTGCACACGCGTTAACTATATCCTTTTGTATTGTAGGTGCAATCAACTGTCGATTTTGGGGAGCATTCTCCAAAACCACCTTATCTATTTCTTTATTATGATCTCCTAATAATCTCACAAGTTCACAAAAATTCCCTTCATTGATAGAGGTTTCGGACTCGTCATGTCCACGGAATGCCAAACCTTGCTTGCAAAGCCATCGAACACAATGTACAGTGACATTTAACTGTGCTCGATAATTCATCTCCTCAGCAACACTTTGTCTTTCTAGCACAGCTTGAATGCTTTGTGAATGGTTCATCAAATTGGAACATTTCTTTTGAGCCTCATTGTGCCAAGAATTTGAATCACCAACATGATCCTCAAACCCTTTTTTAGCATTTTTCCAATTTCTAAAACCATCTCCTACAAAGTTGGTTCCTCCACCAGATCCAAGATTTTTCGGTCTAAAAAGATAACAACAAAGGCAAAATGCCGCATCCTTTTCTTTGCTATACTCCAACCAAGTTTTGTACTGATTGAACCATTCTTTGTTAAATCTTCTCATTACACCACTGAAATCTCTTTGAGGAAAATCATGGTTGTGAGGTTGACATGGACCATTTATTAGCAACTCTCGACGTATACGGTCATGCTCATTTGGATTATAATGAGATATCGGTGGCCTTCGAGCAGGATCAGAAGGAGGGATTTGTTCGGCACTATTAATCTCATGAGAGTGATTAGAACTTGAAGATGAGCCTCTTGGAGGATTGGATTTCTTCTTAAAAAACTTGTGCATTTTTTATACTATGAATGACAAATTAAAGAAAAGAAGATATTAACCAACTTAAATTATACCATAATTCAAGACTTAAATGAAAGGGGTTAATAATTCATGTACCAATTAGGGTTCTAAAACCTAATAATTCAATATACTAATTAATTAGAATTGTAAGACCTAGTATTTCAATATTACCAATTTACCATTTACCAACCACAAGTTCAATCTACCAATTAAATAGGGTTCTAACTCTAAGTCTAAGACCTAAAAATTGAATTTACCAATCAATTATAATTCAAAGACCTAAATTTAATATAAAATTTCAAACCCTAATTTGCAATTTAATAAGATCCAAAAATCTAAAGACAAATAAGAAGTTTAAATTACCACATAAAAAGAGAAGCAAGGTATTTGGTTATTCTTTCGAGTCAACAGAGTCAGAAGAGTCGGAGATTTCTGCATTTTTTTTCTTTTCTTTTATCTTCGTGTTTTTTCTTGTCTCGAGTCAGAGAGACAGCGGCGCATCCTTTTCTATTTTTTTTTGTTCTGGCGTTTCGTTTCACAAACAGAGAGAGAGAGACGGGAGCATATCAATCGGCCAGGAAAGAGAGGAACTATTTTTGGAGTTTAATTTAATAGGCCGCTTCAAGTTTTTGTCATTTTGTTTAACATTAATGGGCCGCACAAATTGAATCAATTCAATATAGAGAAACAGAGAGAGGCGAGCTACAGGGGCAATATTCAAATCGAATTTAATTGGGCCGTATCTTATGTAATTTATCAAATTTAATATACAATGGAATGGGCCAGTTATTTTAATTGGGCTGCAGGGTAGGGCAAAGGCCCAAAATCTAGTCTTTGTAAATTAGTTTTGGATTTTCAGGGTAGGGCAACTGCCCTACCCTGTGCTACAGTAGATCCGCCCCTGCTTTTGGTTAGGGTTTTACCTCCAAAAATGTACCAAATTCCTTGTATCTTAGCTTAGTTTAGTATTGAATACACCAAAGAACCAAGTTACTGCCTTTGCCATGTTTAATTTGCAGAAATCGAGCAAATGGAGCATAAACACAAGCTGGTGCGGGCCGCACAAAAATAAATCCTGAAAAATGAATTTTGGAATTAAATCAAGAAGTCTCCAACAGAGTCAGGGAGTTTTGCAGCCTGTACAAGTGATTTTATGCGGACCGTAGGAATTTTGTGCTGGCCGCACGAACCCTTTTTTCCTTAGCGAATTCCAGCCGACTTCCCATTTTGTGCGGGCTACACGGAGGCTGTACCAATGCCAATCTTGCCTTATTTCACGATATCTTCTCATATTTGCTACCAGATTCTGGGGCATTGTTTCCCAAGGCACAAGAATTGCTATATATTGGCAGGGAGGCAGCAGGAGAAGACATCTTTTAACATAGTTTTAATTTTACACATCTGTCGACATCTTTTCGATCTTCTCCAAGTGAAGACAAGGGGCAGCGAGCAAGGAGATTGGTATACTCTATTCTCTTTCTTGTTTTTCTCAGTTTTTATCATGTTTACTCTTGTATTTCTCTTGGATGTTAGCGCACCCATGAGAGGCTAGATATCATCTCTAGGGGCTTAGGCTTTAAGTATGAACTTGTGTTAAAATCTACCTTACTTGGATGGTATTCTTTATGATTATTGTTTGCTTTCATGTTTGTTCTTGTTTATTTTATAATTCATGTGATTGTATAATTTGTGTGGTTGTTAATTAGCGTCCCGCTTAGGTTTAACCAACTTAAGGTGATTAGGATAAAGAATGATGGTACCAAATTATGTACATGAATAACCCTAGAATTTGAGATTAGAAATGACCAAATCTAATTCTTAATCCGGAACCACAAGAAACAAAAGTTGAATTGAGGTGAAGGACTTAATCGTGAAACCTCATATTTAATTGGCACCCCTAAAATTGAGCTGAATATTAGTGAATGACTTAATCGTGAAGTATCGATATTTGGGAATAAACTAGGCTAACCTATGTTAATGGTTTAGATAGCTAGGGTGAAGAACTTAATCGTGAAATTCAAATTGTATAGGCACGCCATTAATTCACTTTCGTGACCCTTATTGATATTTAAGGATTAGAAATCCTATCATTGCAAATATGAATTTAGAAACCAATTAAGTGTGGATTTGAACCAATGGATTGTGTACCAATAGCCCCTAGACTTCTATTTGTTTTTTCCTTTTATTTGTTTGTTTTAAATTGCTTTGTTTAAATTCAACTCTCGATCGAGTATTGAACCCACAAAACTAATTTTACAACAAACCCCTCCCCATTTACTTTATTTGTACTTTTTTAGAATTAATTAATTTAGTAAGAAGTAATGTTTCATGTTATCTTTGGATCGATACTTATATTACTACAAGGATAGGTTGTATGCTTGCAACTGGCATGTTATTGTGTATTAAGGTTTATAAATTTAAAAGCGAAAAAGTGTATCAAATTGACCTATAATCCAATACCAAAAATACACAACATGAGTCATGCAAATTCAAGTTATGCGTGAAGCCTTATAGTCTCACAGAAAACTGGATTATCTACAAACAAACAATCCCTCATACATGCAAAGTACCGGCCTCACGTGCTGATCTTGTTCTATTGTAGATGGTTGCCCATGCAATTTATGCGACCATGAGAAGGGATGTGTGCGCGATTATAAATCATATCCGAGATGTCTTCAAGGCAACATACTCGAAGGTAACTCCCAAACACAACAAGTTATGGCGAGGCCGTGAGCTTACTATTACAAATCTGTTTGGGAGTTGAGAGAACTCGTACAACTTGCTTATTCTGCTCTTGGAAGCCATAAAAAGAACCACTCCAAGAACCAAGTATTGTGTGACTTCAATCCTGATTTATGGATCAATGAATAGGCATTTCAAGGCAGCAGAATAGCCATATAGGTTGTGTATTGCGACGATATCGTTTCTCAGACCAGTGATTAGTATCGATGCTTGTTTCATGTCGGGACGGTACCAAGGTAGGTTGTTGATGGCATGTGCATACGATGCCAAAAACTAATTACTTCCATTGGCTTTCAAAATTATGGAGAAAGAAAGCACAGAAAACTAGGGTTTTTTTATGAGATGGTTACGGTTGGAAGTCATTGGATATGGTCGATTCATTGGTGTCATATCGAATAGATATTTGGAGATTAAATGTGTTTCAAGATCCACATCTCGGATGGGATGAGTCTACCGATCAATGTGTGAATCGATAATGTTCTCAACATGTTGTCGAGAACCTCTTCAAGCATGTGGGGCAGAAGAGAGAGGCCAGTGATAGGTTCAAAATGAGGGTAAACAAGAAGAATCCTACGAGGTTGCAGGAGATGTTTCAAGACTTTGAAATTAGTTGCCCAGAGGCTCTAGATTACCTTACCAAGGTGGATAAGAGGGACCCGAATGATGAAGACGAGCTTTCATATCCAGAGAAGTTGTACCAAGTATTGGACGGAGGTCACCGGTGCGGAATAATGACAACAAATGGATCTGAGTCACTGAACAATGTGTTCAAACTGAGTCGGCAATTGCAGGTTGCAGTCGTGGTGGAGGACACATTCTACAAGATGAATGCCTGGTTTTTTGAATGGCAGAACAAAGCTATAATGGCACTTGAGCAGGGTCAGATGTGCTTCAACAGGATAAGTGATTTGTTGCAAAAGTGTATTAAAAAATCTCTGGCCATGATTGCGATTCTTTATAGTAGGGTACATGGTACCTATGAAGTCATGGTAAGGGATGAAAAAATTCCTGCAAGGCGTGATCAACCAAGACTGGAGTATACCTGCAGGGATTTTGGGTATAAGGTTTTTGTTAAGGATAGCAACAAGGTTGAATATGAATGTCAGAAGCCCCAATTGACTGGTATATCATGTTCTCATTTCATGATGGTGGTCCGAGAAATTAAATATTGTGAGAATTTGTATGTCAGCCCCCTCTATAGTATGTCAATGTTGGCACAAACATGGGGTGCGTGCTCCGAGCCTAAAGGCAACCAATTTGACTTGTTTCAATACAATGGTCAAGGATTATCCCGGAGCAGAGACTGATCAAAAAGGGAAGGAGATGTCACAATCGCATACCAATGGAAATGGATCGTATGCAAGGTCAGAGACTCGGACATCAGGCTCATCGCAAGATAGATGAAGCCGAAACATATAGTGAAAATCCATATATTTTCTTCCAGAAAATGGTGAAAACGAATGCAAAGTAGCCATTTTTCGATTTAGTTACCGCAAAAGTGTTTTTAGGTCTTTTTGGCAGGTTTTGAGAAAGTTGCGTATTTAGGCCAAAAACAGAGCAAAAGTGTTGAATTTAGGCGTTTTCTAGGGATGGCACCAAAACATGGCATCACATGGAGCATGCAGCACCTCACACAAAGTGCACAACATGCGAAATGGTGAAATTCATAGAAAATCAACCCAAGTCAGGAAGTCGTGCAGCCTCCTCTATACCGCATGCAACATAGACTTATGTCGCACGATCTGTGGACTCAATCCGTGGACTGTTTTGATTCTGATAAAATCTTCACCGTTGATGCTATTTTTGGCATAAATCTTCTAGGAGGACGCGATTGCTTCAACGGCAAGCTTTCATAGATATTTTTGGCTTCATCTGAGCAAACTTGAAGTGCACTCCAAGTTTGCACTACCTCCACTACTTCCACTACTCTACCTCTCATTTATGAAGGCTATAAATACCCCTCTTGTAATTGAATTTAGTGTGTGTGTGTGTGTTTAATTGTGTTAAGTCCATAGAATAGAGATTAGCAATCCTCATTACTAGGTTAGGATAGAGAGTTACTTAGAGAGAGAAGAGTAGCCATCGGAAGCCAAGCAGGAGAAGAAGGCGATCATCTAAGGAGGCAGAGATTCATCTATCTTCTATTGGTTGTAATTTATGTCTTCTTTATTTTATTCTTTTTATTTTGCCATGGCCATGAGAGGCTAAACTTTTCATCTCTAGGGTGAGGGTTATACTCGAATTTAAAGTTATGTTTTAAAATAAATTTATATTTTGTTTATGTTGATTTGAGTTTGCTTTATTATTTAAATTCATTTTTATTAAATTCTTGCATACATAGTTCTGTCTACTATATACTAATGTCCTCCACATACCAATAGATGTATGATTTCATTGAATCCCGGTGTGAATGGGATAATACATGTAAGTATATGTAACACTTCGGCTAACGTGGCTTGGCAACAGTTCAAAGACTAGAGTCAGAACCCAGTGGGCTCCCTTGGCAGGATAGTGTAAATCATACATTTAGATTATATTAGGAAAAACCTACATTACGTAGGGTCTTTGGGATATTTAATTGTGGTATAGAATAGGATATGATCAATTGTGTTTGTGTGAGAAAAATAATTGCGCCTAGGATACTTAGAATTGATAGCCCAAAAGCCGATCGCAAGATAAAAAAACCTTTCAAATCGCATAAGAAAAAACCCAATCGGCCTGCGGGGTAGTGACAGTACCGCATGCGGGTTGATATGGGACAATCTATGCCACATGCGACAGTGCCGCATGCGGGGTAGAGAAACGTCGAAATTTATATTTTGCATAATTTAGAAAGAGAGCACCTGTTCCCTAGAGAATCTCTATTTAATTATTTAATTCTAACCTTAGCACAATTAGCGCAACCGCATAAACCTTGAGGGTATTGAACTCTACTTTAAACTATTTCAAAACCTATTTTAAACCCCCCTTATAACCTAGACTAGTGAAAATCATTAGATATTTAATACATTATCCATGTCGATCGACACCTTAATTATACTACACGGTAGGATCATGTGCTTGTGATCTGAACGTAAGTTAAATTTGGGTTAAAAGGTATATTAAGTTATACTGAAAGTTGTTAGTACCATTTTGGTCCATCAGAGACCATTGATAGGAATGCAGCAGGTAAAATGCATGATTTAATTATTCACATATACTAATTTTATTGGTTCTCTCTTTAACAAATATTAATTAATTTATATATGTTTTACTTGTAATATAAAGGAAGCAGCAAGACAAGTAGAAGCAGGAACATCTTCCTTAAGAAGAGCAGCAAGAGGATCTTCTTCTGCAAGATGATCTTCTTCAAACAGACGCCAACGTTGATGTTTCTTAGTTTTTATGTTGTTGTAATTTGAATTTGTAGTAGTGACAATTCCATTTTTTATTTAGTAATTTTAATTTTTATGTTGTTTTAATTTTAATTTGTAGTGACAGTTTAATTTGTAATGACAATTCCGGTTCTTATTTAGTAATTTGAATTATAATTTTTACATTGAAATAATTTGAATTTCAATAAAAAATAATTGCCAAATAAAATTTTACATAACTAAAACAAAACAATTAAAACATCTAAAAAGCAAACAATTAGAATTAATAATTTCATGAAAATTTGAATATAAAGCATTCCAACTATATTAAAATATGCAAATTGTTTTAATAATTAATTTGCAATAATAATAACTATAAAAACAAACTATTAAAACAAAAACAAACCAAAAAAAAAGAAAATTTCCGCCCAGAAAAGTCTCTTTCTGAAAATTATTCAGAGAATAATTCTCCGGAAAGAAGCCCTGGATCCGAAGAATTATTTTCCGGATTGGACAGATTCAGAAATTTTTGCTAAATGGGTGCAGATTGTTAATTTTTTTTATTTTTTTAATATTAATAAAAATTTCGGTAACTAACACCTTCATTATCAACAAACAACTAACACCTACCTAGCATCCCTTTTGCTCTGCTACGAACAATCTATACCAAGATGACACTGCAAAATTAGAATTTACATAGCAGTTAAGAAGAGGGTCACTTGATAATGATTTTTAAAATAATTAATAAATTTATAGATATCTTATTGGACATTTAGATAGTCTAATAATAAAATTTCATACAGTATTAATATTTTCAAAGTAGATTATTGGGCCTTAATTTATTATGACGTAACAAAACAAATAATACTACCGGACCTGGACCTGAGACCAGGATATAATAATGGGCTTTATTTAACTCGTACTTATTCTCTTCGGGGTAATTTTGGGCCTGTTATTGCGTTCAGAACTAGCGATCATCTGGAAAAGGCAGATCTTACAAAAAGGCCTGGACCTTTCACGGGCGAATGGAATTATTACGAGGACAGAAGAGTCTTATCGTAATATTTCTTGTCTTGTTGCAGAAAAGGGACGGAAGATGACTAGATCAGGATGAGAATTCAGAGTAGGTCCGATGCCCATCGGACCTACTTTGGTTCAACGGGTGTATTCACCGTCCAATAAATATTAAGATTCGTGCGATTTGATTAAAATTCGTGTGCATCTGCTTGGTACTGATCGGACGGCGTTAGTACTAATTGAACCCAAAAGTAGGTCCGATGCCCATCGGACCTACTCCTATCAGGATGAGGAGGCATCGCATCGCATCGCTGCAAGATTGGCTCGAGAGAGAAAAACCCCCGCACCGCTAGACATCGTCTGCTTCCGGCCCATGAAATTACCATCACTGAAATGTGGGACCCCCAGTCGGTCCATGAAATAAATCGTTCGAGTCAAGTAGAAAATAAGGCTTGAAACGAAAGCGAGTGACAGAGGCCAGGAGCCAGAGAAGAGAGGCGAGCTGCAAAGTGCGAGGGGAGAAAATCGAAACTTTCTCGAACCGTCAAATTTTGAAAAAAATCGAGAATAAATCAAATATTCTCCTCCCCTCTTGAAATTACTCTCAGAGGAAAAGATAGGTTTCCTGAACGGATCGATGATGGTTAGTATCTATCTGCTTTTGATTTTTGCATTTCATTCTTTTATTTTTATACTTCAAGTTTAAAGGCAAACCTGGTTGATCAATCTAGTTTTGTTTATAATTGTACACCGAACTTAGAGTTGGAGATTACTCGCAAAAGGTACACCAGTTCTAGAATGTAATTTGCTAAAATTACTGTACTTGTTCCTAGGGTTTTTGTAAGATGTTGGACTGGAGAAGAGCCCAGTTCTTAGAGATCCATTTTCACTCGAACACTCTCATTTTTTTTCTAGTTGTTTAAACAATTCTTCCTTGTATAAATGATTTAGTTAACTACTTGAGTTTTTTGTTGTTGAATTTTATCTCAGAGCAAGCTGGGAAGAGGTCAAAAAGACAAGGTTCAGCAGTTCATGGCCATTACAGGTGCCAGGTTAGCTTCTCATTGTTCCTTAAAATCTTTTTTAATTTTGTTGATCCTGTACATACAAAGAATTTATGACGACCAATTAGTAATGAGCACAAAAAATAAATGTAAAGCATTTGTGTTACAATGAATATTTATAAGTTTAATTTGGTTGGGTCTTGGTGTAGTGAGAAGGTTGCTCTGCAGGCCTTGAAAGCTAGTGAATGGCACCTAGAAGGAGCATTTGATATATTTTATAGCCAACCTCAGATTAGAGCTTTTACTGACACAAGGCACCTGGAAGAGCTTTTTAAGAGATATAAAGGTACCAAAGATACTTCAAATAATATGCTTCTACAAATTTCAACAATGGGATCTTATATAGGTATTGCTAGTAAGAAGCCTGCCCATTGCGCAGTTCCATTATTATCAGTTTATCATACAAAAAATACCATCTCATGTAGTTCCTTTATTTTTTTTGGCTCTCGAGATCAGTCGACATATACAAATTTGTGGGAATATTGAGGTTTTTAACAATAGTCATTGTGGGCAACTCAATAAATTAATTTTTTTCGTAGGCAACTTATCAAAAACAACAAACATTTTGTATGTAAAAAGGAATATGATATTTTGGACCAAAATTTTGTAACCAGAAGTAGGAAAATACAAACAATTTTGCAGAAAATAACTCGGAAGAATTGGCAGATATGTATAGTCATTTGAAAAGTATTTCTGACCTTCTTATGTAGGAATAATGGTTCGACAAATTTTTTGACGATTGTTTGTTCTATCGCATTATTTTTAGCACATCCTCCAAGGTTTGATATTATATTACAGTAAAAACAGTAACAATTACATGCAAATCAATATAAACAACAACCAAGCCTTTAGTCCCAAACAAGTTGGGGGTGCAAATCAATATAATAACACTAAATATAATATTTGTTTATTTTTTATAGAAGTTCAGTGTATGTATTTCTCAAATATTGGAATTAAACTTGATCTATCCAATTAAGTCATTCGTCTTGTATCCTGATAAGCACGTTTTTTGCACTTTATTCGAAAATAAGTCACCATCGTCGTCATTACATCATTATTACTTTTCCTCAAAATAATAATATGTAGTGTATGAAAAGTTTTTAGTATACAAAATGTCCAAAATCTAAATCACACGCCTTGTATAACTCAAGGAATTTGAGTCATTTGCTCCTTTTGCCTCTGACTGCATTGAATTTAGTGTAGTATACTGTAGTGTAGGTTCTGCTACGAGTCATGTGTTCTGTCAGTATTACCTTCATTAAATTTCCATTTGATATTTCTTTTTTGTCTGAATTCCTTACTTCATCATTAATGCGCTCATTTCTATGCAGATCCCGATGTTGATATGGTCTTCGTAGAGGGGATATCTCTTCTTTGTAATGATTTACAGGTATGTTATTTCCAATGCAGATACAGTCCATTGCAATTCCATGCTGTGCTATGTATGTTGCATTCCTTCAATCCTTCTAGTAAGAAGTTCAGTTTGCAAATTGTATAATAATAATGTTTGTTAAAGATTATTTCAACCATGGTTAGGTGCTCTTCAAATAGGTTTAAACCTTATTGAACTATTATTGGATAATATTTTTCCCAATAGCAGTTACCATATTTCAATTTTGTTCTAAGAGACTGGAAGTTAATTGAAATCAAAGTCTCCATAATTGGTAAGTAGAAAGTCAGGTCATATCACCCCTAGGAATTTATCATTTACATGGTCGAAAGTCTAAATTTGAGCTTGGGCAAAACCAAATCTGAAATATATTTTAACAACTTAAATAACCTCCCTTTGGATTTATTTGCAATTATGAAACGGATGAAGTGATACATTTTTGTTGAATTGTGCAGGTTGATCCTCAAGACATTGTTATGGTGCGTATTGCCCCTTGTGTTGAAAGACAGTGATTACATTTCTTTTTTACTACAAGTAAATAATATTTATTGATAAGTACTGATCCTATCCAACTACTGCTTGTTTTGTACTAGTTGGTTTTATCTTGGCATATGAAAGCTGCTACAATGTGTGAATTTTCTCGCCAAGAATTCATTGGTGGATTGCAATCTCTTGGGTAAAAGTTTTGCTCCAAACTCATATTGTTTGTTTCCTTTTTGAAATTTCCACCTATGATGATAGAGCAATTAACTTTTCTAAACACTACTTGCCAAATATAAACAGTGTGGATTCAATTCCTAAGCTCCGTGAAAAGCTCCCATCCTTGCGCAATGAACTCAGAGACGAGCGTAAGTTATACTTGTTTCTCTTCCTGGCGACTTAATTGAAAGAAAATAAATTGGAAAGTTTCATTGGTTGGTTTTTGTTTTGTTTAAATGTATGTGTTCTTCTGGATTACCAGACAAGTTTCATGAGATATACAACTTTGCCTTCAGCTGGGCACGAGAGAAGGTAATATTATTTATATTAATTTTTAGTGTTAGCATGCTGTAGATATTCGATGGATGTTCTCAAGTAAGCATATGAAGTTTTAGTTTTGTCAGGTCGGAAGAAATGAAGAAAAATTTGTCGAACTATTCCCGGCTTAATCGTCAAAAACCTTTTTGTATACCATTTTATCATGCTAGCGACTTGATAGTTAAATTGACTTGATTTGTTACTTCTCATTCTGAAGGATTTACTCCATTTCTTTACCCAGATTTTGCCACATTATATTCTTATTCACCTTTGTTGCATTGTTTTTGTAATTTGCTGGTGACTTGATTGTGAATTTGGCAACTTTGTAGGGTCAAAAATCGCTAGCACTGGACACAGCACTTGGTATGTGGCGGCTACTGTTTTCCGAGAAACACTGGCCATTGGTTGAGCACTGGTGCCAATTTCTTCAGGTTATTATTTCTTTCCCCTTTTTTTTTTAAATTTACTCTTATGTGTTTTCTGATTGCTTCAATATTTATATGAGTAAGGCTAAAATTTGTATAAAATTGCAGTCAAATAATACAGAAGGGTGGTTAGTTGTTACTCTTGTTGCTTTGGTAGCTAGGTAATGCATCAGTGTATTTCAGTATTGGATTGTGACTTGGGATATTAGTCCTATTTTAGGATTTTTTTTATTTATTAGTGTATACTTCAGTCCCTGGGTTTGAGATAAATTGTTGGTGTTTTATATTATACTCCAATCAGGAATATTTGTTTTCTAATTGGATTAATATTTCAGGTTCGGCATAACAAAGCTATCTCAAGGGACACTTGGTCTCAGCTATTGGAATTTGTCAAGGTACACATGTAGACAGTTTTCACCCCTCCAACCCAAAAGAAAAAAAGAAAAAAGACAACTTTGTTACGGGTTCATTTTGGTTTCACCAAATCACCTCAGTGATTTTTTTTTTTTACTTTGTTTCCTTTTCAGAACATAGACCCACAGTTATCAAACTATGACGAAGAGGGAGCATGGCCGTACTTAATAGACGAATTTGTGGAGTACCTTACTGAGAATGGGATTGTTCCTACTAGAAAATGAACATAGGGATTAAGTACATCTATTTATTATGCTTGCATGATTGCTGTATGCAATTCGACTTGGGATCAACCCTACGTCAAACTCATATTAGACATTGTTGGATTGAAAAAGGATTTGTCAGGAAGAAAATGATCTCTTTCTCTGTGGCACTTCAATTTGTTTCCTGCTAAAACGAAGTTGTTCGCATTACTGTTCTTTTGCATGCAATATGTTTTTTAAGTTGATAGACTATCTTTTCTCAACTGTTGTCATGTCTGTGCATGGGGTGGGTTATCTCTTGCTTGGATAATGTTAAATAAAAGGAAGACTTGCATCAAATTTTCCAGAATCTAATTTGTTGCTAGGTCTGAGTAACAATTATGCCTAGAAAGGTTTCTGACGCTTCTCAAAATTCAGTATATATCATTGGAAGATGATATTTCTGATGCGTCAGCGGGTCAAATTTTGTTCTTTGTTTTTTCGGCCTTGTTGATAGCATGAAGGTTGGTAGTTTGAGCCTCATCGAATACAATACGGGTTGGGTAAATGGTTAAAAGGGTGGCCATGACACCCCCTAGTTTGAGGTTGTGATTTTGAGAAATACGAAATGCATCATTTAGCTTTATGTCCTCCTTAGAAGGCTGCCACTTAATTACTTCACGGTTAATTGTCAGCTGTCATTACGAAAAAAATATTAAAATCTGACATGGAAATTTGACATTTGCAGCTTGTTTTAATTAGTAAAATTTGTGCATTTGACAACCTTCCGTAGGTTACCAACAAATCTCTTAAATTCACAAGTCACAACTCGCCAGGAAAAGTATAAAACATGTAACAATATATATTTTCATTAATGATGCTTATCAGCTGCTTTTGTCCAGGAAGAAGAATTGCTTAGAGGGTTCTGACAGCAACGTTTCGGCTCCGATACAGCGCAAGTTTCAATATGATAATTATTATAGCCCTCTTAATGGCCTACATTTTCTCCTTTTTACCCTCTCTTTTCATATCTTTTTATTGAACACCCATACTTAGAATCTTTATAAGACATTGACCATCCTTTATTGAACAGTAAATGTCTAAAGGCATCATCATCTTACAAAAAGAAGAAAAGAATAAAAACACTTGTCTGCACAGACAGGCCATCTCTATTGAATTCGCATCCTCAGATATCTCATATAGTCATATGTTGCATGACTTTTTGGAAAATCCCAACCATTCAAATACATTCTACACGAATCTCAAAGCTCAAATAATACTGGCCTCCTATGCTATCTCCAAATAGGCACCGGACATGTTAGTCACACAAAATATGAGATATCTCAGAGGATGGCGGTTTATCTTTTCATCTCACTTAATTATTTTCTTAATGTGACTAACAAGGGCAATAGTAAAAAAAAAACGACCCTGTCAATAGCCGCAGCTAATTGCTCCGTACTATGTTTTTTTTTAAGAACAGAATTATTATTGTTACAAGCTTGCACGGATTAGAAGCAGCTCCAAGATCCGCTACAAGTCTTAAGAAAGGAACAAAATGTTTCCATATACCAAAAACAGAGGTTGATTTGTCATACAAACACTGAGTAGTGTATTGACAACCTAAAAAAAAATGAATTCACAGCAGAGACCAATATACTAAACTGCTGCTAAAATGGCTTCCCAGAAAGAGCATTGCCATGCTAATAATATCATCCCCGAACTCAGCTCCTAGAGAAACAAATAAGAGTATCCAACAACTATGGCAGATTTCATATCCTATCAACAAACGCACAACAGAAATTGTTGCAATTATAACAAAAGCGCGCTAATATCTAATCGACCCACAATAACCCAAGTTCCCTGATGTCACCTGACCTCATCTCAACTCATTCTCTTTCTCATTTGCATTCTTCGTAAGCCGAGCGGGTGACCTTGATGCAACGACAGCGCCACCATTGTCCTTGTTAATACTAGTCATATCGTCAGATCTGACAGCATTTCTATCAGCAAGGGGTGGAGTGTTGGTGGCATTTTCACTTGGAAGTGTTGCAGACGACATGGCCCTCGGCAATCTCAAGGGAATATTCTCGTGGCTCCTAGGAGGTGCGTCATTATTTACAGATACAGATTCTGGAGTTATGGTGGGTCCCACTACAGTGGGAATGATCTGAACTTTAGATTTATGCCAAGTCTTCCGCGATTTCATCTTTTCACCGGGCTGATCGGTCTGTTACACCATAACCCAAAAACATTAAGTATGATTTATATTTTATATTCTTAAAACTGGCACAACTTTCTGCCTTCAGAGCCCTAAAGCAAGGGGTACCCAAAAGTTTACCAAGTCCGGATCCTTGAAGTAACTAAAATTTTGAGTTTAGATCCAGACCGTCCGATCAGAATCCAGTCCAATCCGGCCTGAGGTGGAATGCACGGGCCCCTAATATTTGTACTAAAGCAGATTGGACGGTCCGGATCTAAACTCAAACTTTGAGTTAACTCTGGTGATATGAATTCCAAGTTTTCCCACTACTAAATTTATCATATGCCTACAAAAAAAGGTACATATTATTATTTCTGAACTTTAAAAAAGGTACGCAAGATCAGTATTATATTCAAGAATTATTTGTATCTACAGAGACATACCTTCACATTTCCAATATCACCGAGTGGCATTCTCGACTTAGAGCCCTTTTCCTCTTCTTCTTTTGCTTCAAGCCCACTCTCCATTGCACTCTCGAGCAAAAGGGCTGCTTGCGATGCCATATTGACTTTCTTCTTCTCCTCGTCAGCTTTGTCAGAAAAGGAACAGCTCTCCTCCTCATATTTATTATTAAACCCACGATTGGCACATTTCGAAGCTGAGCAACCACACGAGGAACCACACTCAGCACCGGCAAAGCGGCACTCACACTTCTTTGTCTTACAGAAAGACGACTTGCTGCATGTACAACACTGGCCAGATGCAGTTTCTTCGGCCCCATCAGATGAAATCTCTGACTTCACGCCTCTGCTTGTAGTGCCCGAGAAGAGATATCGAGAGGGTACAGCAGTTACTTTTCTATTCTTTTTGCGTGTTTTTTTAATGGAGGTGACACAGTCTGACTCTTCATCTAATTGATCACAAGCAACAAAGTCTGAGTCATCGGAATCCACATCAGAGATTTCCATGTCATTTTCAGATTCTGCACCATCATTTGCTTCAAGGTGTACATCGCCAGTTTTTTCCACATAAATCTATGGAGAAAATAATAAACAACAAAACTAAGTAAAAATGTAACATCTCAAAAAGATTGCAATCACCACATTGCTAAGGATTTTGCAAAGGGCTATGTTCTATGGTCTTCCGAAAAAATATTCTTGGGTTCTACTTCTAAACAAGATAGATGAACCACTTTGAAAGCACTATCAAATCAAACAGAAACAAATCAAGGAAACTCACCTTTGACTTAAAATAACTTATTTCATTGTTCCTAGTAGAGAGAACCTACAACAAGGAAAGAGAAAATAGAGAAAGTCAGCATGGATTTCTACTTCAAAAGCTAGCAATGAAAGTTTAAACTACACAAAAGACTAGCGCACATTCACAAACTAAAGCAAGAATTGGGGTTCTGACCTCATTGAGATGCATGTTCTCAACCTGAAGCTCTCCAGACTGTGCTTCAAGCTGTCTAACAGCACTAGTCAGGCGAACAACTTTTGCCTTTAGTTCACTGATGAGCATGTCCTTTTCTCTGCACTCAGCTTCCTTGTCTCTTACCTGACATCTGAAGAAAAAACAGATGTTATACTCATGCTGCATGTTTCCGTCTCGCAACATGAAGCATTAATACGTTTAATTGGAGCAATACCTGGATGAAGAGGCAAGATTAAAGAGGACGTTCAACATGTTCTTAGCCTCGGGGAGGGACCGGATTTGATTCCATCTCCCTTTGCTATTGAAGCCCCGCTCCCTTTCCTCAGCCTCTGACAGCTGGGATGCCATTGACACCATAGTGCTAGAAGATGCTGCCAGCATATTCTCTAGTGCTGAAATTCTCGAACTACGTGCACTAGGTGACATTGTTTGTGGGCGATCACTGTCATTTAAGCAACAGGCAATAAGAATCAAGAGATAGAAGCACCACTAGAGCTGAGAAAAGGAATGGAGAAAACAGAGAAACAGCAACCTCATTATTTTCTTACGGAGCATTTCGGTCTCTTCCTTGAGCCTTGCGATCTCTTTAGACATTGCAGCTCGTCTGTTTACCCAAATATACATAGAAGAAAATAAAAGGTACAAATTACAATAGCAGTAACCTTACTACATGAATATAACGAAGCAATGACACTGAACAATATAACAATAAATATAAAAGAGACGCTTACTCTTGCATTTGCCGCTCATACTGCGACCGTACTTCATGTACCCTCACTGTAACCTCAAGTTCATGTTCCACAGTATGCATCAAGGCCTTCAAAATTAGAAAATACAGGGTAAAAAAAATGAAAAAAAGGTAACAGTGTCAAAATAAGTGAATTCTAGCTACTACCTGGATGCCGGGACCATTTGCCAACTCACGTGAAGAAGCCTTCTTTGCCTCTAGTAGCTCCTTCAGGCGTTTTGTGGCCATGGCAGCTTCTTCAGTTTTCCTTTGTAACACCTACACAATCAAAGAGTTTTGTCTACATGAGAACTTGCTCTTTATTAGGAAATTGTTACGCAAAAGGTTCAGAAATTATACCATTTTTTGCCTCTGGTTCAAAGCTAGAAGTTTGTGCATCTCATATTCATTTCTTCGCCCTTCTTTCTTTAGCTAATAACAGAAAACAATGTCGTTAGGGCAAATTATTGCCAAAATAAAACATATTATGTTAATATTTGTGATTTTAATGGACACATGTGACTCGTTATATTATAGCATGTGTTGACAACATGGAAAACTCTACGTAACAAGTTGAGAACTGTTTAAATACAGTTAAATGTGTGCCCGATTAATATAACAAAAGGATGAAATGAATCATACCTGTAAGACCTCTTTTTCCCGGGAAGCCTTCCAAGCCCTGAATTGCTCAGATTCGTGTTTAATTTTTTGTTGAAGTTGAACCTATAATCACACGACAATCAAACAAAAGATTTAATTTGGGGGCAACAAACGCATTCAAAATATTGTCATCAGATGGAGAGGAAGTTAAAAGCTTACCTTCTGAGACTTTATTCTCTGGATTTCATCCTGTAGCCGCCTGGCCGCTTCATCACTCTTTTGTTTTTGTCTGAGCATCTGGGCTTGTGTCTCTTGCTTCTTCTTCAGCTCAGATACCTGTACAAAAGTATATTAATATGATACACCCGTACATGGAACTGCCAAAC
Source organism: Carex kokanica (assembly GCA_025461125.1). NCBI lineage: Eukaryota > Viridiplantae > Streptophyta > Magnoliopsida > Poales > Cyperaceae > Carex > Carex kokanica. The sequence continues at coordinate 102,718 of JAJGRX010000925.1, read as the reverse complement.
TGAAATACTTTCAAGGTGTTACCTGTGCCTCGAGAGTGTTCAACTTGTGCAAATAATCTTCCTTTAACTTCTTACCACTCTCATCAGGAAGAGATGATATGTTTGATAATTTGCAGCGAAGGTCTTCGATCTCTTTCTGCAAAATCGACAATCAAAATTAATATCTTCTCTTATGCTTGGAACTCTATTAGTACCCAAGAACAAATCAAACAAAAGGTGTTAGACCTGAAGAGATTTCTTCTCTTGTTCCATATCCATAAGCTTCTTCTCATAGTGTTGCTTGAGCACAGCAGTGTCTCCCCTTGCAAATTGCTTCATCTCAGCCTTTTTCATACGACAGAACATGCATAAATTTGTATTAGTCACAAGCAAAAAACAATACCTTTTTATCCTGAAATTCCTTGGAAATAACTTTGCCTTAAATTATTACCTCTTTTTGTTGGAGTCGCATATCAAGATCCTTCAGTTCTTTATCAAGCCTGTCTTGCAAGGAAGAATGCTCTATTTCCTTCTCCTCATCTTCACCCTCAACTAAGCATTAAAAAATCCATCAATAATATCAGCTTCTTCACTTTCTTGCTATAAAATAGAAAACTTATCCGTAATAAGAATGTTTCAGTTCAAAGATGAACAAGTTGATAGGTCCAATTGATATAAGCAAAAATACAAACACAGGATGTCATTAGATTAAATTACTTGATGCATTAGAAGATTCTACTTCACCAACTGAGCCCAAGTCTTCAGAAATTTCATCCTTGTCTAACTCCAGCCTCTCATAAAAAGCATTTCTGGGACAGGAGGAAATATTTTTATTCTTTCTTAATTCTGCTTCAAGCTGTTGGATCCTTGATAAGTAGCTCTTAATTAGGTCGACATCCTACACGTGTTTAACATATGAATCAAGTGAAAAAAATAATTGGCACAAAAACTCATGCCCTCTCAGGAGATGAATAAAAAAAATCTTTGAAATGATTCTATTTTTTCAGGTTGCAACCTTTTCGTTATCCAAGTCATCAATTTCATCCCAAGGTTTCCCACCACGAGCTGCTTCGATCTTCAAAATAAGCTGGTCCTTCTCCACCTAACCACAGAATTCACTAATCAAATACAGACTAACGCGCTAAAACTTGACTATAACTATAATGATGACGAAAAAATGCACAAGATTGTGCTTAAATCTTGTCAAGGTGTACGAGTATACCTGAGCAGCTGTGGCTTTCTGGGCCAAATCATCACATATTCGTCGAGTCTCCTTCAATCGATGTAGAAGTTCTTGATTTTTCAACTCTAATAGCGAAACCTTCTCTTGTAGGATCTGCACGTTTTTTGACACCAATTAAAGTTTTGTCTTCATAACCACACAGGTTCAATCAATGTAGTTCCAAAATATTTTATCAAGTCGTAAGGTTCTCTAAAAGAATTCAGAGACAATCATGTCATGTTAGTAGGGCAGCAGGCATGCACTTGCACTACCCAAGATAAATCAACATTTTGTGAATAGCATTTACCTAATACTATGCTTAATACAACAAAGAGCTTAGAAAAGGTATGTTTGTACCTGAATCTCTTCAAGCGAAGCACCGCCGCTGCGCGCAAAATGAAGTTCACCCTGCAACTGCTCCAACTGGCTTCGCAGCCTTTGCATTTCAGCTGCCACTGGGTCACGATTGATCTAAATATATGCATAAACAATGGAAATTAATAACCACAACAGAAGAAGAAAGAACTCAAGTTTGTAAATGATAGCTTATCTTACAACTGCTTTGTTCTGGATGTTCCGGGCCCGGTTTGCGTACTTGAGAGTGTTTATTGTCTCCTCAGCATTTGAGTCAGCAGGACTAATGCAAGCTACAGACAAGATGTACATATTGAATAAGCACTGAACAGCATTTTCTAATTATACCACTACAAGAAGAGAGAGAGAGAGAGAGAGAACAAAACATACCGATCATAACAGTCTTGCTGTTGCCTCCAAGAGAATCCTACAAAAGGAATTTTTTCATATCTAAATCAATCAAACATACAGAACACGAAATTTTTAAATGCAATACTTCCAACATCAATTAAAGTAACCAATTGCTCCAGAAGTAACAAAATTCTACATTTATGAACTAAGACTACCAAGTAACAACTCAAATCAGCAACGAAAGTTGTACTACAAGATGTAAATTGCAAGTTCGGTAATGTTACTATTCAAAAATCAGCAGCCAAATATCACAAGAATAAACCAGCAGTCAATTTCTTTGTCCCCTTGAAAAGTAAAATTTCTATGCCATATACCTGCAGCAGTCTAGTCAGCTTGCTGTCCCGATAGGGAACAAAAGCTCCCTCTTTGCGCTTCTTCTCATCACCCAACGCACTGATGACATTTCCAAGAGATAGAAGGCCTTTATTTATATGTATCCCTGGATAAATATGAAAAATATTATGTAAACAAAGTTCCAGTTTCTCCCTTCAAGTGAGAAGAAGGATAGACATTGTCAATTGTGTGATTCTTTTTTGGACAATTTTCTTATTCTTGTTTCTCTGTTCCCTACTGCAATCAATTTTGGACATATAATGATATATATATATTTTTTTTAATGACAAGGAAACAACCAACACCTGACTTTCTTCTTTTGTTACTGTTTGTTCATATCGTAGTTACTTTAAACCTAGGTCCTAGCTACTAAAAGAACAGTAAAGAAGGAATATTATATGGTCCCAACCTTCTTTAAGCCTCAAGCCATCGGCCCCGGTACGCTTGGCACGCTCTGAGCCGGCTAAATCAACCAAATGAAGTTTGGAGATTAGGATATCATCTCCAGCATCGCTTTGGGATGAACCAGCGGTCCGCTTTTGCTCAATGCAAATGGTGAAGATAGCGTGAGACCGGCTGTGAAGGGAAACAAGGGATCTTTAAGAAACTAACATAAAGACTGAAAAGATGTTATGGCACTTTAATAAAGGTAACTTTGCCTATAAGAATCAAGAAATATCATTTCTTGTCTTGGTTTCAGATACTATCAGACAACATGAAAAACTTGCAATGTGTACACATTAAATCATACAACTTTTGATAATACAATGAGCAAGGTAACAGTAATATAACTAACAGAAGTTACCCACAATTCTGGAGAGATTATAATAAGTATTCACATCTTTTACTAAAAGGAAAATGAGATCTTCAACATTTGACACCTATGCGTGCTGAATGTACAAAATAATCTAATAAAAGAACTGAGAAATAAAAGAGAGATACCTCGACTGGCTATTCATATGTGTGCTAGCAGTGGCACGGTTCAAAGACCCTCGAGCCAGGAAAGAAGCCATTTCTTCTTTTGATTTTACTGCCGGTTCACTGACACCAGCAAGGGTGATGCCACCAAGTGCTGTTTCTCTGATCTGAATCGGCACTCGGTTAGGACCAGGCCCCGTTCTCATCACTTGACATGTCTCAGATTTTGCTGTCTGGGTTTGTGGGTCTAAGAGATCAAATACCTCCTCTTTAAAAATCTGCCATGAAGATTTAGCAGAAAAGAATAGTATTGATTTAGACAATTAAAAAATATTTGGTTTGAATTTTGTTTGGAAGATGGACATAGATTACTATCAACAGAAACTGAATTTTTGTTAAAGCATGGGATATTCAAAAGGTTAGAAAATAAGAATGAGTGGATAGTAATTGCAAGCTACAGTGTTGATAGTGAGAACATACCACACCAGTACAAATATTCTTTGGATTTTAATTATCATACCTCAATAAATGAAACTCTGATGAGAAATTCTATGTTGTCCCTATGTTTGTTTACTTTTTCAAAAATCTCCTCCATGACTTTGGGTATGATCCCGCCAGCATTAGTTTCTCCGGGATAATTAGTGCCCATGGTATATGTCTTCCCAGAGCCAGTCTATAATTTTAAAAAATAGCAACAATATTTGTGAGAAAATAACCCAGTTATGTATGCACAAACCATGTATATGCATTTTAAAGGGATTAATATACCAGGTTGACTCAGGTATTATGGAACTAGTACAACTTGGTGCTTATTTCATAAATTGAGGGTTACATGGGGCAAAAACTGGAACAAGTGAAGATTGATCACTCAACTAAGGGATAACTGAGTCTAAGAAGGCTTAGTTCACCGTTCGGGTAAAAAGTGGAACAAGATGGCTCATATTACAAACCTGTCCATATGCCAGCACAGTGGCATTGTAGCCACGGAATAACGCATCAACAAGGGGCAGTACGCATTCCTCAAAAATTCTACATGATTGTGCACCTGACGACCCATACACATGGTCATACGTAAACACGTGCGAACCAATTTGGACCTACACAATTTTCAAAAGGAAAGGAGGTTCACAGCTGCTGTACAAGAAAAGAATGATAGTTTCTCACAAAAAGTGAATTGTGCCGCTATGCAATTGATTGATACTAACAAAAAGTGTGTGTGACGATTGCAATTTGCATGTTGAATTATTTTAATTAAAGTACAGACTAGATGGTTATTTCAAAAGGAAGTTTTGTTCAAGGGTATTGTTCAAACAACATGTACAGTTTTCAATTAGGAAAATAAGCTGTGACAAGATCAATCGATCATTTGTTTCCTTGCAACAAGATTGAGAAGAAACCTAGTTTTATTTCCAAACTTAATCTTAAAGGTGAAAACTCCTTTTTGTTGACTATGGCTGGGAAAAGCACAAGACAAACAACACAGGACTATTCCTATTTTGTAATTTGCACCGCTTTTACACAGTCTCACAAAATTGACAAATAGGAAAGAAGAAATAGGAGAAATGTGCAGGGATCTGACCTGAGGTTCGCCAGGGGTGACAGTCACACAATCGGTGCACCCATTGAGAAGCTCTGAGGTGATCAGCGGTCGAATATTCACAGCGACCTTCACAGCGTCATCTGAGCCCTCCATAGCTCCGATGCCTGCTTTATCTCCTTAAATCTACAAAAACAAAAGCAGATCAGATTAAAAGGAACAAAATAGTGTTGATATCCATTAAGATATACCTACTAACCTCAAGAAAACTCAGATTTCAGCGAAATGGGAGCAAATCGTGATAAGAAAGAGAGGAGGCACAGGATAAGATCGGGAAACCAAGGGATTATTAGGTTTTGGTTTACCTCTATCGTTCAGAAATCGAGGCTGATGAGAAAAAGGGAATGATTTGGATTTGGAGAGGTCGAGATTGAGGGACTGGTGGCGAATGAGAGAGGTTAAGAGTTCCCAGACCGCTCTTCGCGATTTCGAATTTGGAATTAGGGGTCACGTGAGAGTCATGTGATACAGCGACCCGTCCTTTGAAATTTGAAAAATTAGGTGGTCTTGGTGCACTATTTAGTGTGTGAGCTGTGAGCTGTGAGCTGTGCTTAGTGCTACGCAAGAGAGCACCAAGGTCATGTTTGGTTGTGGAGTAAAGTTAATGAGGATTAAATGACTTACTCCATCTTACTCCACATATTTTACACCTTGTTTGGTAGTATAACTCATAGCTTAAATTAATCCGCCTAGAGGAGTAAAGTGTTGGAAACTGAGCCTCTTCCTATGATAGTGGGCCCTACAGGTGGAGTAAGTGTGGAGTAAGTTAATCCACCTGAAATGGTGGAGTAACTTACTCCGGATTAACTCACCGCTTACTCCACCTTACTCCTCTTCTTTTACTTCTCGTTTGGCTACCTAAGTGTGGAGTAAGGGGTTTACTCCACCTCTTACTCCACAACCAAACATGGCCCAAATTCTTAACCGGTAACGCAGAAAAATTATTATTAAATTACTATCATTTTTAGAATTTCTTAACAGCTTAATAACATTCTTATTCACTTTAAAGAATTTATCATTTGTTTATTTGAATAAGACTTGATCAAATATTGAATAAAGAAAAATTAATAGTAAAGAAGTCTTGAACTGATTCCCACCGAATCAAACAATATACATAAAAAAAATCTTAATTTTAACCAATAGAACTAAAAAACATAAGTATCAAAAGGTTTAAATAGCGTTTATCGTGTCATAACGGAACGACTAAAAAATTGACGTTATGCTCATATTGCGCCGCTATAGTGCTGATAACGCCATAGATTTATGGTCCGAAAGCGCTACAGTGCCGCTATTGCACGCTATATAAAACCCTGATAATTATTCATCAAACTTGTAAATAACATACTAACTTTTCTGATTTTGAACAACAAAAATCAATTAATTATATATAAAATTGCAATGATAATATAACAAAAATATCTTTTGAATATTATCATTATATTGAATTATCCCGTGCAAAATATAAAAAGCATGACTTACTCTCGAATTTACTTGTCAAAAAAACAAGGTTCTAAATAGCGGCGCTATAGCGTTTTTTAACCATAGAAGCTATGACGTTATTGCCGTGCAGTTCATGATAAGGTTCTAAATAGCATGCTATAGCGGCACTATAGCGCCGCTATAGCATTTTTTCAACCGTTCCGCTATGACGCGATAACCCTATTTAAACCTTTGCAAAAAAAATAAGTAACCTATCAAAATTTTGCATTGTGCTTTTGTTTTTATTTTTATTTAAAAAAAAAAAACAAGATCGTGCATCACTAGTCAATATACAAATTTTAATGGAACTTTTTATTTTAATAATTTAATAAAATTAAAAAATCAGTTTTACATAAGTAACTATTATTTATAATTTTACTTGTAAACTTTGGTTACTGGTGGACCGGTTCCTGGTCTATACATTTATTATAGTTTTTAATTTTTGTCTTGATGAGAATCCAATCTATTCGAAAAGACGATGAATCTTTGATGAAATAAAAATGGGGCCACGTGGTTATTAATACCCAGCCAAAAAAAGTATTATTTTTGTGGGTTTGAATTTTCTTGTTCTGTCTGTTATCCGTTGCGGATTTGAATTCAAATCAACAAAATGACTTATCTGCCCTTTGCCAAGTCAAGCAGCCCAAAGAAGTCGCAGTCTTTTTTTACAATTTAACTGTGAATTTTTAATTTTTAATTATGAATTGTGTTAATTTCAAAATTTGTGGCTAATCTAGTCCAGCTGCCTTTGTGATTTCATAGTATGTTATATTATTGATATATGTATTGTTGTTGTCTTTGTCTATGTTGATTTTATCATACATAGCAGTGTTATAAAAAACGGTTGTTTAGACCGATTAGTCGTTGGCGGCGATCAAATTGTCACAAATTTTACCGACTAATTGACTAATTATTTTTTATTATTTTCGACTAATCATTTGAATGTATCATGTCCATTCGATAAGCGCATACTGTTATTTACAACACTGATACATAGTTTATAAGTAAATTTTTAGTTATATCGTTACTCATTGTTATTTCACTGATTTTTTGTTGTTGTTATTTTATAATTATTAGAGAAGGCTCAAAATGTGTGTACTCATCTTTTGTGTCTTTGGAGTTTAAATTTCTGAAAGGGTAACTTTTAATTCTATCACTATTTTTAACAATATCAGTCATCACTCTACCAATTATCAATGGGGTTTGGAACTTATTCGAAGCCATTTGGACTGAATTCTGTCCAAAGTCTTTCTTTGTCTTTTAATTAAGTCTTATCGTTTAATCAATACTAACAGCGTTAATTCCTTCTGTTAGACAAAATGAGAAACTGCTCCAATTTTCTCTCTATATCTATTCTATTATGGAAACAAATCAGAGAGAATATCAATAGAAACAGTTTTTCCTCTTGATTTATCTTATATATATTATCTTTATCAAAGGAATAACCATGGTGAATTGCACCAATGGAGTGCCTGAGGTCGCCATTATAGGGAACAAACTTCGAGTAAAATTCTATGTTTTTCTAGGCGAAAGAGGAAGTTTGTCATAGATGGACCACCTATATACTTTCCTTATTGCTCTATAACTTGATTCCAAATAGGAGAAGAACTTCCATGTATATTTTGTCTAACAGAGAAATTAACATATAAGGGTATGTTTGGTTGCACTAAGAATAGCACTATTCTTAGAATAGCATTGCTATTCGGAACAAGAACAATCCAAACGAGAAATAGAGCTATTCGGAATAGGGAGAATAGGGCTATTCTCTATTCTTACAAAAATATGGAATAGCATTTGTTAGTTTCAATATTAATACTAATCTAATATTTAAACTAATATTATATTACATTTAATATTTAAATTAATATTATATATTATATTATATTTAATCTAATATTTTATTTAATACTAATCTAATATTTAAAATAATATTGTATTACATTTAATATTTAAATTAATATTATATTATATTTAATCTAATATTATATTATATTATATTATATTTAATCTAATATTTATATTTAATCTAATATTTTATTTAATACTAATCTAATATTTAAAATAATATTATATTACATTTAATCTAATATTTTATTTAATACTAATCTAATATTTAAAATAATATTATATTACATTTAATATTAAACTAATATTATATTACATTTAATCTAATATTTTATTTAATACTAATCTAATTTTTAAAATAATATTATATTACATTTAATATTTAAACTAATATTATATTACATTTAATATTTAAATTAATATTATATTACATTTAATATTTAAAATAATATTATATTACATTTAATATTTAAACTAATATTATATTATATTTAATCTAATATTTTATTTAATACTAATCTAATTTTTAAAATAATATTATATTACATTTAATATTTAAACTAATATTATATTACATTTAATCTAATATTTTATTTAATATTAATCTAATTTTTAAAATAATATTATATTACATTTAATATTTAAACTAATATTATATTACATTTAATATTTAAACTAATATTATATTACATTTAATATTTAAACTAATATTATATTACATTTAATCTAATATTTTATTTAAATTAATATTATATTACATTTAACATGTAACCTAATATTATATTATATTTAATATCTAAAATAATATTATATTATATTTAATACTAATTAATATTTAAAATAAGATTATATTACATTTAATATTTAAATTAATATCATATTGTATTATATTTAATCTAACACATAAATTATTACTTTATTCATTTCCTCCAAACTCTATTCCAAATATGCAATCCAAACAACTTTTTCACTATTCCGAATAGCTTGAGTTAGCACTGTTCTTAAACAGTAGCTATTCTTATTTACTATTCTAAACAGTAGCTATTCTAGCTATTCTAGAGTTCATCCAAACGTACCCTAAAGGGATAATAATCATAATACCAAGTGAGCTTCCCAACTTTTTTATTTGTGACAATTAAGCTCTGAAACTTTTGTTTTGACGATAATGATTCTCCTTGGCAACGGTTCATATATTTTAAATACAGAACCATTGTTATTTCATCATATTCTTATAAGAGTGCAGCTATGATACATTGCAATGTGTGAATTGGTACGTACATTGGATTTATATCTCCTGATTTCTATTTTTATTTCATTTCTTAACCATCTGAACACTTTTAAGAGAGATTATCATAGGAAAACCATTTTTATTCATTAAGAAATTCAAGTCATTTGTTTAATTGTTTATCATAGAAAGAGAGAGGAAGTCTTCTCAGATGATTGAGAAATGCTTGAAATATGGATGATAAAATAAAAATTATTTCAAGCATCTGAGAGGTGATAATTTGTATTAAAAAGCCTATGATAATTATGAAAATATTAATAGGAAACTATTATTAGTAGTAGAAAATAGGTATGAAAGTAAGTATGAAAAGCGATAATTATCATATGCTTGAAATTGAAAAGAGTATAATAGTTTTTGTTTTTGTCATTTGATCAAATAAATTCATCGTTATGAGGTGACTTTCAGACGCATGAAATTATCTTTTCAAATTTATCCATATGATAATCTTTTCAAATTTATCATATTCTCTGGAGGCAATTCTGAGAAATTGCAAAACGCGATTTTACGCGCTCAGACAGCAAGGCGGAGGCGAGCTCAGGCGGCCATCAAGACTCACGTAAGCCTAATTTTATTTTTAATTCATCTTACAGTGGTATTATTATGAGATTCATGGTACATTTTGTTGCTGTTGCTAATTTAGGATATCACTTTGGGTGTTGCAATTGGCTCTTCCACCCAGATATCAATGTTTGTGGTATGCACATATTTTTTATTTTTTTTATTTTTGCACGATCTATTTAGCGACAGTAATCTTAATTGACAAATGGGTTGTTATGCTTAACTTGTAGATTCTATTTTGTGTAGTCATTGGTTTGATGATGGGGAAACAAATGGATTTGAATTTCCAATTGTTCGAGACGAACGAGGCATTGTTCGGGGTGAAGAACACCTTTAGGACCTGTTCGGATGTTTGGGTTCAAAATGAGAACTGATGGGTTTCACTTCTAAATCCTTGGCCCGTTCGGATGCTCAGTTTCTTCCCAAAAAGTTTCTTCCTTTCTTCCCATACTTCACCCCACACAACGTAAATTGATGGGAAATAAAAAATTCAGTCACAATCGATTTTCATTTTCCCAAATCGTGCTGCTGTCTACTACTTTTTCTCTGCTTTTGAATTCAATTTTATAAGGGTCTGTTGACTGTTGCAAAGCAGCTTTGAATTCAATTTTATAAGGGCCTGTTGACTATTGTACATCCAACCTTTAGAAATGCAACGGCTACATCATCTATTTTTTTTTTCAACTACTCAATTTTCTTAAATGTAACGGCTAAAAGTATTGAATGCAAATCATGTTCATCTAATTAAATACTTCTTATTTAACTATAAAAAATGTTTATATTTTATAAAATAATAATTAAGAAGAAATATTATAGTATTATTTAATCTATTTATTTAATTACATTATTGATAATATATTAATAAAGAAAATTGTATAATATCAAATATTTTAGAAAGAAAAATATAATTTTCCACAACTAATTCCACGGTACAACCGAATACTCAATTCAACACATTTCCCCAAAATTAATCCCATGCGTACCCGTACCCGTGGGTTCCCGCTTTTTCAAAAGTGAGTTCCCATCCCCGTCAAATATTTTAGATGACATGGGTGGCCATCAGGCCAAGGGCTTGCAACCGTTGCTGTTGTTGGATATACAAATGCAGTAATTGATCTTTTCTGAATTATGCCCTATGGTCGCACATATTTACATCTGTGCCCCTATTAAATTCAGATATCCAAATGGGTTGTGTTTCTATATAGGCTTTTTAAAGGTTCTCAATAGGTTATCCATCATTCAGTGAAATAAATCTTTAAGTAATTGCATCTGTGTCCCTATTTAATTTTTTGTGGACCCTAGACATTTTATTAAGACACAATATGAAGTTGATATCTTCCTTGTAGTTCTGTTATACAATTCTGACTTCTGAGAAAGTGTTTGCCTTCATTTTTGTGTGTTTTCTAGCAGACAGACACAATGGTATCACTAAAAAAGGATACCTTATAATTATTGAAGTTTATGGATTTTTTTTTTTTTTGCTTTCAATATGTTGTTGCGAGCTTGCAGTATTCTTCAGAAATTAATTGCATCTAAACTATTAAGTGCTTGGTCAGTGCCCACAAATAATTGCATGTCTAAGCTATTACAAGTATAGTATCAAAAGAGGGTTAAACTATTTCATGTAGTTGACGAGCATGTACCATAGATAGGTTAATGCAAACATTTATTTTTAAGAGACAGACATGTAACTTGTTTTTCATAAAAAAAAATTCATCTTTTAGACACAACATTTATTTTACCATTTCTTTATTATTGCCAAATTAATTTTTCTACTATAAATAATCAACAATATTGATCTAGAGTCGCTTTGAACTTTTCATGAATACAAATGTCTCTAGACGTAGAGTCAGAAATAAAGAATCATCAAAGCATCAAATTATTCTTAGAGATAGTTCAAGGTAATTAAAAATACAGAATCATATAAATTCTCAATTAGCATATTCCTAAATTTTTTCACTCCAATTGCGATTATCAAACTACATTGAATCATCAAATGATCTGAGATTTCATTTCAATATGATATCTACTTTTTTTATTTTGTTTGTTCATTTTCAAAAATGTTGGACTACATCGAAGAGAATCACACTGACAATAATACTTCAAGAATTATTTTTATGTTATTTTTGATCCGTTTGTTGTAGATCTCAAACGATTTTGTCTTTGTTTTCTTGGTGTAAATAGATTTCATGTTATATTCCTATAGCATCATCAATTGAATAAATAAGAATATTTTTTTCCATCATGAATGAAGAAAAAAAACAATTATTAGTTTCTATTCAACTTCGAATTTAGTATAGATTTTCATTTGTGCTGTAAATAATTCTAAAAAATATATAAAAAAATTGTGTATGCACTGACATACAAAGAATGTTGTTGAATTTAAACAGTCATTTGTTGTTTCTTTTATTGTTATTTATTATTTGCTCATCTTTTCAATCTTAATGTTTAATCTTATAATATGTCCCCGTTGCAACGCACGGGTACGATACTAATATTATATTAATGCTCAATTTTAAATACAAAATCATTATTATTTCATCATATTCTTATAAGAGTAAAGCTATGATACATCGCAATGTGCGGATGATACGTGCAAATGGTATATGTAAAAAGTTTTATCCTCAAATACACTTTCGGTTTAGATCGCAAGTATACAATCCTACCGTGTAGTATATTATCGGGTATCGAACCACAAGGAGTAAGATAAATACTAAATTTTCAACTTTAAATGATAAATTTCAGAAAAGAAAGAAAGTAAAGTGCAATAAAGTAAATTTGGGAGGTTTGTAGTAAAAGTCCTAAGGTTGGGTTCAATACCCGAAAGGAGTTTTAAACAATTAAAAGTAAAAGTAAAAGAGAGAAAAGTCGGTTTGTTTTCAAGGTTTAGATAATCTAGGGGTCTTTGGTCTACAATCCATTGTTAACTCTATTCATTCGGTATTTGCTTAAATTCATGTATGATTTGATGAGGTTTCTAACCTAATATGTCATTAAGGGTCACTTTCGTGAATTAATAACGTGTCTAAGTAATTCGGACTTCACGGTTAGGTCCTTCACCCTAGCTACTTAGACCATAAGCTCTTGTTAGTCTCTCCTCTTCTCGAATATTGGTACTTCTCAATTAAGTCCATGATACCAATATCCGACTCGATTTGAGATGTCCTAATTAGGGTTTGACTTCACGGTTAGATCCTTCACCAAGTCCCTAACCTTAATTTCTGTAGTTCCGGCTTAGATTAAATTGGTTAGAATCTTAATCTAAAACCTAAGGTATTTGCATTCACAATTTGGTACTATCCTATTGATCCTAGTCAATTTTGGTTCTTTTGAAACCAAAACGAGATGCTACAATTCAAGTACTAATTGTGTATTTAACACAAATTATTAAAATCACAGAAATTAACAATCAAATCCGATAAAACAATCGCAATAAAAGCAAATAATCGAATAAAATAGAATTAAACAAGTTCATGCATTGACCTAAACCCCTAGAGAGAGAACTACTCCCTCTTGGAGAGAAACATTGCAAAGTTTGGCAAATAACAAGAGGAAATGAAATAAAGAATAATTACACCCTTTGAATCTAGAACCTCAATCTTGCCGAATCTTGCTCAGGAAACTCTTCTTCTCCTTGCTTGAAAGCTTCACCTTCTTCAGAAAATATTGCTAAGGTTTGTGTGTAGAGAGAGAATGAGATGTGTTGTTGGATGGATTGGTGGATGATTTGGAAGGGAAAGTTCTAGCCCTTTTATAGCAAGAGATCATGCCCAATTTAGAGGCTAGAAGGTGGAGTTAGTGGGTGCTCTTTTTACATTTCTTTCCTGGCAAGTATTGCTATTTTTGGCTTCTTAAAACGTGTCCTTGGAGTGCCAAAAATAGAAACCGTGTTGAAACCGGGTAAATCTGGCTGTCTGTGTGTTCAGTGCGTCCGCACTGGATGTGAGTGCGGATGGTTGATCCGCACTGGATTCAACTTTCCTTATTTAACTTGGCGAAAATCCTGCGTAATCTTCTGAGTGCGTCCGCACTGGTGGGGAGTGCGGATGAAGGACCCGCACTGCTGAGCTTCTGCAGTTTCTGAAAATCCTCCCAAGTATACACTGCGGGTGGTTGACCCGCACTGGCGTGTGAGTGCGGACGCATTACGCTCGGGAAAAATTCTGGCTGCGCTAAACTGCTGGAAAATTCGGCTAAGTACTGAGTGCGGGTGGTTGATCCGCACTCAGCCCTAATTACATCATTTTTCGTTTTTTTTCTGCATTTTAAAGCCAAACTACCGCAGTAACTTGATTCTAGGTGTAATTTATTCCTTTTATATTCAAAATACATGATAATTGGAGTTATTTTATGATAAAAACTAGATCAAATGTGTATATAATTTATGCTTATCAGCAGATTGGTATGTACATTGGATTTATACCTCCGGTTTCAAAGTGCAAATAATCAATTCAAACCGTTCAACATTATTATCATATAAAAATATACTCGAAGATCAAATTATATATTTTTTGGAACTTTTTGTACTTTTTTTTAGACAATTAGAAATCACTTGATCTAAAAAATTATGGACCATCCGAGAGTAGTGATTTTCTACCTACCTAAAAAAATAAAAAATAAATCCATAAAATATAAAATTTGATTTCCAAGTATGATAATAATGTTGAACGGTTCAAATTGATTATTTGAACTTTCAAAACTGAGATATGAATTCAATACACGGACAGATACGTGCATTGCAATGTACCATGGCCTCACTCTTCTTATAATATTTATTTAAAATATTGTGATATATGGCTTTTGAATTTTTGCAATTTAGAATATTGTGATAATATTTATACAAAACTTGTGTTTAATGTTTAAATTTTAGGTACAGTCGAAACAACACTATGTACAAAAATTAACAACGACCCTTCTTTTTGTGCTTACTATACAAAACTTGCGTTTAATGTTCTTAAGTTTATCAAGTATTTTTTGTAAACTCGACTCCAAAATATATCGGATTAGCTTTGAACGACGAATTCAAACTGTTAAAATCGATTTACCTTACAAGTGATGTGTTTACACGCAAAAAATATAAGTTTTCGATTAATTTTGTATACAGTCAAGTGGTAAAAAAAATGTTCAAAAAATAAAGCCATTGAAATTCATCTATAAACCTTTTAACTTTAACTGCTTGATTTTTATACTAAATTAATTCAAAATTTCAAAAATTTTGTATGTAGAAGCATCACTCGTAAGGTAGATCGTTCAACGGTTTGAATTTGTTATTTGAAATCAATCCAATAAATTTTAGAGTTAAGTTCACAAAAAAACTTAATAAACTTAAAAACACTCTAGTTCAACTCATTATAGTAGAGCCTAAATGCTAAGAACATTGATAAAAAAAAGAGAGTGAAGCTATGGTAAAATGATTATTACAGTTGTAATGTGAATTTATATTTATATTTTTAAAATTTAAACTGCTCAATGTAATTTATATGTAATATTGTATTTGCAGATTAAATTTTATAATTTTTATAATTTCTCTACTATTTTTAAAATGTATATAAAATTATTACTTTTGGATAGACAAGTAAATATATGGTGTGTTGTAACTTGGGTCACGTGAAGTCTTGTGATCAAATTCAGAGTGACAGTGACAGTTCGTAAATGATCACGGCATATTTAATTACGTCGTGATTAAGGCACATCGTGACTACACGCAACTTGTCGCATTTGTCATGCTTGGTCATATATAACTATTTTTTTTCATAATTAAGTTAGTTGATTCAAGATTCACTATTTGATCAAGATCTAACGATCCTAATCATGTCACATGTGACCACGTACCTTGTCGTGCCATGACCAAACCAGTTCGCTTCCCATGTTGTGTCAAATTTTTCGAAAAATAGTCACATCATATAAATAATTGCGACACGTACATAACTAGCACACATGTTGTGCCGTGACGTATCAGGTTACGGCGTGATTTTTGTACATTCTTCCTTTCAAAAGATCCAAAAAAATTTGATCAGGTGGTTTTCTAACTATCTATAGTAACAAAAAAAATTTAAAAATATAAGTTTAGTCAGTAAATACATTTTCATATACATGTCACATTGAGAATTGAGTGGTTTGGATTAACTGTTTAGATTTTTGAAAATAAATATATATGTTCATAGCACGAACAGCTGTAATATTCATATCACTGTAACCTCGCTCAAAAAAAAAATTCCAAAACAATTATGATTCCCTAATAACGCACTCGCACAAGCTCCCTAGTAGCGCTATTCCGGGGTTAGCACACGAGCTCCCTGTAGTAGAAAAACTTATAAGAAAGCATTAATTTTAGATAACTATAAGGATAAAAAAAAATTTGAATTGAATAAAAATGAGAGTCATATCCACATTTATGTTAAAAAGAAAGGTTCTGTTACACAAGGGCAGTAACCACCAGAACAAAATAGAAATAGCGCTCAAAACATTTGAGCCGAAAATAAATAAAAGCTGAAAATATGAAAGGATAATAGAAAGAACAGAATTTAAAAACAGGATTAAAGAAAATGGGAAAATGAGGAAAATTGTGTTTCTGGTACGCTACTGGTACCCTCCTGTGCAAGGCTGTAGCGCCCCTCAACCTCAAGCAAGCTTGTCAGGCTTTCTCTGTAGACCTTTTAGCACATTAGTCCCTGATTTATTTGCTTATTAGTTATTACCCTCCTGCTGGAATTATAGCGCCAGTAACGTAAAAATTAAATTAGATGTATAAACAGGTGAGTTGGCTGGGTTACGATTAGATTGTCAATTCGATTTATTATAGCCTGTTGGTTTTTCAATCCTTGTCTAATCAATTAAGATAAAAATCACTCAATTCAAGTTTTATGTTAGACGGTCAAATTTTACGTGTTCAAATAGATTACAAAACTTATTATAAAAACACAAGTAATACTAAGTTGTACAAAAAAATATCATATTCCCTAACTAACAACTACTCGAAGAAAGTTTTAAATGGAAAAAAAAATGAAATTAGTAATATATCGTATTATTTCTATAATGATACTATTATAGATATACATAAACAAATCTCGAGTGAGGTTACAGTATTGCGCATAGCGCGGATTGATCCATACTAAATTAATATTTTTGTTTTTAAAGTTCAAACAGTTCATCTAAATCGCTCAACGTTATTGCCATATGAAATTATACTTACAGACTAAATTTTTTTTTTTTTTTGCAGAACTTTTTGATGATGTGAAGACACCATGGGCTGCAGCCCAAATTTGGTTTTGGCGGAAAAATCAAAAACCGTCACTGCAATTAATTTGTGGCGGACAAACAACAAAACCGCCACTATGGCTGTTTCAATTAAAATGGCTCTGTCGTAACTTTATTTTGTGAGTTGTTCGTCGAGTCTCGCTCTCTCTGTTCCTTCTTCTCTAAACTTTTCTAAATTTTGCTCTCTTCTTCTTGAAACTGTGAGAGAGTGCTATTATACTTGTTAATCTCTTATACTTGTAAGACTCTTTTGATTTAGTGGATTTGTGCCATGTGCTCTCGTAGTTTTCTCCCAAAAAGATTTCCACGTAAATCTTGTGTTTTTTCTCATTTCTTGTGCTTGCTTGCTAGCTGTCTTGGTTTCTTGTGTGACTCTCTTATTTCCCCATTTATTTGAGTATTGGTGTACGCACACAAGGTGTTTGAAGAAATTAATCTTAGAAGCATATGTGTGGTACAACCTTGCTATTTACCTCCCAACACTTTTACTATTTATTAGATACGTAGAAAATTATTACTTTTGAATGATCTAGAATCTTTAGGTTAAGTGATTGTCTACCTATCTAAACTAATAGTAAACAAAATGTAAAAATATGATCTACAAGTATATTTTCATATAGTTATCGTGTTTATTAGTTCAAATTGACGGTTTGAAATAAAAAAAACAAAGATATTAATTCATAATATGGATCAATCCGCGTTATGCATAGTCTCATTCACAAATTTTCTTAAAAAAATAATATACAATGGTCAAATCGGACTTTACTCAACCGTAGGGGTGTCAATGGTACTTTTTAGCCATTTACCCGATCCGTATCGTATTCGATAAGGTGAGTATGGGTAAGGTTTTCGTTAGCTTATTCGGTATGGGAATGAAGAATTTTTTTCGTTAACTAAATGGGTAAGGGTATGGGTAATGACTATTTTGTACCCGTTACCCTATAGGGTAATAAAATCTAAAATTATATATATTCAATTCAATTTTCAGTACACCTAGATTTACTCTTCCATTTCAGTGCCATAAACTGCGTCTTTCTATTTCAGCTCATCAAGTCTGTTTCTTTGATATATTTTTCCTTCCCTCTTCGTTTTCTTGTCTTTTTACTCAATCGTAAGAATGAAATGTAAATTATATAAGAATCTGATTCACATAGTCACATTTTCACTTTAATTTTCACGGGTTTGTGACCCAATTTTGTTTTCAAATTTTAAATTTTGCAAAAAAAAATTATAATGAGTGAAAAAGCAATTTACATGGTCATCTTATGTAATGAGTAAAATATAATTTGTAAAACATAATGAGTTTTTGATGTTTTATTTATAAAATATGATAAAACTTAATTATTATATTAGTTTTATCTTTTATTCGCCCGCTACCGTTTCGTTACCCAGTAATATTAACGGGTAAAAGTATAGTAGAGTAATGTTAATTCTTAATAGGTAAGCATATAGTATAAGTAAGATAAATTTTAATGGGTATGGATATGAAAATGTCTCTACCTGATCCGTAAAGTAACCATCAACACCCCTACTCAACCGTTTAAAAATTCCTATGTAAAATTTATTTATTGGCTTAACCAGAATGCAATACATTTCTAAATCCGTAATATTCGAAGTCGTATAGGTTGGAATGATCAAGTAAATCGAGTTAAGATTATAGCCTTTGAATTGAATTTAGCGGTCCATATCCTTTTTTAGGAACTATCTTCGTTGATATTATAATGTTGAACTAAATTGGTCCGTAATAATTCATTCAAAATTAGTTGAATACTTCAGCATTTAATTGAACCGTAACTCTATAAAGATGAATTCTAAGAATCGTAAGTTAACAGAGATAGTGATGAGTAGAGTAGAACCAGGGTGGTGTGATGTGTTCACCAAACTCTTTGGTGAACATAACTCTATAATCTGTCGGATTTATTTCAAACGAGATGAATCAAAACCATTGAAACTGATGTACTTCATGAGTGATGCACGTACATACAAAATTTTGAATTTTTTGAATTCATTTAGTCTCAAGTCAAGTGGTCAAAATGAATGAAAAATGAATAATCCAAAATGAAGTTATTTTAATGCATTCAAAAAATTCAAAATTTTGTCTGGTTCAGTAAGTTAACAGAGATAGTGATGAGTATCTATACATAGAGACATGTAATTTGTAACAGAGAACGGAGATATCTAAAAATAAACTGATTCTGAAATATAAAAGAATCCTCATTTAAAATTTTTCGATATTTTTACTCATTTACTATTAATTTTCAGATTTATAACTAGATAAAGAATTTATAAAAAGGAGACGAACTCTTTTTAAGTTTTCTAACCCAATCATCATTATACAAAGGAATTATTAATTCTCGCTAAATCTGTGGTATCATATTAGCCGGACTTGGAAGTTAAAACTGTGGTATCAAGTTATCATACCGTCCCACAAATGGGAATTACAGTACCAAAATGAAAATCGACTTTGATCTGCCGAGGATAAGCCCAGTGGATCAGAAGTTACATCCTATTATCCTACTATCACAAAGAGAGCACCAACAAATCCGACAAAAACGGTTTTAGTTTGGGCCCAAAAAAGGCTATCTCACTTCAAAAATAAACAACACAGCAGCACTAAATAAAAGTATGACAGCCACAGACCATAGTTCTATTTTTTTTTTTTTTTTTTTTGTAGTACAGGCCTGGCATTGCTCACTGGACGCCTAAAAAAAGAGGGGACAAAATCAGAGAGGAAAGAAAAAAAAAAAAAATGGAAGAAAAATAATATAATTGGTTGGTTGATTTTGAGAAGAAAAAGCTGAACGCAGTTGCATTGCATGAATGGCCTGAGTACTTAGCAGTCACATCACAAAATCAAGAAGAGAATCACATGGTTGCCATCTCAGAAAGGGTTTGAAACTCCACACCCCCTTTCTCTCCATCTCCTTGGCATTTTCTCCTCCTTTGATCTGTACCTCAACTAAAACCTAAATTTCTCTGTTGTTTTCTTGCTCACCTTTTCACCAATTACCCACCTTCTCTCTTCTCCTCACCGATCTGCATCATATCCCTTTCTTTTTAAATGAAATGAAAACCTCCCCTTATTTCTATCTCCGGTCGGTTCGTCTACCTTTTCTCTGCTAAACCGCAAAGATACAATCTTTACTCCCCACCCAAAAAAAGAATCTCTGACCAATGACTTGGGTTTGTTCTCAAATCAGAGAGGATGAGAGATTCAATGGCTAAAACTACCTTCTCTCAGAGAGATTCAGTTCAAATCTCGCCACCTCCGCCGAACCAACCGCAACCCAACAAAATCAGCCCAGCTGTGCTGTTCATAATAGTGATACTCGCCATTATTTTCTTCATCTCTGGCCTTCTCCATCTCTTGGTCAGGCTCCTAATCAAGAAGCAACCCGACTCAAACCGAAATCATGCTGGGGAAGCAGGTTCTGAGACAATCCAACGGCAATTACAGCAGCTGTTCCATCTCCATGACTCGGGGTTAGACGAGGCAATAATCGATTCACTACCCGTTTTTCTCTATGAAGAGATTCTTGGCCCAAATGAACCTTTCGATTGTGCGGTCTGTTTGTCCGAGTTTCTCAAAGAAGACAAGCTCCGGCTTTTACCGGGTTGCGGTCATGCATTTCACATCCATTGTATCGATACTTGGTTGCTCTCCAATTCAACTTGCCCCTTGTGTAGAGGTTCTCTTGGTGTCATGATTGAAAACTCAAACTTTCAATTTGGGAACTCAATTGAAGAGG
This sequence comes from Carex kokanica, assembly GCA_025461125.1. Classification (NCBI taxonomy): domain Eukaryota; kingdom Viridiplantae; phylum Streptophyta; class Magnoliopsida; order Poales; family Cyperaceae; genus Carex; species Carex kokanica. Next base: position 81,731 of record JAJGRX010000925.1, on the reverse strand, counting down.
AAAGGTGCGGAGATGATCGTGATGACGGAAAATTAGAAGAGGAGAAGATTGTTTATAGTATAAGGCTTGGTAAGTTTAGAAATGTGAGCAAATTTGAAAATGCGAATGATGCAAATAGGGAAAATGAGAATGTATGTAAAGAGATAGGTGAGGCTAGCAGTAGTAATTTAGATGCAAGGAGATGCGTCTCCATGGGGTCGTACCAATACATTCTCGCTAATTCAAGTTTACAAGTTGCTTGTACAAGTGCAAGGGGAAGCAGTATGAGGTTCGTAGGTCGTGTTACTAGAAATGAGACGCCAGATGGAAGGAAGATCAGTGCTGGTACGAGAGGAGAGAGCTTGTCAGTGTCTAAAATATGGCAACGGTCGGGTCAAACCGGTGATTTTCGGGGAAATGCTTCATCGCAAGGTAACTCTATTTTGGTTAGATTACCAGTGATGGAGGAAAAAGGCGGCGATTTGTGAAATGTCCAATTTAATTTTGGTGGTTGATGCATCTTGGTGTGACTAATTTATTCCCCTTTATTTTATTTATGTCCATTTTTGTAGCTAGTTAATGACAAGAACCAATGCTGTTCTCTTAGAATTGGGCGAAATTAGGACCTTTTTTCCAATTGATGGTCTAAAAAGGTACAATGGGTATGAAACATGTTTATTTCCAGGTTATTGTAATTATTTATTGTTTAATTGTTTTGAAGTATATGTTTTGCTCTTTTATTTCAAATTAGGGTTCTGCCAATACAGTGCTAAGTTGCTTGAGTTTGATTAAAGAATACCAAATTGTTTCCAGTTAAACAGTGCTTGGCCCAGTGGCCAGACTAGCAGCATTATACTGGTATATTATGGTACAACAAAATCAACAATTGTTGGTTTGAACAAAGACAATATCACCTATTTGGATTTCCTTTGTTATTTTTCTTTGTTTGTTTTATGAGTATTGTGCCTTGGGTTGGAAACATGTTTATGGAAAGATGGAAAAATATAAGAAGATTTTTTTTTTTTTACTTCACATCACTGATGATTGATGGATATCTGATTAAACATGGTACCTGAGGTAGGTATACTAGGAATTCATATCACCTGAGGCAACAGAATATTTCTATTTAGATACTGACCGTCCAATCAAAATCCACACGAATGTTAAAGGGACCATGTGCATTCCACCTCGGGCCGGATAGGCCCGGATTCTGATCGGTCGGTCCGGATCTAAACATAAATATTCTGTCACCTCATTGGATATGGACTCGGTATACTAGTTGGATTTTGTCTAATTATCCTGGACCCAGTGGCGAGGCTACATGGGGCCAGGGGTAGGCACTTGCCTACTCCTGGAAAAAAAAAATTCGTTTTGGACCGGGCTTTAGTTTTGGTTTGCCTACCCCTGAATTTTCGTTTTGCCTACCCCTGGATTTTCGTTTTGATCCATAATACTTCTGGTCTTGTAAATAATGTATTACCAAGCTAAACCAGTCTATATCATGTCGGTACCAGCACTAAACTCAAGTTTAAATCAATTGGAAGCCTTACTGGTACAGCATAAGTACCAAAAGTAATCAAAAGACCTGTTGTCACAAATCAGTCAGTACAGTTTGACTCAAAATCCAAATCAAAAATTTGCTTGAATCCGAACCCGTTAATTTATTCGAACCCGAACCCGATTTTTGCCTACCCCTGGCTCAAATCCTAGCATCGCCACTGCCTGGACCTATCTTATTGTACCACTTTAACCATTAAGGTATCCAAACTCTAAGGTACAGTCTGAATTCAAACTCAACTCACATGGCTTAATTTAAATGCAATCTCACCTTAATTCCTGTAAAAGAATATGACTGAATTCTTTAACAGAGTCACAAATCAATGCCTTGAAAAGGAAAAAAAAAAAAAAGATTTAACAGATAGTCATGTGAAGGTGACCCTACATGCCAAGGGCAGGGCATTAAATGCTTGAAATTTTTCATTGGATGTTTCTTTCAAAACAAAGATGACTATAGCAGTTAGCGGAGCCCCATATCCTATCTATCCTGTATTATTGAGTCAAGCTTTCAGAACCGGTTGCGTAGATATCAAATTTCAAAATTTGTGGCCCTCTCTCTGTTTGGGGTCTTTTAGGCAATTGCATCTTTATACATGTGTTTGTGTTCCTTACAAAGGATTAGTCTTTCTGACCAACTTACATTGTAAAGTTTTACCCCATAGATTTGCTTTGCTTTGAGAGATCCCAATCCCATTGGTATAAGTGTATAACCCCCCACCCCTACCCCGCAAAGGCCGGTATTTTACATTTCGGCCCTTATTTTTTTCATTATTCTGATTAATTCTTTGTTTTCAGTTATTATATTCCAGCTCTTTGGAGTTTATAAATCGGAAAGGGGCTTAGAATGAGGTATTTTAGACACAATTTTTTTTTGTTAAAATACCAGCATAAATCAACAAAATAAAATAACAATGCTGAAATCTGTCCTGATGATAAAAAATTACACTTGTCTTATCCGTGTTTTACTAAGCACCGCTTTTTAAAATGCTGCAATACAGTTCTGTCAGAAAAGATTTTATTTAAAGGCCATTTTCTTCCATGTTAACTACTTAACTCCCATTTTATAAGCTAGTTATTAAAATACATGGTCAAGTCCATGACAAAAGTGAGATAAATAGTAATCAAAACTTGCTGGTTTAGCTTGAATTTATGACAATAAAGTTCTTTGGTTTGGGGTGATTGGAAATTTGGTACTGCGGTTGGTTGAGCAGCATCTCAATTCTCAACCAATTTAATGTTTGCCTTTGTCATTCTCAAATCTTGGCAAGGATATTTGTTGGGCATGGCTGTTATAAGTTACATCAGCAGATAAAATATGTGTGTGGTATCATTTTCTATACCACTTTACACCAAATTAATCTTAGCTTTTTAATTCTCCTTTTTACATTTTGTTCAAAGGAAATTTTGTTTTCAAACACTTTTGATTGCCTTTTTTTGTTTCCTTTTAACTGATTGCAAATCCATTACCTTCCTTCTCTTTGCCATTTTATTGGGCCTGTGGTCAATTTCGTCTGAAAGCAAAGAATACAATAAATTAAATCTCATTAACACGCCGTGAAACATACTTCTGATTATGCTGTATCAGTGGAGAATCAAAATTATGAGACAATCCTCAGTAAAAGTTGTCATAATCTTTCCATCAAATTAGGTAAAAGTCACTTTTCTCTGGTCCCTTGATGCACTAACCAGCAACATAAATCTTCCCCGAGTCTGTATCGCCTACCGCGCAGGCGCAGCACGTGTGCTGTATGAGGGACGGGTGGATTTCTAGTGGAATTTATTTGAGATTAAATCGAACGGTTCAGGATTTGTCCTGGACAGTTAGTGTCGGAGAAGATTGCAAATCATCTTAAACAGCTCAGAACGAAGAAAATAAATCTGCTGTGATTCTCGGGAATCACAGGACCTGCGATCCTCGATCTCAACTGTTGATATTTTTTGAGATACGTGCATGAAAATTTACTTTTCCAAAAAGTTTTCGAGATCCGCACACAGAAAATTTTGAACCATTGATTCGGAATTTTAGGATCCTGCAATCCGTCTTGGAATCGCAGCAGATTCGGACTCCAGAACGAATTGATGAATTTAATTGGCAACAAAAAAAAGGAAAATAATTGATGATTTTTTAAACAATGTAACGTATGCATAATTCCACTTCTTTGTAGACCCTACAATATATAATTATTCTCCCTCTGCCCATAGGCTTATAATTAGTGGCCATAACAATTCATGTATCTTTGCCTGTGTGGTAACTAGTAACTACAGTAAATGAGTGGAAACTCAATTTATTTTGTAGAGGATAAAGCATGATATCTCTGTAATAATTAATAACGCACCACTTGGAGGAGACGTAGGCTTAGTGCCTGGGCAACACTTCTCAATTGCTCTCTATCAACTATCTTTTTCTTTCATCATTATTCGTGATCTTATCTCTACCAACAATGAAATGAATGCATCGCATAAAGGCTTAGTAGTTAGTACTTAGTAGTTAGTACCAGTTAGTGACCCGTCACACGGATTACCACACCACGAACATTTGGGTCACAAGTAATCACAGCTTGCTGCGATCAACAAGCACGAAATTAAGATATGAAAAAATTGCGCCATGCATGATTGACTAAAATAAGCTACTTCTAATTGACATTACAATCATCCCACCCCTCCTCCTAAAACAATGAACGAAATAAACAAATTTACATAGCACGATCATCAATTATAGAATTAAAGATTAAATGAGAATTCTTTTTAAATTACACAGCCACAAATCTCTATCAATACCAGCAAGGAAAGAAAGGAACATGTTTATTTCCTTACAGACCATTACCATGTCATGCATGCATGCCTCCCAAGCACCTTCACGCGCAAGCTATCATCACCTAATCGGCACCTCAAACAGTGGCGGCGCATCCCGGCCGCCCAAATCCATCGAGCTCTTAGCAGATCCGGGCAGGATAGCAAACCGGGTCGAGAAATCCCGATAACCTCCATAATCCTCCTCAGGGCTGGCCCCATGTCCCTCATCGAAATTCATGGCGTAGCTTAACGGGTCATACTGGAACCGGGTTGAACCGGCACGGGCACCCACACCCCCACCCCCACCCCCACCCTGAAACCGAGCATTTCGATTGAACCGACGTATAAAAGTCTTCCAGCGGGGGCCTGCAACGAGCTCAGACCACTCGCGGATCTTCATGAAGGCTCTGAAACCGCGGGACCACCAGGCGGTCGGGGTCGGGGACGGTGGGGCGCGGTCGGAGCTGAGCTGGATGCGCTCCCAGCTGGAGTTCGGCCATGGGAAGCAGCAGCATCGACGGCCCTCGAAGAAGCCCTCCGCCGCGGCCATGGACTCCGGCGAGGGGTCATCCGGTGGACCTGGCTGCGAGTCTCTCTCCATATGTTTAGGTTTAGGTTAGAATAGGAAGAAATAAAAACTGGAATTGGAATAAATTGAAAGTTTCTTAGACACGCCTTAGCAACGATGGCAATTGACAGGGAAGGGGGGGATAAGGATTTGAATTGGGGTTTATTCTAAGATTGTATATATGTATATATTTGAGGGAGGCAGGAGGCTGCATACCTGATTGATTGATCCATATCCTCCCAGGTACCTGACTCAAGCAAATTGAAACGAACGGTCCAGATTAAACCTATCTGGACCAAACTCAATCCATTGCTATGGAGACTGTAGGGGATCTGTTTTGAGATTCGTGCTATAGTAAATAACCGTCCGATCGTAATTGTCTTCAGTCAGGTAACCTGAGGTGATGTGATTTCAGTCGTCAACGGGAGATGACGTGGCGAGATGCTATTGGGTTGGTGGATGAGAATAAGTATGTGGAAAGGTTGCACCGGGGTCATTGAATAAGTGATACCCGTATTGAGAGAGCCGTTTGACCAAATCCAGCTGGAGCGTAGCTGGATCCCACTGTAACTGTCACGGTGTATAACGAACATTATGACCCGGGGGTACAGAACAAAATGTATTTGTTGAGTCCACTGATTGGTCGGATGGTTCGTGGGGCCCAACGACAGCGTGTTCCCAGTGATTTTGGGGTTTGGCGAGAGAAGACAGACGAACGGCGGCAGTTGCCAGTTGCCAGTATCCCTACAGAGGTGCGGCGAGCTGGTACCTTGCGCCTTTTTCGGATCAGGGGTCTGATTCGTTGCTATTTTGCATGCAAATTTATTTTATGTATAACTCTCTACGGGCTTCAAACCAAAAAGGGAAAATAAATAAATCATTTTCATGCAGACTGGCGTTTATGGGACTACAAATCAGAAAAAAAAAAAAATGAATATCGCATAATAATATCACACTATATTAGTTTTATTACATGAAACAGTGGGAAATTTCAAATCTCTAAATTATTTCCGCACTTTGTTATATGTATCAAAAAATATAAGAATAATTATTTTAGTACCCGTGCTACAGTACCCGCACTATAGTATTCACGATCCGAGGAATCTGCTCCGCCTGTGCTCCCTACCCAGTGACAAATCAAACGCCACGCGGGCGGGCCGTTCTTCTCCACGACGTTCAGCTCCGCCCCTTTTCCGCTCTCCCACCACAGTGACAAATTAGGTTTTGTTTTTATTTTTATTTTTGTAGAACTTAGTAAATTGACAATAATTTATGGTTTGATTTGTTGTCAAGGTTATTGTTAGGTTTAATTATGTGAAATTGCACCATATTAGATTTAATTTTGTAAATTAGCATCCGATTAGATTTAGTTTTGTTAATTAGTATCCGATTAGGTTTAATTTTATGAGTTAGATATAATTTTGTGCAATTGCACCCGATTAGTTTTAATTTTGTGAATTTGTATCCCTGGCCGAGATGGTCCGTAATGTCCCTATTTTTTTTTTCTTTTTCCGCCTCTCTGGCCGCCATGGTCTGTAATGTCCCGTATTTGCTTTTACACTGTTTAGGTTAATCGTTTGGCTAATTGGGCCGCGATAGTTATGGACTATGAAGTTTTTCCTATGTGTCGAATTTTCACGAAAACTTTTCTCATTACCAATACTTTTTTTATTTATATTCCTATTAATAAAATTTGGGGAAGAAACGAGGTTCTCGCTGTTTTGTCCGAGTTGTAACGGCTCTCAAGTTAGTGGCCGAATAATTAAATTTATAATCTGGACTCCTGCTGCCCATGGTGCGGTTTTGCATTAGCATTTGCATCAGGTCAATAATATTATACGCACCGAATCACTTTGACTTGGTCAATAAACATAGGAGTTGCCGAATTGGGAAATGACGCGTCCGAAGTTTTTTATTTGATCAAACCTGATACCGAAATTGAATGATATTCAAAACTGATCAACTCTGACGTAGATGGAAATTTATTTGACATTATTTGCAGCAAAGAGAAAAATGGTCCAGGCTAGAATAAGTACACGATAATTAATTACATATTTTTCTCACATAATTTTATTTTTCTCTGTTCGTGGAATGATACTAAATTTGACTGATGGTTACGAAGACAGTGTCAAGTCAAACTTGAATTAGAATCAAATATATAGATCAATTTTACACTATTTATAGTATAAAATGCTGAAATGATTAAATATCAAATATCATTCCAATTCATACGTAATTTAGCATAATTTAGCGTATTTTGGACTAATTCTACATAATTATTGTAATTTCAGCATTTTAGTACATTTACCGTATTTTAGCATAATTATTGTAATTTACCGTATTTTAGCACAAAATCGGCCCTATTCGTAGCGTATTTTCTAACAAATATTTTAAAAAATAATTCGATTTTTTTGTGTTATATTTCATTTCAGCATTTTAACTATTTTTCTCTAAAAAAAAAAAAAAAAATTCAAACCGTAAATAATATTTACGGTTTGGGTACAAATATAATTTTTTCAGAAACTTGGTTAATTATATTAAAATAATTTTGTTTTTGGGTAAAAATAAAAATCTCGGATTTGTATCTGTTACATATATTGGAGCAGAACTAGCTGTGTTACTTAAATAACTTAAATTCAAAATCTATGGAATTGATTTTAAGTAATGAATTAAAATTGTAAAAATCGATCTACTTTACAGGCGAGGCATTCACATACAAAATTAGTATTTTTTTGAACTAATTAAGTGTAAAGTCAAACGGTAAAAAAAGAGTTTATATGTTTTTTTTGAAAAAATAGTGGATATTTCCACCGATTTCATATTGAAACCATATGAACCTGATCAGGTACCCAAATTAGGTACCAAAACCAGATACAAAAAGTCATACAGCTGTTCTTACATAGTCACCAGAATTATTCAAAAGAAACTACCTATAGCAACCAAAATAACCACATCCAAATAGCCACATAATCCAACTCAAAACTTAACTATTTAAAGACATTAAGCTAATTTTTTCCAATTAACTTCATCATCTTCATTCAACTCTTTTGGGGGCTGCCAGCTTCAAAAACCTGAGTAGAGATTTCCCCGCTTGAATCCACCCTGGCTATTGGCAACAAAAGGTACACTACCTGAGTGGTGTCCAGACTGCTAGCCTCTTCCTCCAAAATGAGGTCTGGGAGGTCCTTAACATCATAGGGAAACATTAGGCTTAATTTAAGTAAATAATTTTCAGATCTAGATTTACACCAAAAAGTTAATAATGAAATAATCTTAGTACCAATTACTTTAATAGAGAAAGGATGAGAATCATTAAAACATATTTTATTCCTCTCTAACCAAATTGTTCAAAATACTAATGCTCTTTTTTAAAGAAATAGCTGCATCAAGCAATCATAATTCCTCTAAAGAAACACAATCAAAAGTAAAATTATTCATACTAATTTTAATTGAACAGTATTGTTTGTTTTTGCTAAATTGGCATATTACCGTTGGATGCAAATCTCACTATTATTGACCAAATGAATGTAATTAGACCGTTACTCATTAAGTTTGTCAACGGATGAAACGACCGTTACTAACTAAGGTAATAACTTGAGCTGAAATACGCACTGGGGAAAAAATATACAAAAATATTAATCTTATTTTCTCTCAATTTATTTAATTTGAAATGAAAACAAAACAAAAAAAGTTTAAAGTAAAGACTTTATAATTTCATAAGTTTATCTTAATTTATAAACATATTTAAGCTCGCTCCATCAAACAGAATGAACGGCTCGATCCACTTCATTATAGGAACTTTTTAATTTTTTTTTACAAGAAAAATATTTAACCTCGCAAAGAATAATATGAATTCTAATAAAATCACGTTATTACGGTAAAAAAACAAAAAACAAACATTTATTTCAAATTGTTCCACAGCATACTTCCTGAATTTAATTGTTCTTTTTGTGGTTTCATACTTCCTGAATTTAAATCTAACTCAAATAAGCCAGTGCATTTATTTCAATTGTTTCACAGCATAAATTACAAAAAAAAATCTAAATTTGAATCCGGACAAATCATGGGAGATATCCCGAAAATTTTATTATTATCCAAAAAAAATATTAAATGTCAAAATCTACATCATGTTTGACAATATTTCGAAAACTATCCAAACCGCAAATTTGTTTTCCGGTTTTGAAATTCCAGAACCAGGAAATAAATTTCCGGTTTTGATTTTGGAATTCCAAAACCGGAAAATGTTATAATTTATTTATTTTTTGTATTGAAATATTAGAAATACATTATATCTTTAAAATAGATAAAATACTATATAATTTGATTTATTAGAAAAACTGCGACAAATAACCCGGATCAATATTTTCAGCTGTAAGAAAAATTAAAATATTTCTTTGTGTGTTAATGGAAAAAAAATAAAAATGTTTTAAATCTAAGTTATTAATCCCGGTTCAAAAGTCACTTCTAGATAAATACAAAAAATATTATCCTTCTATTTTGAAAAAATAGAAAAATCTCTGACACAGATACTTAAATAACTTAAAGTTTTTGTTTTTTTTCAAAAATAGAAGGATCACAATATTTTTTGTATTTACCTAGAAGTGACTTTTGAACTGGGATCAATAACTCAGATTCAAAACATTTTTATTTTTTTCCAATAACACACAAAGAAATATTTTAATTTTTCTTACAGCCGAGAAAAATCCGGCTTGAAAAATGTTGATCCAGGTTATTTGTCGCAGTCTTTCTAATAAATCAAATTATATAGTATTCTATCTATTTTCAAAGAAATATATATATAATATATTTCTAATATTTCAATACAAAAAATAAAGAAATTATAACATTTTCTGTTTTAAAAAAAAAAACTCAAAACCGGAAATTTATTTTCCGATTTTGGAATTCCAAAATCAAAACTGGAAAATAAATCTACGGTAGTTTGGCCTAAAATCGGAAAATAAATATGTAATTTGGACAGTTTTCAAAATCTTGTCAAACAGAATGTATTTGAAATTAAATAAATATTTTGGATATTAATAAAAATTTCGGGGAGATATCAGATATGTCAAATTATTCCTAAAAGGGAAAGCTCCAAAGTTGTTCTAGATAAACGGCACGGTACAAGTAATCAATAGATAAATCCCAACATCAGCGTCTTGAATTCGTGTTTTTTAAATTTTGTTTGCGCCATCCCATCATAAGTTTCTTGAAACATAAGGTACGAAAGCGTGTAACGGGTCAGAAAGCGATTCCTTTTGGAAGATGCCTCTTTTGGTGCGAGAAGATTCCTTGCAAGCAATTTTGGAAAATAGGAGCTGCATAAGTTGACCCGGTTATGTCCGCCGGCGCGCCGCCATGCAAGAAATTCTTTTGGAAGAACAATTTTTCTCCAATAATTTTTTCTTGGCAAAATTCAAAAGTCAAAAGAACAATTTTTTCTTCACAAAATTATTGTAGGAATTGCATTAGACTAGAAAGTAGATTATAACTAAAAATTGCAATAGACTATAATAAGTAGATTATAGTTTTGCAGAGGGATCCAATTACACCCTTTTTTTTTACACATCTTGACATTATTTTTTTTATAGGCCAATTTTGCGATTTTAAAATTCAAATAGTCAATCCGAACCGTTCAACATGATCACCATATTAAAATGTACTTGGAGATCAAATTTTACATTTTTTTACTATTTATTAAGATGGTTACCAAATCGTTGTTTTTCAATGGTCTGAAAACAACAATTTTGTAACCATCTTAATAAATAGTAAAAAAAATTAAAAAAAAATATAAAATTTGATTTCCAAGCACATTTTAATATATCCATCATGTTGAACGGTTTGGATCGACTATTTGGACTTTGAAAATAGTAGGTGTCATAGTGTGTAAAAAAAAATGATGTAATCCAATTCCTCCTCTTATAGTTTATAGATAAAGTATAAAAGGAATTAAATAAGAGAAAAACACACGTCACAATTTACAACAGTTTTTATTTATTTCGGTGACTTGAAATTTTTTTTTCTTTCTTGTGTAGATAACGTGGTTCATTGTTTTTTTAGATGATATGTTCCGATTTCTTTCAAAAAAAATTCCAAGAAACAATAATAACATCTCATTTTTAAATCTTGTTATTTGAAACAATAAACGAATTATGAAAATATCACGATCTTTGAAAAATTCAAAAAGATTGTAACGTTATTTATTGTGAACTTATATTGGACTATTTACACATAAAAATGAAATTTTTTTTTTTGAAAAAATAGCATAAGACTGAACAATTATACAATATTTGTCTTATGTAACATGATGATATTATTTAGCTGCTATGTTCACATAGATAATAACAATAAATGCACAAAAAAAAATGTTACAACGCATGCAATTTGGTGAAAATTATCAATTTCTCTCAAATTAGAGCATTTATGTGACTGGTAGCTAACAAAAAATCCTTACCAAAAAAGCATTAAAAAAAGGTTGGATTGGCTTTACACAATATCATTTATGTTCATTTAAAGAGAATGTAAATTATTTGTTTGTCACTTGTAGGTTGGCCAAAAGAATCTGGGTTTGGATGAGACAATTTCGGAATGTTTTTCACACATGAGGTTCTTTTCAGGATGTTTTAAAATATATTATTTCTTTACGTAGCAAACACAAAACGACAACATTGATTGTTTTAAGTGCAGTGTATTGGTCTCTTTGGAGACATCGAAATGATGTTTGTTTTACAGGGGCTGAACCGAAAACTAATTGGGTTTTACTTTTTCTAATCTTTTGTTGAGCAGACAAAGTGAAGAATGAAGTGGTGCAGGTAGAGTGGGAAAAACGTGCCGTGCCGTGCCGTGACGTGACAAAAATTATGAGGGGTGGTCACGGCACGCGAGTCACAGCGTGACTCGCGTGCCGTGACTAAACGTGCCGTGACCAAACGTGCGTTAGTCACGTTTGATCGCATTTAACGTTTAAAAAAAATACGAAACGATTCTTTAAAATTCAAATGTTTTAATTGAAATTTAAATGCAAATATTTTAATTAAAAGAAAATTATACCTTATAGAAAGGTATGTTAGTGTATTGCCTCGTGACTGCCGTGACTGGCGTGTCTACCGTTCCGTGACTCGCGTGTCCCGTGCCGTGCCGTGCTGTGCCGTGACTAAGGCAATTTATGTGCCGTGCCGTGCTGTGTCTTCTTTGCCAACAATTGGTCACGGCACGGGACACGCGAGTCACGGCACGCGAAGGACACGCGTGCCGTGCCGTTCCGTGACGGAGTCGGCTCCGGCGTGCCATTTTTCCCACTCTAGGTGCAGGTGATGAAGAGCTGGATTTCCATAGATGTGGAGGAGATTCCCCTGCGTGAATGGGGAGCTTGGCTCAAGTGATTAGGACTGAGGATGACACTATTCCAGGAAGTGGTGCTGGAGCATAAGGACTGCAGCTGGGTAGCAGGTGCATTTTGGTGATACTGTTATAACATGGTCTTCAATAATTAGGTTAAAAACTGATGTTTTGTGTGCCCTTCGTGGCATGTTGGGTTGTAATAGTCTTAATGGATATTATGTGTATCTGGATCAGCAGGGGTTTGTGCTGGTATGAGATTTTGATTAGGATGTGTTGCAATTAACTTCATTTTGCCAATGCAATGGGTTTTATGTCTTTTTTTCAAAAAAAAAAAAATGAAAAATGTTTAAGGTTAATACTATATTAGAAAAAAAAAACCAATCATACTAATTGTTTTTCTTAAATTTTCTTCTGAATTGACAAATGAATGAGAAAATAACTTCTTAAAATGGACCCCCCCGCCCTTGCGCTAGATAAAAAGGAAACTGTTTTAAAGTACAAATAGTACAATAATTTATTACACTCTGGACACTAAAGCCCAAAAGCCCAAAATCCCAAAAGCCCAAAAGCCCAAAACTTCTGATCCAACAAAAATTCTTCAAATAGAGGCACCACTGGCTCATGACCGTTGTATTGGGCTCTGCTGCGCTACTGAATGGAGTTGGAGTCACAGACTAAATCAAAGCCCGTGCTCATCACGTGCAATAACCCCTCCCATAGTCCCCATTGTCCAATACCTGATGTCCTGATTTGATAAACCCGCGCAAACACCACCAGTTCAGCATCCATCCGACCGCATCAGATAAAACGCTCGAACCTTCCGGTTTCTTCCGAGCCACAGCCACCTGCTGTCCGTATCCGTACACTAGTACCGAGCGAGCAGGGACAGGTGTCACCGGTCAGATGTCCGCTACAGTCACCGCCGGTGTACGGTTTCCTTTCGCGTTTCTCCGCCCCTGCCGAGCTGCGAAGATCTCCCGTAAGTACCGCCTGACCACCATACGGGCAGCATCTGACGGTGCACTGGAGGTGTGCGTGAAGGCCTCAAGCACTGCCCCCGATAGACTCGGCGATTGTAAGCTCTCCTCTCCTTTCTTTCTCCTCTTCTCCATTGCGTCCAGTCAATGGAGAATGTAGTTTGAAATTTCCAATAGTTTCTCAGTATAAGCTTGTCTCAGTATAAGCTTGTGAGTGTAATCTTACTTAAGATTTGATTTTCTTATGATATGTAACTGCATAGACTGGATGATTAAATGCGCAATTTATTATTGTTTCAGGTCCCTTCACACAGAGAGTTCTGCTTACACTGGAGGAGAAACACCTGCCTTATGAAATGAAATTTGTAGACCTTTCCAACAAACCTGACTGGTAAAATCTCCTCTTAATATAACATAAATCAAACCAAAGGTTACCTTATTAAGAGTATCAGTACCATTACCAGCACCAGCACCAAACCATAGCAACATAGACGTGTTACGCTGTACCATAGTACCCTTCCATGCTAGTGCTGTACCAAAGGTGTGTATTTTATATTTAGATTTGATACTCCAAGCCAATTAACCCTCAATAAACTGTACATGTACCACACCGGTTACTACCTACATATAGCTGAAAGATCTGATTAAGGAACAAGAAAAAGTACAGTATGTTAAATTGTTAATCCCATGAATTAGACATAGTTATAAATTATCAAGGCTGTTTGCTTATTTGAATTTGTGTGCTGCTTCAGGTTTTTGAAAATTAATCCTGAAGGTAAGGTCCCACTTTTAAAGCTTGAAGAAAAGTGGATTGCTGTTAAATTGTTAATCCCATGAATTAGATTTAGTTATAAATTATCGAGGCTGTTTGTTTATTTGAATTTGTGTGCTGCTACAGGTTTTTGAAAATTAATCCTGAAGGTAAGGTCCCGCTTATAAATCTTGAAGAGAAGTGGATTGCTGATTCAGACGTCATTACCCAAGCTTTAGAAGAAAAATACCCAGAACCACCTCTGGCAACTCCATCTGAGAAGGCTTCAGTGTGGGTTTAATTTTTTGCTTGGTCTCTGTTAAAATATTAATTAATGTCCTCAGATAGCTGACAATAATATTTTATTTTTATTTTATTTTATTTTATAGAGGATCAAAGATTTTTTCAACTTTTATCGGCTTCCTAAAAAGCAAGGATCCAAGTGATGGCACGGGGCAAGCACTGCTTAGCGAATTGACATCCTTCAATGATTATCTTAAGGATAACGTGAGTTTTTCTTCAGTAAAATATCAATTTATTTCCTAATGTAACTTGTACATTATGTTATTGTACTACTTATCTTTAATTCAAAAAAATAATTACCTTTATTGGGACAAACGAAGACGATTAATGTGGGTTGCCATTCATGTTAAAGTGCTAAGATGATACAGTACATAGTTTGCATTATGAATAAATTATGAGGATATATCAGATATAATATGATATACATACATAGTTTGCAGTATGAATAGACTATGAGGATATATCAGATATAAGATGATACACATACATAGTTATAGGAATGTAAATTTGAGTTCAATTGGCTTCTTTTTGTAGGGCCCGTTTATAAATGGTGACAAAATATCGGCTGCCGACCTGTCGCTTGCACCTAAACTGTACCATATGGAAATTGCCCTTGGCCACTACAAGAATTGGTCAGTTCCAGAATCACTGTCTTATCTGACGAACTACATGAAGGTATGCTGAATTTTTATTGAGTGCTGCTTAAATATAATTATTACTTTGGATGATTCTTACATCTCATGTACATAGTGGTTTGCCAAATTACAACAACATTTTCTTATATTATTCGTTGACAAGTAAAATTTCTCGCATTTCATCTGGCCCTAACCTTTTTGAGATGTTTTGCAAATACACCCAGCCTTATGTTAATATGACAGAAGTAAATTTTGTTAAGATTTTGACAACTTTGCCCTCACTAATTGGGCTGCTAATTGCAAAAGTTAAAATTAAATGGAATTTCTGGTTCCTGGAATGTATCTACTGTTAGGAATCTATATTACAAGCGAACAAGTCAGTTGCAATTTCTTTTCTTAATTATTATGATTTGTTTAATTGCTATAGATTAGTTGCAGATAAGTTAGATAGCATGTAATTATGTTTCACGAGCATAGTACCAGATTGTGATAAACTGATTTGTATACTTCTCTTTTTTATAGTCTAGGCAAATATATTTTAAAATTAGTTTGTCGTTTTTTAAGAACAAGTCCAAGTCCTTGTTAGCTTGTAATACAAGAGATTAGGATAATGTTCTATGGTTTAGGTGAAAAATACAGAAAAGTTAGGTTAGCTTCTTTCTGCTTGATTCACAAGAGGTAACTGAAAATATAAGGAAAGATATGAACGTCCATCCCTGGTCGGGTCAAGTTTCCTTTCTTGCTTCGCCCTGGACGCAAACATCCCTGGCACTGTGCCTCTTGACCTCCATACAATTTTTGTATTAAAGAAAATTAGTTCATTTTATTTATCTACTTTTTGAGTTTGTTTATTTCCAACAATTAATTAATGTTTTTAATATCCGGTGTGATTTACAGTGGCTGAGCCGACTTGAATTTATATTTTGCAGACAATATTCTCCAGGGAATCATTTGTGAAAACTCGAGCATTGCATGAAGACGTGATTGCCGGATGGCGCCCTAAAGTCATGGTTTAGGCCTTCGGAGATTTGTAATGTACCTGCTGTATATTCAGTGTTTCTTTTCTATTTCTTGATCTCTTCAGCTTATGCTTTTCTGAAGTAATATAGATCTTGTTAACTGTTTTCAGTTTTCTTTGTATAGCTGTGTGACTATGTCAAACAACAAGGCATACTTTTCAATTAATTTGAGATTATATAGCTGTGCCTGTACAGTAGAATGTCAAAATGTAGATGCTGATTAAACCTGGACCAGATGCTGTTGGTTTTAGCAAAATGGAAGCCCAGCACTGTCTGGAATTCGTTAATTCTAGCCCAGTAACAGACTGGAGGCGGATCTTGTTCCAGTTCATGTTACTATGGGCCACTAAATAGTTGGGCTGGAGCCCATATTATAAGAGGTCTATTGCTATATGTTATTACCCTGTCATCGGCCACCCTTTTGTAAAAATAGCCCATGATCTTCATGGTTCATTTTTTTTTTGTTACGGAATAAAATGAGAAGGGTCTGTATCTCTTTTCTTTTTGGTATGAAGGATTTTTCTTAAATGAAGAGGTAGGTAAAAAGCCAACCTAGATTGTTTTAAACGAAATAAAAATTACAGTTTATATGTACACGAGGACAAAGAGGAAATAAAACGACACAGGCAAAAAAATGAAACAGCATGTGGTGCTATATGCCTATATGCCTATTATCTCATTAATATTGACTATATAGTGTTATGGTACTCGATTTGTTTTTTAGTATGTACATAGTATGGAGCAGCAACTTTGGTTTGGATTTTAGTTCATATATATATATATATATCTCTTCATGTTCGCAAGAATGGAATTTATATTTATATAATTTTATGACAGTAACAAATTATGGGACTACAATAATGGCTTTGAAAACACTGATTGTGAAACCAAAGCTGTTTAGGTTTGGACCCATGCGTTTGGCATAGATTTGATTTGAAGTACCCAGTTTAGGTGCACTGGTTGGAACTGGAAAGGAAAGAAAACAGATAGAAAGGATAAGTGTAGACAGCGATGCAACACTGTTTCCATGGATGGACCAACTTTCTTGGTACTTTGCTCAAAGAGGTTACTGTTTTTCCTGGACCTAAGATCCTAGATGGGTGCCGCGATAGGAGACGTGTGAATCGACATCAACTGTGCAACAGTTTCTAATAGAGACTTCTTATGTCCTGGTGCAGATCAAGACCAGGCCCCTTCTCACTTGATGGTCTCTCTTCGCTTGCATTAGGTGTCAAGCACGCTTCAATAAGATATGATAGTTTGGAGGCATCTCCTGAGAACAGATCGAAGCTGACTGAGAGAGTTGCACCGTGCTAAATTGTTCACCATATCCATATCCAGCTATATATATATATAGGTTTCTCTCCAGTATGTATTTGATTTCTCATATATGGCATATATATATATATATATAAATGCTTATCTCCAGTACTGGTGGAGAATGGAGAGATGAAGAACCAATGGTTGATGGAGGTGGGGTCAGGAAGATCGAATCCATTAGAATGTGGGACTCGGATGATGATGCATCTATTATGTGATGATTGAGGCCAAATATGCTGGACAAAGCACACTGTTTGTTTACTTGACATGTCGATTTTTCACTTTTTCTTGCAGTCGAGGGATCAGCAGGTCAAAATCTTAATAGTTGCCTTGTTACTGTTATGTTGTTTCCGGGATTAAAAGTGTTCCAATACATCAAGCACTTGAGTTGTTGGTTCTTTCTCTCAGTCACATGCAGTAAATATGAGATGTAAAAGTTACCGGGTGATGATCCTATTTTAAATTGCTTATTCAAGTTTAGATATCTAACAGCAATTGTGTCTAATCTACTGTCGATCGTATAAACTAGATGCCCTCATCCTACTGCCTTGAGCGTATTAATTCCAGGTCTTCTCCTGTGAAGAGAATAGTCACTATGAAGGAAATAGGAGGAAAAACAATACTAATTGAGATGCAAATTATACAAATTGAAGTCTGGCAACTGAGACAATGTATCTAATTGCAAAATTGGATATATAGAATTAGGTTTCATGGTGCTTAATATTTTGAGTTTTTTTAACATAAGATGAAAATCAAAGTCTTTCAACTCACTTCTAATAATGGACATTAAAATTTCAAATCCGTTACCTCTTACACAAAAAATAATATTTTAGTGCTAAACTAAATGTGGTTCTTAATTTCTCATTTCTAAGTTACTGTGATAAAAACATGAACTACAGACAGTCACTAATATATACACACAGTAACTTGTTACTTTAAATTAGGGGTGTCAATGACACTCTTTTTTCCGTTTATCCGATCCGTATCGTATCTGAAAAGACAGATAAGGTAATATTTTTTTTCGTTAATTTATCGGATATGGATAAGGGTAATAATTTTTTTTTTCGTTATATTACCCGTTATCCTAAAAGATAATTTTTAAAAATAAAAAATTATACATATAGATATATATTTGTATGAAAATAATACCAAAATTTTTATTAAGATCCAAAAATAATAATAAATTTCAAAATCTACACTCTGTTGAACAAGATTTCGAAAAATTTCCAAACCGCAAATAAAATCCACGGTTTTAGCCTCTCCAAAACTGCAGTTTAAAATCACGGTATTGTGAAACCGGAAATAAAAATTGTAGTTTTAGGCTAAAACTGTGAATTAAATATGCACTTCTAATTTCCAAAAATTAATTTTGTTATTTTGGGCAAATGTTATTTAAAAACACGCCCCGGTCTCCCTCTTCTCTCACAATTTAGATGAGAAAAATAGAACAAAAGAAGAGGAAAAAAAAGAGAAAATCGGACTCTGAAAGCGGATTTTTGTAAGTTTTTTTTATTTCTTTAATTTTAAATAATTTAATTTTTCAATTTAAGTTGTACTTATAGGGTTATTTTTTTTAAATTGTAGTTTGTTATCCAGACCAACCAAAACAAAAAATGATCTGTGTGAATTTTTTTGATGGAGGGGTAATCCAATACAATGATGAGGGAGTCTTTTACAATACCTGGCCTAAGTACTCATTCCCGGTAACTGTGAACCATAACTTTGATTATCTCCAGAATGAGATTTATAAACTGGTTGGGTATACTGTTAGTTAAGCAAATTTGGAAATCCAAGCCAGGTTTAATATGTCTACTGATGGCCAATGGGACTACCAATTGGTACCGGTAACAAACCAGATATCGTTCGAAATAATTTTAGGAATTATGGTGTCCTTCCCACAAAGGTAACCGCCCAAATAGCGTTTGACGCCTTATTCAGAAATCGCCCAAATACAACACTTTTGCTCTGTTTTTGCCCTAAATATGCAACTTTCTCAAAAATTTGCCAAAAGACCTAAAAACACGTTTGCGGTAAATAAATCAGAAAAATGACTACTTTACATTCGCTTTTGGCCATTTTCTAAAAGAAAAAGATAGTGATTTTCGCTATATATTTTGGCTTCATCAGAAAGTACCAAGGTAGGTTGCTAATGGCATGTGCGTACGATGTCGAAAACCAATTGCTTCCATTGGCTTTTGGAATTGTGGAAAAAAAAACGCAGAAAACTGAGGTTTTTTTATGAGATGGTTGCGATTGGAAATCATTGGAGATGGTCAATTCTTTTGTGTCATATCAGATAGACATTTGAAAATTAAATCCATGTTTCAGGATTCACATCTCGGATGGGATGAGTCTACTGATAAATGTGTGCATCGATATTGTTCTCAACATGTTACAGAGAACCTCTTCAAGTATGTGGGGCGGAAGAGAGAGGTCAGCGATAGGTTCAAAATTGGGGTAAACAAAAGAAACCTAGGAGGTTGCAGGAGATGTTTAAGACTTTGAATTGGTTGCCCAGAGGCTCTAGAGTACCTTAAAAAGGTGGGTAAGAGGGACTCGAATGATGAAGAGGAGCTTTAATGTCCAGAGAAGTTGTAGCAAGCATTGTCCAGAGGAGCTGTATGTTGCACCAAAAGGTAATGCACAAAGTTTCAGTACAGTAAACTGTACCTTTTAAACCTTAAATACACCTTCGGTTCAGACTGCAAGTGCACAGTCCTATCGAGTAGTATATTGTCGGGTATCGATCACAGGGACGGTTTGATAATTACCGGACTTAGCTCAAACTACAGAAATTCTAGAAGTCTGCAAAGGTTGATTTGGGGTATTACGTGTCCTACTAGTTCAAATAACAGTAATCAAAAGCAGTAAAGTAAAGTTTGATTTGGGTTTAATTAATTAAAAAGGAGTTCCTAGGGTTTCTGATTTCATCTCAGCCAAGTCTCAAGGTGCCCGGTCCGTGCACTTTCATGCACGGGCCGTGTGGGATGTACACGGGCCGTGTGGGATGTACACGGGCCGTGTGGGATGTACACGGGCCGTGTACTCTCGTACACGGTCCGTGTGGCCCTCGAGTTAATACAGCAGCTACTGGTTTCTGTGTTGATTTTCCTGTGCAAGGTTCTATTGACCGAACCCAAAGTACCTAGACCTCAACTCTCGCATGTTGGCTTAATTACTCGGTGCGGGATTCAATTTCTGCCCTCCTAGGGTTCTCAAACCTCAACTTTCGCTTATTGGTTTAATAATCCTAAGTCACTTGTTGGTTTACTAAAGATATCCTCGATCTCTCGATACAAGGAAAAGTTCACCTCTCGGCTACTACTTGGTTTCACCTCTCGGATCGTAAACCTATCTCAAATACTTAGTTTGGTCGAGTGAATATCAAGGTTATTTATATTCCATTTAGATGAGGCCTTTCATCTAGCGGATTAACAATTCAATTCAAACGAATTCTAACTAAGCAATAAAATACTACATAAACAAGCAAGCACAAGATTCAACACAAATTCCAAGTAACTAGCAAATAAAACAAAGCATTCGACTACATCATAACCCTAGAAACAATAAAAGTCTACTCAAGCATGATTGAAAAGTAAAAACAAATAATAATAATAAAGTTCATGACAAAACTCGAAGAAAGAGATGAAGATTCGTTGCCAAACTTCTTCTCCAAGCCAAGAGTTCTTCCAAAAGCCAGCCGTCCCTAGGTCTGGAATAATCTCCTCCTTTTAATGCCCAAAATCGCGTATTAAAAGCCTTCCATTTCGATCTCCCCAGCTGGCATCTCTTTCCATCTCCAGTCTGGATTTCCGGATTTTCTGTGTACGGTCCGCACAGAAATCTGCACGGACCGTGTGCCTGTGCTAGCATCTTGCGTGAAACTCTCTGTCCGATCGGGCGGTTAGTGCACGGTCCGCACAAGAATGTGCACGGACCGTGTAAAAATGTGTCTTTGGCTCAGATTGTAGATCTTCTCGCAAGCTTTCCGAAAAGTGGTCATACACTCAAAACGGAGTTACGAGTCAAAATCTATGACCGTTTTAATTTCAGATGCTGAAATTTCAGCATCATATACAGGTCGTGTGGATGGTGTCCTGGTCGTGTTTGTGGTCGGGTAGAGGGTTGTACGGTCCGCATCAGAAGGTACACGGACCGTATATAAACCTTTGAATTCCATATTCTTCCTCGGTTTCGCCCGTTTTCTGCAAAGTAAGAACAAATGCGCAGCAGTACCACATTCTATAGATATTCAATGAAATAAAACACGATTTGACAGTTTTAGGCACAGGTTTTGGTACAAAGTTTGGTCAGAATATAGATAAGAAAGTGAGATATCACTCTACCAAGCATTTTCTAAATTATTCTAAACCTTTTGGAATTTTTTAAATTATCCTAAAATATTTTGATATTTTTTAAATTATTCAGCACCATTTTGGAATTTTCTAAATTATTCGGACAATATTCTAAACTATTTTGGAATTTTCTAAATTATTCTAAACCATTTTGAAATTTTCTAAATTATTCGGAAAATATTCTAAACAATTTTGAAATTTTCTAAATTATTCGGAAAATATTCTAAACTATTTTGGAATTTTCTAAATTATTCAGACAATATTCTAAACCATTTTGGAATTTTTGACATTATTCTAAACCATTTTGAAATCTTCTAAATTATCCTAAACTATTTTGGAATTTTTTAAATTATTATAAACCATTTTGGAAATTTCTAAATTAATTAGACAATATTCTAAACCATTTTGAAATTTCTAAATTATTTGGACAATATTCTAAACCATTTTGAAATGTCCTAAACTAATTTATTATTTTCTAAATTAAATATTAAATAAAAAAATAAAAAAACATAAACGGAAGTGCCGATCAATTAGACAGTCAGAGAGACAGAGAGAGACGAAGGGAGAAAGGGCTGCAGTGTGTGATATAGGAGAGGGGTGCAGTGAGTTTTATAGGCAATGCCCAAACCGCAAAAACAATTTTCAGTTTCATAAAACCGCGGAAACAATCCACAGTTTTGCAAACCTAAAACCGTAATTTTTTTTCCGGTTTCCCAGAACCGTGAATATAATCTATGGTTTTGGGAAACCGGAAATTTTTTTTTTGCGGTTTTGGAGAGGCTAAAACCATGAATTTTATTTGCAGAAAGTAGGCCCAAAATCGCAATTTTAATTCACGGTTTGGGCATTTTTCGAAATTCTGTCCAACAGGGTGTAGATTTTGAAATTTATTATTATTGTTGGATATTAATAAAAATTTCGGAAGATAATATATGATACAATAAAGTTTTGTATTTTACTAAATTTTCATAATGCAAATTAGTTGTATTCATTATTATTTTTTCTTTTTTTCTTGTTTTGAGAAATATTTTATCAAAATCACAAATCGAAATGTCGATGACACGTTTTTATCCATTTACCCGACCCGTACCGTATTCGAAAAACAAATAAGAATAAAGATTTTTTTCATTATCATAACGGGTATGGGTATAAAAATACCTCCACCCGACCCGTATCGTACTGTTGACATCCCTACTTTAAATACAATTACAAAAAATAAAAATGACAATAAACGAAAATTAATATTCTGATTTTCCAGGTAAAATAAAAAATATTTTTGCACAACAACACAAAAGGAATCATATAGCATTTTCTCTTTAAGTTATTTTAATATTTTCAAAACATACAGTAAATTTAACATTGAACTGTAATTTTGCTTAGACGTAAAGATTTTATAACCGAATTTCTTTTATGAGCACAACAATTTTCCTTTCAACAAGAATCCGCATTTGATCTAAGTAGCAAAGACAATGCTATCCGGTTGAAATTCAAATAAATTTTTTTGTGTTCTTGTTTAAATTTACGGAGCAAATTTCAAAAATAAATAGTCCACACAAAATATAAAACAATTTTTCCTCTCAATGACAGTTTATTATTGAGTTTGAAAGGCGGGGAGGGGGAAAATCCTACTGTTTTCGGAATTGGAGAAGGGTCGCAATGTAAATCAAATCAATACAAAGACAGATCAACGGTTTTGAATAGATACTGGACCGAATTTAATCCGATATTCATTGAACACCCCTGTTTCCAGTACGTAATATTTAAGCTTTTAGTTGTCTTGTAAGTTTGTTGCAAAATTCTGAATTTTCTGTAAGGTGACTTTATAATTTATAATTTAGTGTTGATGGTACGCAATAGGTTTGGAATAGCAAAATTCTGAATTTTCTGTAGAGTTTTGCCTTATTGGTTTGGAAAAGAAAACCAAACCCCGAATCCGCTACCGGCCTTTTTAAGAAAGTGAGCAGGTATAGATAGAGTGGGAAAAACGTGCTGTGCCGTGACTAATATGCCGTGACTTTGGTCATGTGCCGTGCCGTGACAAAAATTACAAGGGGTGGTCACGGCACGCGAGTCACAGCGTGACTCGCGTGCCGTGACTAAGTCGTGCCGTGACCAAACGTGCGTTAGTCACGTTTGATCGCATTTAACGTTTTAAAAAAATATATATATGAAACGATTCTTTAAAATTCAAATATTTAAATTTAAATTTAAATGTAAATATTTTAATTAAAATAAAATTATACCTTATAGGAATGTATGTTAGTGTATTGCCTCGTGACTGCTGTGATTGGCGTGTCTATCGTTCCGTGACTCGCGTGTTCCGTGCCATAACCAAGGCAATTTCTGTGCCGTGCCGTGCCGTGTCTTCTTTGCTAACAATTGGTCACGTCACGGATCACGCGAGTGACGGCACGTAACTGACACGCGTGCCGTGCGGTTCCGTGACGGAGCCGGCTCCGCTGTGCTATTTTTCCCACTCTAGGTATAGAGATAGGAGTAGGTCCGATGGGTATCGGACCTACTTTTAGGTTCAATTAACTCTAGCACTGTACGATTAGCATTAAATATGTGGGCACGGAAATTGATACAGACTCGCACGGATTTTGATGCATATTGCACGAATCTTGATGCTGATCGGATGGTCATCACACCCATCGAACCAAAGCAGGTCCGATGCCCCTACTCTGAATTCGCAGGGAGAATGTTAGTGGGGAGTCACGGACGAACACACCACACCAGAACCGCACGATCGAAAGCAAGCCAACGTGGGTTTTGCTGCCAGAGCCACTGTCAACTCGACACGTGGCCTTCAGTTCGGAGTTATACTACTGCCTTTCAGATAACGAAACAAAAGATTAATAAATTATATCACTAATATCAGAATGGGATAAATCATAAATGAGAAATTAAAAAAGAAAAGAAAAGAAAAGAGGAGAGTAGATCTGCTCGAGCGCACGTTGGTGCCTGGCCGAAACCGACGCCAAGCACTAAAAAGATGAAAAGAAACCGAGACGAAATAGGGAAAACGGCATCCACTAGCTTCTAATGCTAAGGTTCAACAATCAAGAATTCAAGATCCATCTCCTTTTATTTATTCTTTTCTTTAATATTTATCCCCCAACTTGCATTTCATTGCACCTCTATACATAGTGTTGCTCCAGTCAGCTGCTCTGGACTTATTTGGTTATCATATATATATATATTTATATATATTTGTTGTGCGTGCTAATGGTATGTTTCCAAGTATAATAGTTATATATTTATTAAATAATGTGCGTTCTAAAGAACGTCAAGATTCGATTTGTCTGGTTCAATATTTATGATATATATAATCAGATTATATTTGAAAAAGAATATCTAACAATGATTTTTCTCCACTAACTACAAAAAGAAAAACAAACACCATGAATTCTTTTAACAATTCACTTGCCTAATGATGGCATCTAATTAATATTCTCATTTAAAATATATAAAGTTACAGCACCATTTCTTTTATGGTGCTTTTTTTAGTTGTTGCTATAGTAAGAATTCACACTGTAGCATGAAATTAACGAACAAGTTGCAATATTCTTACAAACAAACAAACAAACAAAATAAATTAATAACTTAGTTATGATATTTATTAATCTGACGGTTGGTGGTGCTAAAGGTTAGGAGTAAAATACTAAGAGCATCTACATCTCTGAAACTATTAGAGTTTCTAAATAACTGATAACTGTTTTTTAGAAATTAAACCTCTTTTAATTTTTAAACCTCCACATCCCTGAAACTAAAATTAGAGTTTCCTAATTACCACGTCACAGCTTATAAAATTTCTTATTAAGATATATCTGCAAGAGAAAGGAATTTCAGCAAATTGTTTTGCCACGTCACAGTTTATAAACGATTTCTTATTAAGAAATTATTGAGCAAAGTTGCTAAATAAGAAATTCATCTACATCTCTGAAACTGGTTTAGCAACTGCCACATCAGATTAGAAACTCTAAGAGTTTCAGGGATGTAGATGCTCTAAATATAATATATTGCTATCAAATGATACGCATGTTAAAATCGGTTAAGATTTCAATTTTTCGGTTGAAATATTTATAACATAATTAGATCATACTTTTACAAAAATCTAACAGTAATTTTTCTCCATTTACTGCAAATAGAACTCTCAATCGGACTAACTTCCTTTAGTCCGGTGGAAGTTTTGTTATAGCTAGTGTAGTAAAAAAAATATAATGAAAAGTTATCATCAGGTTTTTTTATTTTAATAAAATGATATATCATGCAATGCAATAGCATTTAGTATTGAATTAAAATATTCAAAATCGTAGAGTATAATTGCTCATATGTCTTTTTACAATAAATATTCATAAAATTGCATATAATTAATTATCATATTTTAATTTTGTTACAATTAAACGGGGTATGAATCATACCCCATATTTCAACCAATGAAATATAATAAAAGGAACAGTAAAGAAAAGACTGGATGAGTGGTGGGGTGCAACTTGGAGGGATATAGCAGAAGGAAGCAGTAAAGGAGAGTAAAGTGGGCCGTGGGCCCATAGAACGAGACGTCCTTGGGAGGAGGAGAAGGGGGCGATGTTCGCCACCCGATCTTGTCTGGTCGGCCCGGGCCCGGACAAAACAAGCCCACCTTGGCCCCACGTTCTCCCCCCTTCTTTTTTTCTCTCTCGGTTTACTGTTCCTTTTCTCTGTATCTTTGTGCCTGTGGGTGCAGTGCATCTCCACTCATCAACACTTTCCTGTCTCTTTCTTTCTTTCTTTCTTCCATAAAATTAAATGAAGTAAAAAAACTGAGATCGGAAAGAACTAAATTAAATAACATAGTATAGCTAATTTTATTATATAAAAGAGGTTGAAAAATATTGATAAATGTAAAATTATAAAATTGAATGGGCTGGATAATTTATTATATAGACAGAGGCAGAGTTAGAAATTAAAATTGAATGGGCTGAATAATTTAGTATAGTGTAATTTTATTTTATAAGAGGGGCTGACAATATTAATACATACAAATAGTACATATATTAATTTGTAGGGATTTCTTTTTCTTTTCTTACTTCCCTCTCATGAATATAGTTTTTTTTTTTTATTTACAACAAATTATCTTGAAGTATTATCTAACAAAAGTGTGAGAAAAGATCAAAAGAATAATATATTGCCTTTTAAATCATTTTGTAATTTCTTCATGGGAATATTATTCTCGTCCTTCAAAATTATATGTTTTTGTAAAATGTTGGAATGTACTAATGTTTGCCTCAACTTTTTTAAAATGGAGATGTCCATTTTTTTATCAAGCTTTAAAGTAATTATCAATTGTTATAGACCTGAATTTTTAAATTTTGTTGGATTAATAGATAACAATTACTCTAGAAATATTAATTCAATTATCTTAAATAGTAAAAAAATTCCAAAAAATGTAAAATTTGGTCTCCAGGCACATTTTAATATAGATTGAATATCTAACGGTTTGAAAATGTCATTTGAAGTCAATTTGATGGGTTTTAGAGTCGAGCTCACGGAAGAGCTTGGTGAGCTTAGGAACACCCTAGTTCTACTCATATATATATATATATATATATTTTTTTTCAGACATTTTGCAAAAACATTATTATTTAATTATTTTAAAGGGCGAAAGCATTATTTTAATTATTATTCTTTCTTTTTAGACCATATGTGAAAATAGGTTTTGCCTTGGATCATTAGTCTATTTCTTTGATGAGCCAGGCCATTTACAAAAATATTCCTACTTGTTTCACTTCTCTCCGTTTTGTACGGTACATGAGACATCCGTTGTCGACTTGCAGTGTGTTTTTGGATTACAGATCAGTTGTTTGAACCAAACTGGAGAGAGAGGTTGGAATATTCGATCACCGGCCGAGCCGCCTGAACCGGGTTTATTCCATTTAATTATCCTCCTGTGGCTTTAGACCTGGGATTTTTTTAGAAACCATAATTAAAAAAAAAGAATTTATCAAACCAACTTGATTAGTTTCGTTTTTACAAATACCATAAAAACTGAATTGCTATTTTGGTCCGAAAGAGTTTTTTTCTTATGTACCAAATTGCCATTTTGGTACGAGGTGTTTTCACAAATTTTTATGTAGAGTAAATAAGTTTTTTGTATGAAAACACTTCATACCGAAATGACAATTCAGTAGTAAAAAAAAAAAAAAAATGGACCGAAATGATAGTTCAGTTCTTATGGGTTTTGTAAAAATGAAACTGAAGGGAAGCCGAAATGACAATTCGGACCGAAATGGCAATTCAGTTAGTTCAGTTTTTTTTTTTTAATTATGGTTTCTAAAAAAATTCCTTAGACCTGAATGCGGCTGGTTTTTTTAGTACTTCTCAATTTTTCACACGCAAGCAATCATCCAGTACTGAAGAAAATTATTGTATTGGTTTAAATTTTTATAAAATATATATTAGTAAATGCAAATTTATGCACTGAAAATGATTAAGTCGGGTGCACTGAATGGAATTATGTTTTTTAAAGGTTAGATGGTACCGCGACACTAATATTTGTAATAAAGAAAAAAAAATATTTATATAGTCTCATCTCATTTTACTATGTTACATTATTTAAATTAAAAGTAATTCTCAACAAGAATAGAAAAAATTGTCTCTAAGTTGTCATACTAACAATCTCCAGTTATACGTATTCATTGTCGTCTTATTGAGCCGTATGCACTCGGTCTTTCTCAAATCGGAGAAGACTGCACTCTTTTCAGATGGACCAAATGCCCACAACACACTCGGTCAGGGTCGGCCCTGGTGCATGGCACCCAGGGCGACCGCCCCGGGCCCCAAGATTCAAGAATTCAGATCCAGTGAAGTAACTCAATTTTTGGATTTTAGATCGGGATCGTCCGATACGAATCCGTAACAATCCATCCCAAAGTGGAGCGCACACATCCCGAGTGACGGATTCGAATCGGACGGTCCCGATCCAAAACCCAAAACTTGGGTTACTTTAGAGGATCCGGACCCAAGATTTAAGGGGCCAAAAAAAGAAGAAGTTTGTATACATAAACAAATAAAATTAATATGTATATATATTAAAAATGAATAAAATATTATGGGCTAAATTTTGTATAAATAAATGGCCCAAACTTTTCTATAAATAGGTATGATCTATTGGCATATTAATAAAAAATGAGACCCGCTAATACGCTTCCATAAGTACTTTAACAACATATGTTTATAAGTTGTTTTTGCATTTTAAAAGTCCAAATAGTTGATCCAAACCGTTCAACATGATATCCATATTAAAACATGCTTGAGACTAATTCAAGCATGAATCGAGTTGGATCTCCACACGAACTCAATTGTTAAATTTTTTTTTTTTTTATAAATTTTCATATTATGTTGGAAAACAAATGTGTAAAATAACTAATTTTTTTTTCCAAGTTAAATTTTTTATTACTGATATGTTGTGGATTTGATAACAAAATTTAAAAATAATTATCTTTATATCCAAAATAGTATATTTATTTCAAGTTGAAAGTCTAAATGAACAGATCAAATTCAAATTCGAGTGAGTCACAAACTACGAGCTAAACTGCAGTCCTAATAAGGATAGAAACAATGAAACCCTACAAAATAACATAATTATTCATAGGAAGAAACACACATGTGATTGACAATTCAGTATTCACTACCTTATATTCAAAATTTCAAATGCATGATGATGGTTGCCTTTATGAAAGAAACGAAATCCTTGTTCTTTCAAACAAAGCACAATTCATCATATCTGAGTTTAAAAGACAAGTCTCATAACTTTCAAGCCTTCAATTATATTCCTCCATACTCAGTGGAGAAAAGATTCAGAGGTATCAATATATTGATGTATATTCAGGTCATGATTGCACCCAGGAACCAAATTCAGAAAAGGAATCCATTATATTTATATATATATATATATATAGGAAATGGCTACGGTGCTACGCGTAGCATAGAGGGCCTCCGTGCTACGGCTCAATATTAGAGTTTTCAAAATCCTAACGGTCGATCCGAACCATTCAACATGATCTCCATACGAATATGTACTTGCAAACCAAATTTTACATTTTTTAGAATTTTTTTTACTATTTTTTTAGATAGGTAGAAAATCACTTAATTTGAATGGTACAGAATTTTCAGATCAAGTGATTTTCTACCTATCTAAAAAAATAGTAAAAAATTTCTAAAAAATGTAAAATTTGGTTTGATATTCGTGTGGAGATCATGTTGAACGGTTCGGATCGACCGTTAGGATTTTGAAAACTCAAATATTGAGCCGTAGCACGGAGGCCTTCTATGCTACGCGTAGCACCATAGCCATTTCCTATATATATAGGAGGGATCGGATTACACTTTTTTTTTTGACACATTTTGACACCTATCATTTTCAAAGTCCAAATAGTCGATCCAAACCGTTCAACATGATGGAGATATTAAAATGTGCTTGGAGATCAAATTTACATTTTTTTCAATTTTTTTACTATTTATTAAGATGGTTCCAAAATTGTTGTTTTCAGACCATTAAAAAACAGAGATTTTGTAACTATCTTAATAAATAGTAAAAAAATTCAAAAAAAATATAAAATTTGATCTCCAAGCACATTTTAATATGGTGATCATGTTGAACGGTTCGGATCGACAGTTTGGATTTTGCAATTGCAAAATTAACTTATAAAAAAACCGTGTCAAAATGTGTCAAAAAAATAGTGTAATTAGATACCTCCTCATATATATATATATATTTAAATTTTACTTTCAGATATTTTTCCAACCTGTCCAAAGGTTCTTCTAGTACCGTACTTCCCTTTTCCAGCTGCACTCATTTGTGCCAACTGCCAACTCAATTCAGTCAAAACAGTCCAAAAGAAAGAGATGTTGTCATGGTTGAAAGAACTTAAAGAAAAAAAAACAATAAAAATTAAAAAGCGATTTTTTTTTTTCGAAAATGAACAATAATAAATGAATTAAAAAACAAAAACAATAATAGACATTTTTTTTTCAGATTGTTTTAATGACTTTGTCGAATAAGTAAATGGATAGTTTTCAAATTATATATTTGTAGAAAGTAAGATGTAAATATTATTATTCATCATGTATTAATATTTTTCAATGATAAATATAAGGGTGGAGTCAGGCTTTCAAATTATTTCTGAGCGATTATATAAAATTTTCATGCTGAATATGTAGTTGATTTTACAGCCGTAGCATTTTACTTTAAACTATATAAAAAGTCATATATAATATAAGTTCAATTTTTTTGAAAATAAATGAAGACCAATTAACTCTATTATATCTATATAAACCTGCTTGGAGTATATATAAATGAGGAGGGTTCCAATACTTCATACTTTTCATATCTCATCATATCTTATATTTTATATCTTCATTTTCAAAGTCCAATTTGTCGATCCGAACAGCTCAATATGATGTCCGTACTAAAATATGCTTGATGATGAAATTTTATAATTTTTGAAAAAAATTTAATATTTTTTTGAATAGGCAGAAAATCACTGTTTTTGAACAGTTCAGATACAGTGATTTTGTACCTATCTTAAAAAATAGTAAAAAGTTTGCAAAAATTATAAAATTTCATCCCCAAGTATATTTTAGTATGGATATAATGTTGAGCGGTTCGGATCGACAGTTTGGACTTTAAAAACAGAAATATACAATATGAGATATGATGAGAAATGATGATGAGGTATGAAAGACATGAGGTATTGAAACCATCATCATATATAAATATGCATGAGATCTAAGTTAAGCATGTAGATATCACTCCTTGTTAAGCACGTGTCTAACAATTATAATACACACAAATATACTTGAAATATCATCAACCGTATAAATATTTATGTAAACACACAAACACACAAGACCTTTTCAATAATATCATGACTTCGATCTGAGTTATGTTATTAGCCCCAAAATAACATACGCTAACTCTTTAAATATTCAAAAGGGATTACCTCATATGATGAAATAGTCTCCCAAAATGGAAAGGAAAATAATATGAAACCACGCAAATTAAAGCTTGATATGACGGCGCGTGAACATAGAATAAATCCAAGGTAAATTATGACTGGTAATTAACTGAGGCAGAGAAGAAATTGGGTATCTAATCTAATCAAATCAAATCAATTGGATTTGGAGGTCGCTGTCATTGCTTTTTGGATGCGGGATCCTGTGTTAGTTCAGCCTCAACCTCATGAGATGAGATTGCTTTAGTTGACAAAACCTCAATTTTAATTAAATTAATAAAAGGACCACTCTAATCTCTCTCTCTGTTTTTTTTTGAAAAAACTGGCAGAGGCTGTCTAGATGAGTGATTTTATTGATAAGAAAAGTATGAAACGTCGTTACAAAATAAGTATGTGAGACCACACACTAATAATACAAAAGCAACCAGCCAATAGAGTAGATATGCCTAGTTAAGAACCAGAAAAATAAAACAACTGCCTTTAAAAATTTAAAGGAGGCAAAAACGCCTCAAACTACCCTATGACAATCACTCCTGTTGGTAGAGTAAACATGGCTTCATACATCTTTAATTAGGCTACTCAATAAGGGTGCGTTTGGATGACACAGGAATAGCGCTAACCCAGGAATAGCTGCTATTCCTAGCGAGCTATTCTCACTATTTCACGTTTGGGTGGAAAAAACGCTATTCTCAACACAAGGAATAGCTCGGGTTAGCTGCTATTCTGCTATTTCTACGAAATGTTGGGTTAGCGGCTATTCCGAATCTGGGGTTAGCGGCTATTCCTTGATTCATCCAAACGCACCCTAAGGTTATGATCTCGGTGCCTTACACTCCTACAGCATTTCACCCACAACAATGTCTCTTCAATGATCCTATTAATCATAGTTTGTGGATGCAGTCTTTAGTCTGTAAAGATTCTTTCATTTTTTTTTTTTCCAAATCATCCAACACGCACACCAAAACAGTGAGTCCCACAAACTACGTTGTTCCATGTTAAAAATATAGAGGATTGATCTCAGATTTTATTATCATCGTAGATCAAAAATCAAGGGCTAGGATTAGTTCAAGTATAAAAATAAATAGAATAGAATAGTTGGTACATTGGTATCAGAGATTACCATAAATAGGAATAGTAATGTTAGGATTTCCAACGGCTCTTTAAGAGCTTGTATTATAAATAGCTCTAGGGTTGTAACAGAACAAATATATACAATAAAATAATATTCAACATACTTTTCTCAAAATTCGATTCCTCCTCATATCTCACAAAATCAACATGATATCAGAGCAATAGTTCTGAACATTCTGCCCAAATGCCACCCAAACTAGCAAAGCTAGTCGGTACCAGCAAAAAACCAGAAAAAAAAACAAATAACAACAAGAATAAGGAGGTCATCACAGTAGAAAAGACAGCACCGAGAGCCAATAACCCGATAACCCAAACCAGCAAAGCATACAAACAACAAATCCATAACAGAACACAAAATCCATATCTTCCACAAAAAAACCAGAAAAACAACAATCTAGAGCTTGTTACCAACTTCTCTCGACTAAATGGCAAGAAACAAACCCAGAAACTGACACAAAACGAATACCAGTAACAACTCAGTTTAGATCTGAACTGAAACAAAAAAAATCAGATCCAAAAATCCCCAAGTGCCAGAATAGGTCATAAAGGGCTGTGCTTTACACGATCCACCCAAAATCAACACAACAACACAAAGGCTGATCAGGCCACCAAGTACTACGCATCGCGTTAGTCACCAAAAAAAAACAAAATCCCCATATACCAATTCTCAAATATTTGTTCTTATCAGATTTACCAGCAAAACCAAAACCCACACAACAACAACAAAAATCTGTGCCAAAAACTCGTACCAGTGTATATCAAATTCATACCAGAAAACAAACAAAAAAAACCCCCCAAAATCTGTTCCGATCAGATTCGTACCATAAAACAAACCAACAAAAGGGGCTCAAAAGACCTGAAACCTTCGCTAAGGTTCAACATTTAATCTTCTCTTTACCACCACTGACTCCGTGTCCTTCAACATCTAGACTTCGACAAACCTTACTCGATCGTGACGCTGTTGTGCGCCGCCTGGTCAAAATCCTAACCACCGGCACTATTCTCTCCAAGAGGTTCGGGTCGGTTTCGAAGGAGGCTGAGGAATCCACTTGGTTGATTGAGCTGGAGGTGTTCAGCGCTGCTCAGGCTGAGCATGAAGCAAAAATTTGGGTCTGCCCACTGCTCCAATGCGGTGGAGAAAAAAAAGGGGTCGAGAAGAAGGCAGCTGTATCGGTAGTGAGCTCCGTGGTCAGTTGTGGGAAGCGGTCAGAGAAATGAAGGGAGAAAGGGGTAGAAAGAAACAGACGAAAAAAGAGGCGGAGATAAAAGAGAAAATAAATCAAATCTCCAGTAAAAAAAATCAGGGGGGAGAGAAAGAGATCAAGCGAAGGGTTTTTAGTGCACAGGAGAGCTTCTCTCCATTTTGATGTAAAATTGGAGAGATCCATTTCCAGTGCCCTTAGTGAGTCAAACGGGTCCGAAGGTGATCCAATGCAACAACTATTCAAGCTGTTCTCCATGTGTGAGGGGAGGAAGAATTAATATGCACGAAGAACATCAAGGATGATGCAACCATCTTCAAGACTTAGAGACGATGCAATCTCTCCGGGCATGACCAAAAGATCAAGCCAAAATCGAAATTTAACTCATGCAAAATGAGGAGCAACTTGCCAATATCTTCATTAAAGGATTGGATCAGAAACAATTTGACAATATCACAAGCAAGCTAGGATTGTACGATATATACATTCCTAGCTTGAGGGGGGGTGTTAAAAATATAGAGGATTGATCTCAGATTTTATTATCATCATAGATCAAAAATCAAGGGCTAGGATTAGTTCAAGTATCAAAATAGAAATAGAATATAATAGTTGGTACATTGGTATCAGAGATTACCATAAATAGAAATAGTAACGTTAGGATTTCCAACGGCTCTTTAAGAGCTTGTATTATAAATAGCTCTAGGATTGTAACATAACAAATATATACAATAAAATAATATTCAGCATACTTTTCTCAAAATTCGATTTCTCCTTAGATCTCACAAAATCAACATTCCACTCCTTCCAATTCGGCTTGCTCCTTTGATCTCAAAATTATTTCAATTATAGTCATCCTTGGAATCATGACCTTGAAACCAAACTGCATTGATAATCCAAACCGAATATGAACTGCATTGGAACACAGAAAGAGCAAATGCAAAGCTGACTCGGCCGGGTAGTTATCGCACAAGATGCACGATCCATTCATACCCATCATTATTTTTGCCCTAACACCCTCAATTAAAATCTTTTCCTGGATCATAAGGTATGCGAAAATACATACCGTTGGCGGGATCTTCACTCGCTATACGTAGTGCTGAAACTGAACTGTCCCTCCCAAAGACATAGTTTTATATATCAATTTAGCGGTATAGATCCCATTTGCAGTCCATTTTCAAAGTATATTATCATCGCCATTAGTGAACTTAATGGCCAAGTTGTGGTCCGGTAGCGGGCGCTGTGTGATTGGTGCCGCATCTCTCAATGAAATTTTTGGTTGGCTCGGTGTCTGCCCCTCCTCCAAACTCTTGATGAGAGGCTGACCATGCCAAGCGTCCAACCAAAACGAGATTGAAGCACTGTCTCCAACAACCCATTATGTTGACCATCTAAAAACCGGCAACAATTTCAACAGATCCTTCCAAAAAAATGAGCCAACCACCAACCAGAAATTTAGACCCCTGTCATAGAGTCCTGTCCATTTTAGGGTGGTTATAGCTATTGTCCATAGGCAATAATAGTTGGTGTATGCGCGCCACCACCATCGTAATAACAGTGTCGTGTTATGCAAAGCCAAGTCATGAATTACCATTTCTCCCGCGTTTACCGACATGCAAACCGTCGACCAATTTAAAAGTGAAATAGCACTTCCTTCCTTGTCATTCTTTCCCCAAAGAAAGGATCATCTAACCACATCAATTCTGTCAACAACCCATTTTGATAGTGTGAAGTACATCATATAATATATTGGAACCGCTGAGAAGACGGACTTTACCAATTGTAATCTCCCTCCTCTAGAGATGAGTTTCCCTTTGCATCCATCCATTCTTTTTTCTATTCTTTCAATAAGGGGTAAGAAATCCATTCTTGCCGGTCTTTCAATTGATAGAGGCATCCCGAGATACTCAATTGGCATGGACGCTCGGTTAATCATTAGCACCACCTTTGCTTCCCAAATTGCCCTTCGGTCAAGGTTAAAGGGACAAAGCTACTTTTGTCATAGTTAATTCTCAAACCCGAAATGCTAGCAAAACATCTAAGGATGATTTTAAGCGTGACTAGAGTCTCCAAATCCACATTGGCAATGACCACTGAGTCGTCCACATATTGTAGCGCAATTATAGATTGAGTGCATTTCTTGATAACGGCTTGGTCAGAATGACATTGGCCGCACCAACCATTCTTTGAAAGACATCGACAACTATTATAAACAACATAGGTGAAATCGGGTCGCCTTGTCTTAGGCTCCGTTGATGAGTGAAATATGCCGTGTGTTCCCCATTTAACACAATTCGTGATTACGATGAAGTTAAGATATTATTTAAACACCGTATCCATCTCTGGGGAAAACCCCGAGCTATCATGACCTTTGTGAGAAAATCCCAATCTATAGAATCAATTGCTAATTACTTTCTCTCTCTCTCTTTCTAGTGCTAACTACTTTAAGAAATAAATTGTTTGATGCTTCATGTATAACCAATTGCTAATTTGTTTCAAGACATGGATGCGTTGTTGTAATGTGAAGTAGTACCTAGAGCAACTGTTTTCGTGAAGTGGAAACTACATCCTATATAGAATTAATTGATTGGTATCAAGCATTTCTTCTTCTGTTTGAATAAGGATTTTTTTGTTAATTTTAATTTCATATACTTTTTACGAGAATAAAATATTGATTCATCCAAAGCGCGTCCTGCTCGTTCCGCTCGTAATAACCCAATTAACTCTCTAGGTAAAAAGACATTAGACATTCCATCTTCTGAAACCAACACTTTTGATGTTACTTGATGTACCACCTGAGATCGATAAATCTTTTGATCACATTAACCAAATTAAGAAATACTCCAATAAAGAAAAACCCAAAGTACTCCAAAAATTCTTGGTATAACTATTTAGGTTAAGTCTACAATTGTATAAATTAAGAGTGAGGCTATGGTGCTATGCATAGCACCAATGGCTAGTGTACTACGGCTCAATATGGTACTTTTTAAAATCCTAACGGTCGATCCGACCGTTCAATGTGATATCCATATGAATATGTACTTGCAAACTAAATTTTATATTTTTTCGAATTTTTTTACTATTTTTTCAGATAGGTAGAAAAATCAGTGTTTTTTGAAAATTCTGGACCATCAAAATTCTACCTATCTGAAAAAATAGTAAAAAAATTCGAAAAAATATAAAATTTAGTTTGCAAGTACATATTCATATGGTTATCACATTGAACGGTCGGATCGACCGTTAGAATTTTAAAAAGTACCATATTGAGCCGTAGTACACTAGTCATCCGTGCTATGCATAGCACCATAGCCTCACTCATAAATTAATATCAAGTACAGAGTATGACTTATTATGATCCTCCTATTTATGAATTTAAATAGTGTAGCTTAAGTAGGTTTATATATCCGGACCGTCCGACTTACGAATTTAGAGGGCTGAACAGTTTTGAAATCAATAATTAACATATTCAGATATTATTCCACGTTGTAAATTAATTACTCTTTAAAAATATGAAGTCATACAAAAATGACAGACACATGACCCATAACGATGCATCATAAGAAAACTAGCTCATTAGTTATTTCATTGGACAATATCCATCCACACAAAAAACTCAATTAAAAATACTGTATGATTCAATCGTCAATGTAGTTGTGTTTTTAACTTTTAAGCATATAAAAGGATAAATTAGTCACTAAACTTTAGCTTCTCCGATAATTAGTTACAACAATTTGTCCTTATTACAATTAATCATTACCATCACTGCATAATAAATTGGTCACTAAACTTAAGAGGAGCATATGTCTTGATATATATATAGGAATTGGCTACGGTGCTACGCGTAGCATAGAGGGCCTCCGTGCTACGGCTCAATATTTGAGTTTTCAAAATCCTAACGGTCGATCCGAACCGTTCAACATGATCTTCATACGAATATGTACTTGCAAACCAAATTTTTCATTTTTTAGAATTTTTTTACTATTTTTTTAGATAGGTAGAAAATCACTTGATATGAATGGTATAGAATTTTCAGATCAAGTGATTTTCTACCTATCTAAAAAAATAGTAAAAAAATTCTAAAAAATGTAAAATTTGGTTTGCAAGTACATATTCATATGGAGATCATGTTGAACGGTTCGGATCGACCACTAAAATTTTGAAAACTCAAATATTGAGCCGTAGCACGGAGACCCTCTATGCTACGCGTAGCATGCTAGCCATTTCCTATATATATAGAGAGAGAGAGAGAGAGAGCTGGGCTATGGTGAGTTGCGAAGTAAGATGTCATTTTTACTTCACGCTCATATTTTTATTTTGAAAATCTAAACGCCCGATCCGAACCGCTCAACATGTTCTCCATATTGAAATGTGCTTGGAGACCAAATTTTATAATTTTTGGAATTTTTTTACTATTTATTAAGCCACTTTGAAAATCGCTGATTGAATAGTCCAGAATTTTTTACTGTTTTTTACTGTTCACCCGGATCTGAGATTTTCAAAGTGGCTTAATAAATACTTAAATAGTAAAAAAATTCCAAAAAATATAAAATTTGGTCTCCAAGCACATTTCAATACGGAGAACATGTTGAGCGGTTCGGATTGGTTGTTTAGATTTTCAAAATGGAGTATGAGCGTGAAGTAAAACGACGTTTTACTTCACAACTCACCATAGTCAATCTCTCTCTATATATATATATATAGTGCTGGGCTTAGCTAAGCCATGGTGTAAAACGACTTGGTGCTCCACGCCTCATTATTTCCATTTTGAAAATCCAAACGACCGATCCGAACCGCTCAAGTTGTTCTCCATATTGATATGTGCTTGGAGATCTAGACCAAATTTTACATTTTTTGGAATTTTTTTACTATTTATTAAGCCACTTTGAAAATCACTGATCCGGCGGTCCAGAAATTTTTACTGTTTTTTACTGTTCACCCGGATTTTCAGATTTTCAAAGTGGCTTAATAAATAGTAAAAAAATTCCAAAAAATGTAAAATTTGGTCTCCAAGTACATTTCAATATGAAGAACATGTTGGAAGGTTCGAATCGACTATTTGAACTTTGAAAATGAAGATATGGCGTGGAGTACAAAGTCGTTTTACTCCATGGAGTAGCTAAGTCCATCTCTCTCTCTATATATATATATATATAGAGAGAGAGAGAGAGAGAGAGACTAAGGTCAAAGTGGTAGTTCCTAGCCCCCGGTGCTACCAAGTCGTTTTCGGATTTTCAAAGTCCAAACGGTCGATCCGAACCGTTCAAGTTGATCTACATATTGAAATGTGTTTGGAGACCAAATTTTACATTTTTTGGAATTTTTGTACTATTTATTAAGCCACTTTGAAAATTGCTGATCAAGGTAAACAATAAAAACAGTGCAACCAAATTCTGGACCATGTGATCAGCAATTTTCAAAGTGGCTTAATAAATAGTAAAAAAATTCCAAAAAATGTAAAATTTGGTCTCCAAGCACATTTCAATATGGAGATCAACTTGAACGTTCGGATCGACCGTTTGAACTTTGAAAATCTGAAAACGACTTGGTAGCACCGGGGGCTAGGAACTACCACTTTGACCTTAGTCACTATCTCTCTCTCTCTCTCTCTCTATATATATATAGAGAGAGAGAGAGAGAGAGAGAGAGAGAGAGAGAGAGTTGGGCTACAATACTTCGCGAAGTAAAACGAGTGTTTTACTTCACGTCTATATCTTCAATTTCAAAGTTCAACGTCGATCCGAATCTTTCAAGTTGATCTCCATATTAAATTGTGCTTGTAGACAAAATTTTACAATTTTTTTGGAATTTTTTAAAACCACTGTTTTTTAGAAAAGCGTGGACCATAATTTAAAAAATTTCAAAAAAGATAGTAATTTTTTTTCTAAAAATTGTAAAATTTTGTCTCCGAGCAACAATTTAATATGGAGATCAACTTGAATGGTTCGGATCGATATTTTCAACTTTGAAATTGAAGATATAGACGTGAAGTAAAACACTCGCTTTACTTCGCGAAGTACCGTAGCCCAACTCTCTCTCTCTCTCTCACACACACACTTGCAAAAGATTGAATGAGTGAAGAATAGTCACTAATCCGAGTTAGCATTATTTGAATGTGTTTGAATTAGTAAATATGAACTATTTTTTGTTTGTCTTTTGTGAATTAGACAATTAGCTAACTATTTTACTAACTCAACAAAATATTAGTCTAGCCCTATTCTCAATTTTAAAGTTAGCTCACTCCTCCGTTCAAATGCAACCAAATAATTTGAAAACAAAAAGTCTCACACAAACATTTGACACGGATTACCGAACTATAGATATTTTAAAATGTCATGTGAATAGCTGTTTGAGTGTTTTACTAAAGAACAGGGAATAAGGAGCAAGATGCACAGTATGGAGTTAACAAGTCATTTTTGTTTGCTTGTTTGTTTGTTTGTTGTGTGCATCATCTTTCTCCAACAGGCTCAAACAGGCCTCTAGACATGATCTGGCCTCACTTCAATGTGGGTCCCATATGGACGAATTAAGCTTAATATTGGGCGGCTGATCCAAAGAGAAAAAATGGAAGTATATTTATGCACATTAATTATGAAAATTGAAGTATATTTATGACAGATTGTATACTGCAGAGGAGGTGTCACATAAGTTCCTGCTCCAAATTCCAAACCAACAGATCAGTTGATATTGACAAAACATAGAATGAACAGATAGATAGAGATATGCACATATGACATATTCATTGATTCATGAACAACAATTGGTTTGGTGATGGATTCCTAATTGTTTAAAGCCACCAATAACACAAAGATATATAATATATTCCAAGAAGAAGAAGAGAATCTGATTAGAAGAATGGATGAGATATCCTCTCTAATCTCCCCTTTTACTTTTGATCTTAGCCGCCAAAAAAAAGGGACCAGAGAAACATGCTAGAAAGGAACTTAATTATTGCACGCCTTTCTTTTCTATCTCTACTTTCCAGTTGTACCTCCATTTTCTATCTCCATGATCGGATATCATGTATATATCTGATTATGTTCTAAGAATTGAAGTTTGGATAATGTTATGCTCATATCATATTGGATATATCACTATTGATCTTACTAATTAAACTGACTTGCATTTTTTTTTTCCATCAATTTTCTATTCTATTCTATTGTTGCTTCTCCTACTTCTCTTTTCCTTGTACCGAGCTACCTATGAATTCAGACCCAGTCAGGTACCTGACTTGATAGAATAAGATCTGGACCATTTAATTTAATCTGACACGCATCTTAAAGATCTTCGTACATCTAATGCAAGCACGAATTGAAATTGTTATCGTCTCCCTCGTCTCTCTATAGTTTTTGCCACCGATTGACCTATATGTTTTTTTATTATGCAATCTGTATCTATGTTTTACATGTATTGTTTTGTTATTTAACTTATTAATTTATTATTCTTAAGTGATTTATTATTCTTCTTTCTGGTCAGGCATTATGTCCATTAAATTTATTGTTAACTTAGGCATTAATAGAACAGTTAGTAATAATGGCCATAAAACTGCTTTTTTGTTGGATAGATAGTTTGGTGAATGTGATTTATACTGTTCTTATCCTAACTTGTTTAGAATTGCTTATAATCCTAAAATCACTATAGCTGATGCTGTAGCACAATCTTCTTTAACTCTTTTGTTTAATAGACAATTAACTGGTATTATGTTAACTGAATGGCACCATCTTCAATCTAGTATTTCTTATTCTACTGTCTTTCCTGATTTGCATAATCCTGATTCCATTACTTGGAGATGGAACCAGTCAAGAATTTTTACTATCCATTCCTTGTATATGTGGTAAGAATATGGAGGCATTAAGAACACTATTTATTCTATTCTATGGAAAACTAAGATCCTTCTAAAAATTAAAGTGTTTATGTGGTTGGTCAAAGAAGATAAGATTCTAACAAAACATAACCTTGCAAAGAAGGGATGGCAAGGGTCTCTAAGTTGTCCTTTTTGTAATTCTATTGAGACAACAGACCATTTATTTGTAACTTGTTCTTTAATTAACTCTATCTGGTCATGGATTGCACAGTTTAATAATTTCACCTTTAACTGTGATACTGTTTCAGACTTGTGGCTTTTAAATGCATGGATACTACTTAAAGATCATAGGTTAATTGAATTAATTAGGTCAACAACCATTTGGGTAGTTTAATTAGCTCGAAATAAAGTATGTTTTAATAATGTTGTGAAATCCTCGATAGCTTCATTAGGATATCAAATTATTTTCTTAACTTCTTATTGGTGTAAATCTAACTTAGATGATTTTTTTTTAAATTAACTTTAGTTTTACCTATGATGTTACAAATTTGTCTCAGGCAGACAATATTATAATCCTATTAGAGACAGACACATCGGCAGAGGGATACAACAGCTGAGATTCAGAGGAAAAACCAATTCTTGGATTAGAGGGGTCAGACCTTTCTAA
This sequence comes from Carex kokanica, assembly GCA_025461125.1. Lineage (NCBI taxonomy): Eukaryota > Viridiplantae > Streptophyta > Magnoliopsida > Poales > Cyperaceae > Carex > Carex kokanica. The sequence continues at coordinate 39,340 of JAJGRX010000925.1, read as the reverse complement.
TTATCTCAGAGACAATAGAATATGATACAATAGATGCTGCCTTCCTACGTACATTCTTCTGATCCCACTGCCCATTCCAGTTCATCCTATGCTAGTTCCTCTGCAGCTCCTTAGTTCTTCCTAATGATTTACTAATGTTCTTACTGTTTTGTATAACAAGTGTTTAGCAGACATTAGCTTTTATGCCTTAATGGTTTAGATATCTCCTTGTTGCTTCACAACTTGTGAGATTATTTTGTTAATTAGTTGTTTCATATTTTGTAATTGCCTTTAGGCACATTTTGTAAGAACTATCAGTTTCTAATGAAACAGGTTGTATTATACCACTTTTATAAAAAAAAAAAGTGATTTATTATTCATATTATTTATTTCGTTATTCATATTTACTGTTTTCATGTTGAGATCGAATCAGAACACGAAAGAATATATTTGACCAATCAAATTAAAAAAGAGCGCGTGATGTATATCAGAGAATCATATATGATCAGCTAATAACGTTGTTTCAGTTATGGCATCTTATATGATCAGCTACCTTTGAAGTTTAAAGCTTAAATTATAAGTATGAATTCAAACGACCAACACATGTAATGTAAACGCAACGAGGTAACAACAACCACCGCAGTGCGCCTTTTAACTAATTAAATACACCAACCAGCCTAATTATATTCTCATTTTTATCAACTTATAAAACAAAGCTTTTAATCTATGTTCAAAATTGTCAAGCACCTCTTCTTTACTAAAAGACAGTGATTTTTTTTTTTCTAACTGTAAAGTGTCTTCTTCATGTTCGCATCCTTATCTGTTAATAATTGATACATACATGTATACATACATATATATAAAATAAAAATCACCACGCCTTCACTGCTTTTAACTATGATGTTCTCAAGTTCATCAAGCTTTTTTGTGAACTCAACTCTAAAATCTATCGGATTGATTTCAAATGACAAATCCGAACCGTTGAAATCCGTCTACCTTACGAGTGATGCATCTACATGCAAAAATTTAAATTTTTTGAATTAATTTGCATAGAGTCAAGTAGTAAAAAAAACATCCAAAAAATGAATGCATTAAAATTAATTTATAAACCTTCTAATTTTGACCGCTTGACTTTATACTAAATTAATTCGAAAGGTTAAAATTTTTACATGTAGACGCATCACTCGTAAGGTAGACGGGTTTCAACGATTCGGATTCGTCATTTGAAGTCAATCCGATAGGTTTTAGCGTTGAGTTCACAAAGAAGCTTAGTGAACTTAGGAACACCCTAGTTCTACTCATATATAGAGTAGAACTAGGGTGTTCCTAAGCTCACCAAGCCCTTCCGTGAGCTCGACTCTAAAACCTATCGAATTGAATTCAAACGATATTTCCAAACCGTTAGATGTTCAATCTATATTAAAATGTGCTTGGAGACCAAATTTTACATTTTTTGGAATTTTTTTACTATTTATTAAGATGGTTTGAAAATCGCTGTTTTTATTAAAATTCTACACCATTGGAAAACAGCGATTTTCAAACCATCTTAATAAATAGTAAAAAAATTTCAAAAAATGTTAAATTTGGTCTCCAAGCACATTTTAATATAGATTGAATATCTAACGGTTTGAAAATGTCATTTGAAGTCAATTCGATAGGTTTTAGAGTCAAGCTCACGAAGGGCTTGGTGAGCTTAGGAACACCCTAGTTATACTCCTCATATATATCTATATATAAAGAGAGAGAGATGGGCTAACTTGTTTTGGGAATTGGTCCAGAAATTTCTGAAAAATAGTGATTTTCAAAAATTCTAAAAAAATAGTAAAAAAATTCAAAATATATAAAATTTAGTCTCTAAGCACATTTTAATATGGATAACATGTTGAGCCCTTTAGATCGACTGTTTGAACTTCAAATCCAATGATTTACAGTACAATGTACGAGATGACTTATACATTGCAATGCAACATAACCCAACTCTCTCTCTCTCTCTCTCTCTCTCTATATATATAGGCTATCATGCTTTGGGAAGTAAAGAGGGTGTTTTACTTCCTCCTTATATCTCTATTTTCAAAGTTCAAACAGTCGATCCGAATTTATCAACATAATTTTCATATTGATATGTGCTTGTAGACCAAATTTTACAGTTTTTGTAAATATTTATTACTTTTTTAGAATTTTTGAAAATCACAGCTTTTCATTCAATAAAAAATAATAAAAAATTCATGAAAACAATGATTCTCAAAAATTCTAAAAAAATAGTAAAAAATTTCCAAAAAATGTAAAATTTGGTTTCCAAGCACATTACAATATGAAAATCATGTTGAGAAATTCGGATCGACTGATTGAACTTTGAAAATAGAGATATGAGCAGGAAGTAAAACACTTTTTTTTACTTCCCAAAGCATGGTAGCATCGCTATATATATATATGAGGAGGGATCCATTTACACCATTTTATAGTGACACATATTGACACCATATTTTATAAGTTATTTTTGTGATTTTAAAATTCAAACAGTCGATCCAAACCGTTCAACATGATCTTCATATTAAAATGTGCTTGGAGACCAAATTTTAGATTTTTTAGATTTTTTTTAGTATTTATTAAGATGGGTACAAAATTATTGTTTTCACACAATTCTGGACCATTGAAAAACAACGATTTTCAAAAATTCTAAATAAATAGTATTAAATTTCCAAAAAATGTAAAATTTGGTCTCCAAGCACATTTTAATATGGACATCACGTTGAATGGTTCGGATCAACTATTTGGATTTTGAAATCGCAAAAATGACTTATAAAAATATGGTATCAAGATATGTCACCATAAAATAGTGTAATTGGATCCCTTCTATATATATCTACAAAGATAGAGAGAGAGAGAGATAGAGAGAGAGAGGCTATCATGCTTTGGGAAGTAAATATGGTGTTTTACTTCATACTCAGATTTCTATTTTCAAAGTTCAAACAATTGATCCAAACTTCTTAGCATGATCTTCATATTAATGTGCTTGGAGACCAAATTTTACATTTTTTGGAAATTTTTTACCTTTTTTTTAGAATTTTTAAAAATCAGTGTTTTTCTAAATTTTTATTATTATTTTATTTAATGAAAAACTGTGATTTTCAAAAAAAATTAAAAATAGTAAAAAAGTTCCAAAAAAATGTAAAATTTGGTCTCAAAGCATATATCAATAGGAATATATCAAAGCATATATAAAATTTGAACTTTAAAAATAAAAATATGAGCGGGAAGTAAAACACCATCTTTACTTTCCAAAACATCGTAGCATCACTCTCTCTCTCTCTCTATATAGACACACAAAATGATTATAAATAATCATTTTAAAAAAAATTACATGAATTTATACAAATAAACAGTTTTTTTCTGAAAAAAATATTATTAATAAATAAAAAAAAATTAAACTTAATAACATGGAAATAAACAGTAAATAATAAAAAGGTAGATTCTCTACAAACAATCACATCAATGCGAGTTTGGAATTAAGTAATATAAACGAAGACAACCCCCATCTCTCTATGTTCTCCGGCCATGCACGCAATCATTTCTCTCTTCTTTTTTCCACTTCTTCCATATCTTATATCTTATATCCATATCATGATATGCCATGACCTCTCCTCAAACTGAAAAGGCTGCATGTAATTGCAACATCCATAATCTACAAATTAATTTTTGTTCTTTTTCTTTTGTACCAGTCTTTATGATTCTCATTCCGCAGTTGAGACTCAGATGATGTGTAATTGTAATTTTAAATTACTACAGTTTTTGTGGTCAGAAACGGAACCAGATTTTTAAAATACAGAGATCAAACATATTGGAATCAATTATATAAAATTTTTATACAAGTATGAAAATCACTCTTACAATATATATAACAATTTACTCTAAATTATATAGAGTAGAACTAAGGTGCTCTTAAGCTCACCAAACCAAACCGTGAGCTTAACTCAAAAACTTATCGGATTGACTTCAAACGACATTTCCAAACCATTAGATGTTCAATCTATATTAAAATGTGCTTGGAGACTAAATTTTTTATTTTTTTTCATTTTTTTACTATTTATTAAGTTGGTTTGAAAACCGTTGTTTTTCAATGCTCCAGAAATTTAATAAAAACAGCGGTTTTCAAACCAGCTTAATAAATAGTAAAAAAATTTCAAAAAATGAAAATTTTGGTCTCCAAGCACATTTTAATATAGATTGAACATCTAACGGTTTGGAAATGTCGTTTGAAGTCAATCCGATAGGTTTTTGAGTTAAGCTCACAGTTTGGCTTGGTGAGCTTAAGAGCACCTTAGTTCTACTCAATTATATATAAATATAAATACATTTTGAAAATGAATGTATGTACGTCAATTATCTTTTACTAGATCTGCCCTTGCTTCTGGCAAAATGACACCATTTTAATATTTTTTACTCTCTTTTAAGATGTTGACAATCATATATATTGATGTTCGAAATCCGAATAAAAAAACATTTTAACGGCCTATGTGACGTATTATTTCACCTTTAAAAAGGTACAATTTTTTTACCTCGTTTTAGATGGGTAAATTCAAAAGCTTAAAGAAGTTTTGCAAGCATGTATTTATGCATCCATTTATGAAACAGAAAAGCCGCTTTTTGGCTCCTGAATTTTGTCCAATCAGTTTTTGGAATGTCTTTTTTTTTTTCTTTTCTTTTTTGTTGTTATTGCATTCAATCATTGGATTAGGTATATATATATAATTAACTATGTCATTGAATTATTTGATTGGTTCGACCAGTCACTTGTACTTTGTTGTGGATCCTGTTTTTCTCATATTGCTACATTGCATTTATCCTATTCAATTGATTAAAGTTGCATAAATTTAGAACATAAATTTGGTAAATTTAGATTAAAATTTAAATTCAAAATAAATAATCAAAAGTATAATCTGTATGCATTCGTATGTCATATGCGGATATGGTTAAGAAAAGTCAGATCCGATCCAATAGCCAACCTCACGCGGATGGAATGGACTCTGCTGCTTTTCCGACAGAAAAGCAGGGTCCTGCTTTTTCAGATCCAACCATTCAAAATTTTTTATTTTGCGTATCTCGATAAAGAAACTTTTTCATGCACAAATTTCGACAAATTTAAATAGTTGGATCTAAAAAAACTGATTCCTACTTTTCTATCAAAAAAGCAACAGAATCGGATCCCACGCGGATGGAATAATAAAATTGAGAAATGGTTTCCTGTAACCTTATTTTTATTATTTTTAGTACAAGAAAAGCCGCATGGAAAAATTAAAATGGTATCCGTACATTTAGCGGCGTGAAAATTCTTTCCCTTTTTTCAACCTTTTTTTTTCTCTAACCGACCCACGCATGGACTTTTGCGCTCACTGGTATTCTGGTACGATATTCTTTTAAAAGAAAACAATTATTGAGTTCTGAATTTCCATACCAAAGTTCAAAACAACACGTAATTTAAAGTTATACATAGTCACATAGATCCAAGCTCTTCCTTTATTTCAATTCATCGTCGGAACAAATTATTATTTTTCCAACCTTACATGAGAGGAGAAGACTTATATAATATGTACATAATATGATTTTGCTGGACAACACAATTCAAATTTGACCAGGGATAGCACGAAAAAAATAAAAATCATGTTATATCAATTTAATGTTTCTGTTAGTTGCCTCCATTGATCTAAGTTGCTAATTTGCATTTTTATTTTCTATAATTTGTGACTGCTAGGTTAACTATATATAGGAACTTGAGAGGTGAAGAGTAACTTGGATGCAATATTGGATGTAAAAGGATGAATAGTTAAATAAAGTGTTAACCAAACGCATTTATTAGCAATTGATTAAAAATCTTTTTGGTTAGGTCCCATACCTGTAAATCTGTAATAGATAACAAGGAGGGGAGGGTGCCACTAATAACTTCAGTACGATTACTGAAAAGGAAATTAATAAAACAAACCACCAGTACTCATTCACTATTCCCATAAATGATAAATCGCATTGCATGCATGCTGAGATATCAACGGCTGAGATATTATATATACATACATATATATAGGAAATGGCTACGGTGCTATGCGTAGCATAGAGGGCCTCCGTGCTACGGCTCAATATTTGAGTTTTCAAAATCATAACGGTCGATCCGAACCGTTCAACATGATCTCCATATGAATATGTACTTGCAAACCAAATTTTACATTTTTTAAAAAAAATTTACTATTTTTTTAGATAGGTAGAAAATCACTTAATTTGAATGGTACAGAATTTTCAGATCAAGTGATTTTCTACCTATCTAAAAAAATAGTAAAAAATTTCTAAAAAATGTAAAATTTGGTTTGCAAGTACATATTCGTATGGAGATCATGTTGAACGGTTCGGATCGACTATTAGGATTTTGAAAACTCAAATATTGAGCCGTAGCACGGAGGCCCTCTATGCTACGCGTAGCACCGTAGCCATTTCCTATATATATATATATATATATATATAGAATTTTGCTATTGTGCTTCATGAAGTAAAACCAATATTTTACTTCACGCTCATACACCCATTTCCAAAATCCAAATCGTCGATCCAACCGTTCAAGTTGTTCTCCATATTGAAATGTGCTTGGAGACCAAATTTTACATTTTTTGGAATTTTTTTACTATTTATTAAGCCACTTTGAAAGTCGCTGATCCATTGGTCCAGAATTTTTTACTGTTTTTTACTATTCACAATGGATCAGCGATTTTCAAAGTGGCTTAATAAATAGTAAAAAAATTCCAAAAAATGTAAAATTTGGTCTCGAAGCACATTTCAATATGGAGAACAACTTGAACGGTCGGATCGACGATTTGGATTTTGGAAATGGGTGTATGAGCGTGAAGTAAAACGAAGTTTTACTTCGCGAAGTACAATAGCCCTACTCTATATATATATATATATAGAGGTTGGCTACTCTACTTACATAAGCATATGAGGGCAAATGCTTATAAGTCATTTTTGTATTTTCGAAGTCTAAATAGCCGATCTGAAGCACTCAACATGTTCTCCATATTATAATGTGCTTGGAGACCAAATTTTACATTTTTTTGAAATTTTTTTACTAATTTTTTAGAATTTTTAAAACAGTGTTTCAAAATGCTATAAAAATTCAGAAAAATAATAAATAATCCTAAAAAAAATGATTTTGAAAAATTCTAAAAAAATAGTAAAAAAATTTCAAAAAATATAAAATTTGGTCTCCAAGCACATTCTAATATGAATAACATATTGAGCACTTCAAATTGACTATTTGGACTTTGAAAATGTGAAAATGACTTATAAGCATATGCCCTCATATGCTTATGTAAGTAGAGTAGCCACTCACTATATATGTGTGTATATATATATATGTGTGTGTGTGTGTGTAGATGAGGGATCTAATTACACCTTTTTTTGTGACACATCATGACACCGTTTTTTTTATAGGTCAATTTTGCAATTTCAAAATCCAAACAGTCGATACCGTTCAACATGATCACCATATTAAAATGTGCTTGGAGATCAAATTTTATATTTTTTTTGAATTTTTTTACTATTTATTAAGATTGTTACAAAATCGCTGTTTTTCAATGGTCTAAAAACAACGATTTTGTAACTATCTTAATAAATAGTAAAAAAATTCGAAAAAATGTAAAATTTGATCTCCAAGCGCATTTTAATATATCCATCGTGTTGAACGGTTTGGATCGACTATTTGGACTTTAAAAATAGTAAGTATCAATGTGTGTCACCAAAAAAGGTGTAATTTGATCCCTCCTCGTATATGTATATGTATATAGAGCTGGGCTATGGTGAGTTGCGAAGTAAGATGTCATTTTTACTTCACACTTGTATTCTTATTTTGAAAATCTAAACAATTGATCCGAACCGGTCAACATGATCTCCATATTGAAATGTGCTTGGAGACCAAATTTTACTTTTTTTGAAATTTTTTTTACTATTTATTAAGCCACTTTGAAAATCACTAATCGAATGGTCCAGAATTTTTTACTGTTAACTCAAATCAGCGATTTTCAAAGTGGCTTAATAAATAGTAAAAAAATCCAAAAAAAATGTAAAATTTGGTCTCCAAGCACATTTCAATATGGAGATCATGTTGAGCGGTTCGGATCGATGGTTTGGAATTTCAAAATGAGATATGAGCGTGAAGTAAAACAATGACTCACCATAGTCTCTCTCTCTCTCTATATATATATATAGAGAGAGAGAGAGAGTAGAACTAGGGTGTTCCTAAGTTCACCAAGCATTTTTGTGAACTCAATTCTAAAACCTATCGAATTGGCTTCAAATAACAAATACAAACCGTTGAAATTATTCTACCTTACGAGTGATGCGTATACATACGAAAATTTTAAAATAATTTTGTATAGAGTCAAGTGGTCAAAAGATTCCCAAAAATTGAATGCATTAAAATTAATTTATAAACCTTCTAATTTTGATCACTTTACTTTATACTAAATTAATTTGAAATTTTAAAATTTTCACATGTAGAGGAATCACTCATAATGTAAAAAGATTTCAACGGTTTGTATTTGTCGTTTGAAGACAATTAGATAGATTTTAGAGTTGAGTTCACAAAGAGGGTTGGTGAACTTAGGAACACCCTACTTCTACTATATATATAGAGAGAGAGAGAAAGAGAGAGAGAGTATGGCTAATTTGCTTCCGGAAGCACTTTGACCGAAGTTCTTATGGGATCATATTTTAGTATTTTATGTTCGAACAACAAATCCAAGTTGTTAGATGTTAAATCTATATTAAAATGTGCTTGGAGACCAAATTTTACATTTTTTGGAATAGTTGGGCTATGGTGCATTGCAATATATAGGCTCTTTTGTACATTGGACTATAAATCGTTGGTTTTGACTTCAAAACAACCGATTCAAACCATTCAATTTGATATCCATATTAAAATGTATTTGGAGATCAAATTTTACATTTTTTGGAAACTGCTTGCTATTTTCTTAGAATTTTTGAAATTCACTGTTTTCTATGGTCTAGAAATTTCTGAAAAACAACGATTTTCAAAAATTCTAAAAAAATAGTAAAAAATTTCCAAAAAATATAAAATTTGATCTCCAAGCACATATTGAGCCATATAGATCGACTATTTGAACTTCAAATTCAACGGTTTGCAGTCCAATGTATAAGAGAGCATATACAATGCAATGCACCATAGCCGAACTCTCTATATATATATTTTAAAGTTGAACAGATATATTGAATCGTTCAGCGTGTTTTTTATATAAAAAAATATTCGGAGACCAAATTCTATATCTCTTTTATTTTGACTATATATAAAAAATTACCAAATCTATATATTTCTTAATTTATAACACGCACCGATCTGCGATCTGCATTTCGTAGAGTGATTTTACAATCACAGCACATTAAAAAGTAAAAGCCTCTCTAATCATATATAGGTTAACGACCACACCAACAAATTAAGAAAACTGTTAAGATAAACAATTAAATTAAAAAGAGAACACACAAAGTGGTATGTAAAGGCCTAGGAGCACTAACAGCCCACATCAATGCTTTAATAAATAATAATTATTGAGGAGGGTTTCAATACCTCGTGCTTTTCATATCTCATCATACCTCATGTTTTATATCTATCTTTCTAAAGTTCAAACTGTCGATCCGAACCGCTCAACATGATATACATACTTTGGGATGAAATTTTATAATTTTTGGAAAAAAATTACTATTTTTTAAAATAGGTACAAATTACTATTTCAGGACCGTTCAAAAACAGTGATTTTCTATCCATCTTAAAAAAATAGTAAAAAAATTCAAAAATTGTAAAATTTCATCCCAAGCATATTTTATTATGAATATCATGTTGAACGGTTCCGATCGATAGTCAGAGGCGGAGCTACAGTATATCAGGGGTGGGCAACTGCCCACCCCTGGATTTTGATAAACAAACTTAAATTTATATATATTTGAGTTTTTGCCTACCCCATATTGTAAATTTTGCCCACCTCTGCAGTGAAAAGGTGCAAATGTGTTCTTCTCAACTCTCTCTTCCTTTGACCGCAAGGAATTAATTTGAAAGTTTCGTTTCATTTTCCATTTTCGTATTTTAGTTTTGTATCTTGGACAAATACTCCCCAGAGAAGATGACCCCTTTAGCCATTTGAACCTGATGCACATGAGCCACCAAAGAGATTGTAATGGAATTATGTGAACTATGTTTATACAGTAAAATATTAAACATAAAGAGACAATATGTGATATTTATTGAGAGAAGAGCCGGCTCCTTATCTTTTTCTTCTCCACTCCATTTTAAATTAATAAGATATCTCCATTTCCATCTATTTACTCTCATTTTTTTTTCTCTTCTTTCTCTCCATTTAGGAATCCAGTACGCCTCCATTTCACTTAATTTTGTGTTTGCTAATTTGTGCTTGAATTAGTTATATTTTTTTTTCTTTCCTTCATTTTTCCTTCTACATTTTTATTTTCCTATTTTTTTAATTGGATAAGGATATGAAAGAAAAAATAAAATTAACATTTAAAATTTTGGATGAAATTTGTAGTTTTTTTCATTTTTTCTTTGCCCACCCCTGGTCAAAATCCTGGCTACGCCACTGTCGATAGTTTGAATTTTAAAAACAAAGATATAAAATATGAGGTATGAAAAACATGAGATATTGAACCCTCCTCGTAATAATAATAATTATTATTATTATAATTACTATAATTAATTATAAGATGACCAAACTAAGCAAGGCCCTTGTCGGCCCTTGTGTAAGCCCACTTACCACCAAATCCCAGCAATGGTGTCAAAGTACTAACTAAAATATTAAATATCTTTCTTATTCGCACTAACTAATTAATTTTCAGGCGACAGACAGAGGTTAAACTTCAAATCCACGAGAAAAGAATGTTGCCTGCAAAATCTCTAATTGCGATTGCGACCCGGTGACCCGTTTTGTCGCGGTATATTCTGTTTGCGTCGAAATCAAATCCCATACTATTGCTGGGTCCCACCTCTGACCTCTGCTCTACACCACCAACATTTGCTCTACACAATAATCTCCTTGTTTAATTGTAATTTGAAACAGATTAACATATTAAAAACAGCTTGGATCCTCTCCGTTCTGTGGCACTGGACGTGTCCAGTAATGTATAGCATAAGATAAATTGAAGTGTTGTTAATTTGTATCTTTATATGCAAATTATTTATCTGACGAGCTTAAAATAATATTATCTGTATCAAGAATTAATTTTAAAGATTTTGATGAAGTGCAAAATTTAATAATAGAAACTAATTAAAGTGCACAATAATATGATTGAGTATTTTTTTAAACATGTGACTAATAAATTGTTTGTTTTCTAAGGAATATATATGAAACATATAACAAGTTAATGATATAAATTGGAGAAAAATAAAAGGATTTTAAATATAAATGCAAGATAACAAAAAAAAAAGTTCAATCTATCTATTCAATAATTACACAGCTATTTTTGAGCTTGTGATTTAACATCCGGATAAAAAAAAATTCGAAATTTCAATTAGTAAATTTACTTCTATATCAAATATTAAGACAGTACAAATACAAAATATATAACTAGAGGAGGGATCCGATTACATCTTTTTTGGTGACACACTTTGACACCTACCATTTTCAAAGTCCAAATAGTCGATTCAAACCGTTCAACATGATGAATATATTAAAATGTGCTTGGAGATCAAATTTTACATTTTTTTGAATTTTTTTGCTATTTATTAAGATGGTTACAAAAATCGTTGTTTTCAGACCATTGAAAAACAACGATTTTGTAACCATCTTAATAAATAGTAAAAAAATTCAAAAAAATGTAAAATTTGATCTCCAAGTACATTTTAATATGGTGATCATGTTGAACGGTTCGGATCGACTGTTTGAATTTTGAAATCACAAAATTGACCTATATAAAAAACGGTGTCATGATGTGTCACCAAAAAAGTTGTAATCGGATCCCTCCTCATATAACTAATAAGCATCACTTGATATTCAGGGAAAAGGACTACCCCTCTATAAATTAAAAATTTATAATATTATTCACTGAATTTTGTAATTTAAAAAAAAAAAAAACACATCTACTTTATAACCTTCTTATAAAATAAAAATTAGAACATATTGAATTTTTCAATTCTCAATATCAATTTTTTAATTCCACTAATGTTATTATTTTTTCTTTTTGAAGGCCTGAGACAAAGGTACTTATTAGCGTGTAACAATCATGTAATTAATTGGTTCAGGCTAGTAGTCCGACATATCAAATCACACATAACTAACCACTGGGGAGGAGAGAAAATGGGTGCTCCCTTTTCTTAGTTTTATCTTGTTTAAGCTAACTAATTAATGAATAATAAATGGATGGTTCCCTGCACAGAGAGACATACATACATTCCCTGTCATCAGTTGACTCTGACTACTTTTACGTTTACCCCCCTGAATTTATATTTTTTGCCTATCCCTGTTTTTCAAATACTTATCTTTTTTGCCCTTTGCATTCTTACATTTGAACCTAATCATAATATTGTCAAATTTAAATAAAAACGAATAATTTTGTTAAACATTTGAAAAATCGGAATAGATAAAGAAATAGATAGGCTATCATGCTTTGGGAAGTAAAACGAGTGTTTTACTTCCGCTTATATCTTCATTTTCAAAGTTCAAACAGTCGATCCGAACTTCTCTTTTTTTTTAAAAACTGATAGAGGCTATCAGTGGTACAGCTTAAAGAAAAGAAAAAAAATATGTATCAACAGACAAGGAGCATAACAAAAATACAACGAAATACAACAGGTTGCATCTCATCCTCAGCAGTTTTGTAACCACAATCTGGCTTCCTGAACTGCATACGCTGCCGCCCATCTCGGTTGTGTAATGTTGGCTTCAAATATCTTCTTGTTGCGGGATTTCCACAGCATCCAGCAACCGGTAAAGAAATAGACAGCCCATTTGCTTCTTGACACTGATCTCTTACAAGCTTTCCAAGATCCTTCCAGTATTTTTTGCAGATCAGCCCCTCCAAAGTGTAAAATTCGAAAACCGAGGTTAAAAGAGAATTCAATCCAGAAGGCCCTTGCAAAGCTGCATGCGAAGAAAAGATGCATAGCAGTGTCCATCGGACAGTTATAACAAACCTCGCATCGGCCGTCACAGGATAATCCTCGTCGATCCGAACTTCTCAACATGATCTTCATATCGATATGTACTTGGAGACCAAATTTTATATTTTTTAGAAATTTTTTACTAATTTTTTTAGAATTTTTGAAAAACACCGTTTTTCATTAAATAAAAAATTCATAAAAACACTGATTTTCAAAAATTCTAAAAATATAGTAAAAAATTTCCAAAAAATGTAAAATATGGTTTCCAAGCACATATCAATATAAATATCATGTTGAGAAATTCAGATTAACTGTTGGAACTTTGAAAATAAAGATATGAACGGGAAGTAAAACACCCTATTTACTTCCCAAAACACCGTAGCATCACTCATTAAAAAAATATCTAAATCAGTCCTCTTACTGTCGTTTTCTTCTTAATTTGAGGTAACAGTATTATTACTGTCACAATCATAGTCAAATAAAGATGGTTTTGGATTTTTCTCTCGGGTTTGATGTATTGTTTTCTTTCGCTGAAATTTAGGAAGCAATTGTTTGGGCTAATACATCACTGTTCTTGATTTGATGCTAGATCTTTTTTTTATAGATATAGTTTTCACAATATTAAACTCCTCTATTGCACTTTTTTCTTTTTCTTTATTGCTTGATATATATTAACATTATTGAGCACTTACATCATTTCATGAATAATAAAAGGAAACAAATGAGCAATCAACTGGCATGCAATAAAGGGAAAAAGAAAAATGAAGTAAGAGCACCAAGATTGAATAGAGCATATGATTTTACAGCACTAAACAAGTGGGGGGAACCGAATCCGAATCGGATCCAAATAAATTTCCCCACTTTTCATTTTGATTTCCCTTCTGAAACTTGCTAATTAGCCTCAACTCAATCTATCCTCTCTCTCTCTCTCTCTCTCTCCTCTTTTTTTTGGAATACCATTTCTGCCCCTAGTTCTAATATCTGTCACTGACACCTCTCTCTCTCTCTCTCTCTCTCTGGCCGGAGTGCTGTAGTTGACGCATCTTTTGTCCTCTTTTGGTAGGGGGCCTAAAAATAAAAACCCTAGAAAAAAAACTTTACACCCAAATAAAAACAAATAGAAAAAGAAATGAAACAGTGGCAACCCAACCCTATGAGTATCAGTATCACAGTCCCAGTAAAATGTAATAAACCAAGGTAATAGGCAGAGCAATCAGCATTCCAAATATGACCCTGCACAGCACCAACAAAGAGGGAACCGATCAAAACATACAGAATCTAAATAATCCATACAAACGACAGAACAAAACAAAAATAGTATGGGGATGGGCAGCCAATTTATTCTCTCTCTATCTTCCTCTTCTTATTTTTTATTATTTATTTGAAACTGGATTTTGGTCATTTGATCCTTGACCACAGTCAATTAATGAAATTAGTTATATCTATCTCCAGTTGAGAAATGAAATGGAGAGAGAGAAGTAGAACTGACCCAGTGCTGAGAATGTCGGGATGCACATTGTACTCCTTGGCGAAGACGAAGGGGACAATGCCTTGAGGCAGCGCAGCCTGCATGCGTCACCATTCGTCAATAATCCAACGGTCAAATAAACACACTTTATATGTTTCAGGTTTTTCTATAACAGTCACCAAAAGCTGCTTCTCCTTCTTTAGAAGCATGGAGAAGAGAAAAGCTGTAGTTTGTTTCTCCTGCTTTTTACTTTTTAACCCAGTTCCATTTTTTCTTCCTCAATTTTTTTTTTTAAGGTTGTGATGATAAATCCATAGCCGTATATATAGGTGAAAATTACAATTCAATAATAATAAAACTATATGGTAATGAAAAAAAAAATTAACATTATGTAGCAGACTTAGATGAGTGAATTTAAATTAAATAAAATTAAATTATCAAGGACCTGAACAATGGCGGCGCGGAGGAGATCGCCCTTGAGGCCGATTGCGAAGGAGGCGGCGGCCATGACCGCAGGGCCGCAGAGGAAGCGCACACCCATGGTGTAAACCGCTTTCTTGTTCCCGCACGCTATGATCCTTGGCTGCAGCGCCATAAACAACCCTGCATGCATGCAGTAAGTGTATTATTAACACCAAATTTAAAAGACATATATTTTTAACTATCAAGTATAAAATATCCAAAATTATTGGAAGTGCAAGAACTAACAAATTATTATTATTATGTATAAAATGACAATTATATATAGAGTATATAATGTAGTAGTAGTATATAATGCAGTGCAGTGCAGTGGGGAAATGATGGAAGTGAACACTGACCAAGGCTGAACATTGCCATGCCGAGGCCCGCATCAGACAAGATGGAGATGGATCCAGATATAATTGCTGGCATCTTCACTTGCCACCTACATTACCGGCACATCAACCATTAGTACATGCATTTCCTCCAATCACACTACGCTAGGTTATAATATACATGTGTAAAATATACATATATTCTCATTAACAATATCCTAAAGAATACAACCAAGAACAGTCCCCTCATTCGGGGACGCATTTATTGCTCTGCTCGATCTCATTGTTTGTTTACAATTACCTTTTAACTTCCACAAAGCAATTTCAGTACCAACTACTTTTTTGGTATATTAAATGAAATAAGAGAGTTTAACAATTTTGGCGTGGTAATAAATGATTCTCACCTGAAGGAGACGAGGGCCCAGATGATACCGATGAGGCTGGAGTAGGTGTTTGGGTTTCTGATCAGCTTGCGCCAAACCATGATCAGAATCAGCCTTGTCATGACACTTGTTGGCGGCATGGCTGTCGCTCTCATCGGACCAGGGCCCCCAACACCTCCCGCCTTGGTGTTGTCGTGTCCCTTCTCGTCCCCGTCATCTCGGTCCGTCATTCCTCGGTTGCCGAAGCTGAATTCGTCTCTCTCCACGTAGTCATCCCCCCTTCTCCCATCCACTTACAATTAAATTGTACCATTAGATTAAAACTATGCAAGAGATGAGAAAGATTTTTATTTTTTGACAAAGCAGGCTATTTGCTACTTGCAAGTTGCAAGGATATTAACATAGATAACATGAAGAACACAAACTGAGGGGATTTAGGGAGTAACGAAAAGGAATTTTAAGTACTTTTGCGGGGAGAGACAGCAAGCCTGACTTCTTTCACCGCTGACGGGTCGGCACCAGCTGTCGGGAGACTGTACTCCTGGTTGTTGCCGAAAACATCTGAAACCGGCGAAGCGCTCGAGCTCCATACAAACATGTGCAAGTCCTTGGTGCCGCCGTCCTCCGTCTTCAACAAATGTGTTTGACCATTGACTTTCTTTGTGGCACCTCCACCTGTTGCCTTCTGCTGAGGAACACCTGTGGCTGCCGGTGGTGCGGGAGAAAACACTGCGGGATTGGGAGCCGGGTAATGCGGTCCATGGAAGCGCCCTTTCGTGGGTCCTGGAGGAGCTGCTGCCGCACCGCCATGATCTTCCTCATAATTGGATGGCCTCGGTGTGGCACCAGTGCGCATACCGTATGCATCAGCCGCACCAAAGTTGGAGCTTCGCCCAACCATGGAGTAGAAATCAGTGTGGTTGAAGCTTGATCCTCTGGGGGTCGGATTTCTCGAAGACTGGAGGGAATAGATCTCTGCATTGGTGAGGTTTGATGGCCGTGGCGTGGTGCTGGAGAAACCCATTGAGCGGCGCGAGTAGATGTCGGATCGAGACGCATTGGACCGACGAACCGTCACGTGAATTTTTCCATCCTCCTTAATCTCGGCCTCAGTCTCGATTGCATCTCGCCTCCCGTCAAGAGACACCACGTCAGAATCAACTATGATGGAGGCAATGGAGCCGGCAGTGTCAGGGAACTGCTCGGTGATGAGGAGCTTTGCGCCACGGTACTCAAACATGAAGAGCATGAGAGTGTACCAGATGATGCATTGAAGCACCACAATTTGCACCATAAGGCTGCCAGAGGGTTCACCGTACATGCCCTTAAGCAGAGGGATACCCATGACGAGAGTGTTTGGGAGAGTGGAAACGGAGAAGAGAGTGATGGTCCACTCGAGGGACCCGCTGCGGCTGAGATTGCTCCAGGCAGTGAGAATGGCGAGCACCATGAGTTTCTGGAGGGTATCGGCAGCGATGAACTTGAGGTTCATCGTGTACGGGTCGTTGGTCGAGATGAAGTGGAAGGAGAGAAGGGGCACGGCGAAGAGCGCGACAAAGCGGTTGATACCGGAGCACTGGTCCGGGGAGAAGATCTTCCACCACTTGACGGAACCGTAAGCAAGGATCATCGCCACGTACAACGGCACCATGGCCGTCATGACGTGGTAGAAATCTAGTGCTGTGATCATCTTAACTTAATTATATATATATCTATTATATAATTTGCTCTCTCGAATGAGATCAATTGTGTTTCTCTCTGATTGTGGTAATGAGGGGTTCTGGTACGTGAGTGGTTTTAGAGGAGAGGAGAAGTAGAGAACGAGAGTGAGAATGATAGGAGGCTGAGGAGGAGATGATCGAGGAGCATGTGTTTGGGTTTTGTATTGTGTGGGTGGAGCAACAGCATGTAGCGAGCAAAGGATGCTTTAAGAATCGTGCCCGAGGAGTTCCAGTTCGGCTCTCCTACTTCAATTCCCAGTCTCCCACGCTTGGACTACTGGCCTCTCTCTCTGTTGCTGGAGTACAGTGCCAGTTTAATTTGTTTATTCTCTGGTTGCTTCAGTCTGATTTGAGAATTGAGAACAGCTCCAGCTCGCCTTGGTTTTTCCTTTGTTGGTAATCGGTATTATATATATATATATATATATATATATATATATAATATGCTTGTATTGTATCTCTCTCTCTGTCGAGAGTCGACTGGTGCGGTGTGGCGTGGTGTGTGGTGTGAGGTATGGTGCGAGAGAGAGAGAGAGAGAAATGAGACAATAGAATAAGAATAGAATAGAGATGAGAGCAAAGGGAAGGGAAGGGATCTGAGCTCGTGCAGAGGCTTTTGCCTTTTAGTCTGTTCGACTTATATAAACAACCGCACATCATCTTTCTTTTCCTCTTCCCTGTTCAGGGATTAATTTTTAAATTATTCTATTGGATCTGTTTTTCGTTAAAGAGGAAAAAAAAAAAATTAAATGAATAAATTATTGAAATTTGTAGCCCACTGAAAAAAGAGAAAAGGGAAGAGGACAAGGGAAGCGTTGATTGCAACCAGTGCCGGGCTGTGTTTTGTATGGGAGAAGGTGACGTGTCAGTGGCTAATCCGCATTTTTTTATCCCTTTAAAAAAATAACTAATATGTTTTCTTGTATTTGGGAATTTGCAATACCAACAAAACGGAGGATGGGATTAAAAATTACTGGGTGCATTGGGGTCTGGGATGGAACAGTTGAATAATAGCAGGGGTAGAAAAATTGGGGAACAGGAGGTGGGAAAATCGGAATAAGATAATGATGGGGTTTGGGATGGTAAACTTTTTCATGTCTAATTAAATTCATTAACCAACTTAGATTAGCCTCTCAAAATAGCTCAAATTCGGGTTCTCTCCATCCATCTACGTACAATTTTCATATTATCACTCACCTTTGGCCCCTTTATATTAGATCGGACGGTTGATACGTGATCTCTCCGTCCGGTCATGCGATTGGAGAGGATCCGGAGCAAGGAAGAAGAGTATGTTGGCAAATGGCGATGCAAAGGATTTCTCGAAATTCCTTACGCGTGCATTTGCGCCATCATCAAACTGCTGAAATCTCGTACACCGCAAAAGCTTTCCACGGTTTCACCCCCCCTCTATTTCCTGCTCCTCTCTAGCCTTATATATTAAATGGAGGTGTCCTTTTTCTTGTATACAAGTTGCACAGTGATATCCCATTTTCACTGTATATAATTTTCTATCACATTTCACTGTTAATAATTAATTTTTTAAGTAGAAGTAAATAATATAAATTGAGCAAATATTGTTGTGTTTTTTTTTGTCTTTAGAGTTAAGAAGGGAAAACAAAAGAATTAATTTGAATGAAGAACATAATAAATGGATTGTACAATTTTTGATGGAACGGAGAGGAGGATAAGTCTCCAACGGCTCACCACCACCAAAACTCGCATTAAAAACTTGACCCACATGGGTGGATCGCAGCGTCGCTACTAGCTCGCCTTAGCTGGAAAAGCCCATTCAGTTTTCACATAACACCCCGACTTATTAAAATTCATGCTATAAGTCTTAAGACTTCAAAGGAAAATTTTATGGCATTTGCTTCGGTGGACATAAGGACCTATTTGTAAAATAAACATATTTTCATTTTCAAAGTTCAAACAGTCGATCCGACCGTTCAACATTATCTCCATATTAAAATGTACTTGAAGGTCAAATTTTACATTTTTTTGAATTTTTTACTATTTATTAAGATGGTTACAAAATCGCTATTTTTCAATGGTCTGAAAACAACGATTTTGTAACCATCTTAATAAATAGTAAAAAAAATTCAAAAAAAATGTAAAATTTGACCTCCAAGTACATTTTAATATGGAGATAATGTTGAACGGTCGGATCGACTGTTTGAATTTTGAAAATGAAAATATGTTCATTTTACAAATAGGTCCTTATGTCCACCGAAGCATCCCTCAAATTTTATATTAGAGGGGAAGGAGTCAGTTATCAGCTGATAATTAATAATATACAACCGGAGGGCCTTCCCACAAATTCAGAGATTCTTTGTTATTTAATTTGCACGACCATTTGAGGGCACGAGGGAATGAGTAAAAAGTGGAGGGGGGCAAAAGCAAAAGTGGCAAAAGAAAAGCCTGCTCCGGTGGCCTTTTAGAGAAGAAAAAAAAAAAATACTTATTAAGATTCTAAAGCTGGTTTTTGGTTTGCAATAAAAAAGTTTGAGGATATGTCATGCAGATAGATAGTACAATACACGAGGAAGGAAACTTGCCTTTTTAATTATGTCATAATTTATTTGGAAAAAAGTTTTGTTTCCAAAAATATAGTCATTGGAAAGGAATTTCTATTTTAAGAGAAAAATTAACGGAGCTATCTATAGATTAATTAATGTATGTATGTATGTTATATGTATGGTATGTAGAGTAGGGGATCTCTTTCTAGATGCTTTGCAATATTTCTATTTAAACTCAAGGCAAAGAGGAATCCATGAAATTTGGGATTGTGACTCCTGGAGGGGTGGTATTATTTACTTATTCCCGGATAGGCTTCCATAGCTATCTATCATCTATGCCTGTTTCACGGGAATAAATCAGAAAGTGGGCCCCGCCTACTCAGTCTCATTAATGGCCACAGCGTGATTAACTGCTCATCTCATGGCTCATGCATATTTAGTACAAATAAAACAGGATTAAACCAGTCTTTTTGGCCATGATATCTTGTTTCAGATTTTATTCTTATTGTTTAATCTGACTTATCTCA
Source organism: Carex kokanica (assembly GCA_025461125.1). Taxonomy (NCBI): domain Eukaryota; kingdom Viridiplantae; phylum Streptophyta; class Magnoliopsida; order Poales; family Cyperaceae; genus Carex; species Carex kokanica. Next base: position 18,796 of record JAJGRX010000925.1, on the reverse strand, counting down.
TACTTTGATGGTTAAACCTATAATATAATCATTACCTCCACATGTATAAAAAGACAAAAAAAAAAAAAAATCTCTATCTTTTTTGTAATTGCAATTTAAATTTTTTGAGTCTCACAATCGGTCATGACAAAGCATGACCAATCAATGACATCAAATTAAACACTGTTATACAATAACAATTGTTCATGAACATATCAAGTTTAATCCTTAAAATACATGATAAAATTTGCATTGGTGAGAAATTTAAATTCATACAGATACATGACATTATTAAAATAATTCAAACAACAACTAATCCAAATTTAACTAATATGTAAGTAAAGTAAATTTATACTATAGAATCCAAAATAGAGAATTAATAGATGTTTCATTCAAAAAAAAAAAAAAGAGAGTAAACAATTACAATTATGAATCTGAATTAAATATCTCCATTATATGACCTCTCTCTCAAATGTTCTTTTTAAAAATGAAATAATTTTATTGGTTAAAAAGGCAGTTGCTCAGTTTCATTAAAACTAACAAAACCACTTAGTTTAGTTACAAAAAACTAAGGATAATCCCAGTAAAAAGAGATCACTTAGCTCTCTTTCTGCTGCTAAAGTTTAACTAGAACAAAAGTACCCATATATTAGTAGGTAATCACCTCATACTTCCAGTCTCTACTAAGCCTCTACTAACACCTGAACTAAAGAGCATTCATCCTTAGCACTATACTGTACCAAAACAAAACACTGTTTGAAATCACTAATTTGAGTCTTCTTGATGAAATGACATGCTTTCCTCTTCACCAGGCCAGATCACCCTCAATGGAATTGCATCCATGATCTCTTCATCTGGTATCCACTGATCAGCTTTCTCTTGAACTTTCTTCTTGGCCTGTCCAGTAATGAACCAAAGAGATAATGAGATAAATTATACTTCTAGCTGATTTAGGTTGTAAATTTTGGAAGCAAATCTCATTTCTATATTTCTAAATAGTCCAACAAGCAGCACTGAATAATAATAAGAATGCATTTCTTTCTTTAACTGGTAATGTCAGAGCAAAGGAGAAAACAGTTTTTATTGTGTACCATTGTGAATAATACAACTGGTTTTTTTCATCTTGAGAGTAAAACACACAAGTGACAGTACCCTCTCAGCCTTTTTTTTTCTCAGATTAATCTTGGTGAAGATTCTATTGTGAAATGCAAACCACATAAATATTTTTATTTTAGGGGTACAGGTATTGACCACCATAACAAAGGTTCTTCTACTAAAATCCTTTTATAGTTAAGAATCTTATAGAATGATATTAACTAAGTGAATATCTAAACAAAATTTATGTATGCTATTTGTTTCTCAAAAAAAAATTATGTATGCTATGTGATATAATTTCAACTTTGTTGCTATGTGATCTACCAATAGAAGGGACATAAAGCCATAAATCAAGTTTATTGGATAAAGATCTAAGAATTCTATTAGTAAAATCTTCCTTTTTAATTTTCTGTATGGCGACCATGTCAATTTGATATTTACTGATGAAATCAGTTAATGCCTGTCTCTTCCTAGAGGATTAGGAATAATAGAAAAGAGGATTAACTTCCCCCATGGCCATGGATTGGTAAAAATCACAGCAGACTACACGGCCCAATTTAATCGGCCCATTAGGAAATATGTTCTGAGATTCGTACAAGTCAACGAAATCGTTTAATCCAATGCGATGGAGCCATGGAAGACTGGAAGTACAAACAAGGTGCACATGTTTTTCATTTAATGGCGATGCAGAGAGCGAGAACTGGGGCTCGTGTCGACAAAATGTCGCATTCCCATTTCTCAGACTTGCCATGATGCCATCTAATCTATCTGCACCAGGGCCCCACATCTCCCCTCCTTGATTTCCTTGATGTGCTTGCTATAATTGCTGCTTGACTGCTTCCCTTGATTCTGTGCTGATTAATTGAATGCTTATTGCTACCTTTTATGATTTCATTTCGCATCTTTTTTTATTCCTGTCTATCTATCCCATTACTTTCCAATTTTAGTGTCCGCTTTAAGATTCGTGTAAATTTAAGTTAAACTGGATCCAAAAAGCTTGTTAATTCTAGACCGAGTTACAGCCGAGCGAGCTGGACCTAGGGCATCTGAGCTAAAACCTCAGCTTGAAATTGTGACAAGCCAGTCCGAGCTAGCTCGCAAGCTGACGAGTTGGCTCGCTGGGTTTGGCTGGATCTTGTTTTAAGAAGAAAATAAATTCTACAAATTTTTTGGATCGAGTTGAACCGAACTAGACAGTATAAAATGCACACAAAATCATACAAATTCACAAATTGATGCCTAATCGAGCTAGCTCGCGAGCTGGCGAACAAGCTAGGCCCTAACTTGAACTCGTTAATTCTGGACCGAACTAGTGGATAGCTGGCTTGTTAACAGCTTGGTCTAGTAACGAACGAGTTGTTAGCGAGCGAGTCAGGTGCGAGTCACGATCGAGCCACGAGTTACGAGCTTTTTTGCCACCCTACTTTTAGATGATATGCTATGATTGCATGATGGTACTTTAGGAAGGCATAATTTTTTAGGTTACCTTCATAAAAAAATTTACATGAAATCAATATTTTCATTCTTAGTCCAATTCTTGAGAGAAATCTGAATCATCGCATTAATTAAATGAATCTTAACATGTGGTTCATTCAATTGTTCATCCATTCCTTCCGAGTTAGAAAAGCATCTTTTCTAATTATCAATCATACACTTCATCATGCATTAATTATTGCCGTTTTTTTTCATTTATCGGATTTGAATTCTATTGTGAACGGACAACTGGAAGAAAACGATAGATTTTATTGTCTTTCAACTCCTTCCGAACCATCAATTTAAAATTTAAAATTGAGGAGAAACGAGAGGTAGCATGGTTGGTTAGAAAAAAGTTAAAAAACTATTAGTTACCTAAAAGTTGAAAATTTAATTTTCTCTTACGACTTCACGGTCTCTGCAAAAGTTCTCAAAAAAAAAAGAATTGAGATGTTTCAAGATAATGTGATCACTTCATTTTATACTCAGACAAGTATCCTCTCCAATATTGGAAAAGATTCCCTTCATTTTACGGTTTGAGATTCGAGCTAGCACAGGGTTTGTATTATTGGTTTTGAGATTCGTTCCAAGTTAAAAAAAACGATCCAGATCTAGTAATTCTAAAATATTTCGGAGAGGATCTGAATTCTTTTATACTCTCTCAAACTCTGGAAATCAAACATTATTCAATAAAGTATTAGAAAGTGATACACAATAATAAATCTAACAAAAAAAATTCAAAGTATACTACAACTCAACAACTAAATAATTCAATATTAAAATATGCATCTTCGCTTTTGCTTTCACCCTCTCTTTTTCCAAAAAGAAACTAATAATGAAGTTTGTTGATATTTTGTATGAAAATTTAAACATAGCTTAATATTTGTCATCTAATACAAACAAATATTAACAATAATGATAACAACGAAATGCAAAAATATTAATGATATCTTAACACTTTCTCAATCTCTATTAAGATGGGTGTATAGGTCCTCTCTCTATCTTCCTCTCATAAATAATAGGAAGATCATCTAAAATTGATAATAATATTATTTATTGCACATCATTTTCATGATGTTGATGATACTTTTGATACTACTTAGTTATCTAGATTTAACATATGGATCCCATCGAAATTCTGATCAGAACTCCGTAAAGCACTGGATTCTATCAGAACTCTGTAATTAAGCGTTTTTGGACAGAAGTAGTACTAGGATGGATGACCTCCTGGGAAATCCATGTGTTGGATTCCTTTTAAAAATAGAGAATCAGTTTTTGATATAGTGGTAAAAATAATGCTATCTGTGTGACAAATTGCAGATTCGAAATCCGAAAGAAACAATCATTTGTAAATATTAAATAGTTGAATGGCTTGAACTCCAACGTTTACTCAAATCTAGGAAAAACATTTTCCTTCTTTTTGTCCGGTAAAATTCAGAGTGGTTAATATGCCTAATGCACAATGTCATTCTTTCAAGAGATAAGAGTAGGTCCGATGGGCATCCGACCTACATTTAGGTTCAATTAGCTCTATCACCGTATGATTAGCATCAAGAGCTATGCACACGGAAATTGATACATACATGCACGGATTTTGATGCAAAGCACACAGATCGGATGGTCATCACACCCATCGAACCAAAGTAGGTACGTTGAGTTTCCGACCTACTCTGAATTATTCTTTCAAATGGATTTGATCCATTTATTTGCATGGAACGAGAGTATTTTGATGAATGGTTCAAGGAAGAGATTTACCAACTTTACAAGTGACCAAAAAAAGGTTCCAATTCCCTTTCTTTGATCTACACACTATCTTTAAACGCATTGTTAATTTGATCTAGCTAGGCTAATTAGGTGTTGCCGTTGGATAAGTTGAGAATGCAATTCGTTATTAACCGATGGTCAACAGATTAGGAGACAGGCATTATTCAAATCATGGAAAGTACGGAATAATTATTTAATTAGTGACAATAAGTGTCCTAAGATAATATATACATAATTAACTAGATATCATATTTAATTAAAAAAAGTACGGATTGCGATGATATAATCTGCTGTGGTAGAGGTAGACCAAACATTAATACCTAGGTGGGGTTTATCTTTTAGAAATTCCCTTGTTTTACGGAATTGTGCCTCAACAGATCCATGAATTACTCTTAATTCATACAAAATAGAATATATTTTTTTTCAAAAAATTGCCGAAATTTTGGAGTCAAAACGAGATTTATTTGTGTTGGGCCCAACTTTGAAATCTTTGTGGCCCAAATCACTGCCTGGATTTGCTTGAACAAAACAGTAAATAAATAAATATTTATTCACCAGAGTTAATTGGTTTTTCTGATAAATTGGGTGAGGCAAAATAATTGAATTCGTTGGGGATGCGACATGGAAAGCCGATTTTTTTTATAATACCCTCAAAAAAAAAGAAAACTAACAAATATGTCCTCGATTTTTTTTTTTTTTAAAATGCCCTAACCGCCCCCTTGTGGGGGGAATTTTTTATTGGTAGAAATTAATGAAAAAGAAGCGAGGGAAATAGAAAGAGTACATAAGTTGTGATATTGGTAGAAAGACAGGTAAAATTCTTACCGGTCTAAAAAGTCAAAAAGTTTGGACCGGTAGGAATTCTACCGGTCTAAACTTAGTTTTTCTTCTTTTTTTAAATCTGATGTATAGATGGAGGGAATTCTGATATTAGATTTTTAGTAAAATATGAAAAGTTTTCAAAAAATAGATGTAATGTTTCTATTATATCTAAATTTTAAGATACTCTATCTATTTTTTATAAAACAAATTATATTTTACTAAAAAAGTGAAAGGAAAAAAAACTTTTAGATCGGTAAGAATTTTACCGGTCTTTCTACCAATAACACAACTCATGTACTCTTTCTATTTCCCTCGCTTCTTTTTCATTAATTTCTACCAATAAAAAATTCCCCTTGTGGGGCGGTCCAGTGTCCCTAGCTAACTGCCCCTAGGCGGGCGGTCCAGTGCCCATAGCTAACTGTCCAGGGTGGGGCGGTTCGCTTATTTATTTGTATTTTTATTTTTGGGGCGGTTCGCTTATTTATTTGTATTTTTATTTTTTATAGATATATTAAGATATATTTTAATTAAGATATATTTATAAGATATATTAAGATATATTTTTTTTATAGATATAGTTTTATTAAGATATATTTATAAGATCTATTAAGATATATATTTTTGTTAAGATTATATATTTTTATTAAGATATTTTTTTTAAGATATTTTTTTTTAATAAGATATATATTTTTATAAGGAATATATTTTTAATAAGATATATTTAAGATATATTTTTCCTATTGTAATTTTTATATAAAAATGACATACTTGTGCTTAATTTTTTTTATTGTAATTTTCAAGATATTTTTTTTTAATTGTCGATTATACGGCTGTTGTATTGATTGTCGATTTGGCTAACGTGGTAAACAGTGAAAAATATGTAATCTAAATGGTAAGTCCACAAAATAAGTTTTGTAATCTAAATGTCCACAAAATCAAACAAAACAGTCCAAACCAAATATGCAATAGTAGAAATCTATCAAACTACAAAACATAAAAAACCTAATGACGAGGACGAGGGCGACAACTAGAGAGATCCAACCTATCAGGTAGATGACGGTCCCTGTGCGGCTGTACACGCCTCATGTGAACCTCCTCCTCCTGCACATCATCCTGGAGATCCACCACAAAAGAGATCCATCACAAAAGCCCTCATATACCTAAAAATATAAAATAGTTGGGATAAATAATGGTTTTGACTGTTGAGTTCATAACATATTTTAATTTCAAGATGTTAATGATTACCTCCTAACGGCCTCCAAATCAGTGGTCTCAGCCGTGATCCGATGCTGGAAGAAGTGAATGCGGAGCACCGCTAGGCTAATGCAGTACTCCGAATACCGGAACTCCTCCTCCTTCCTCTTCTTCTTCTTCTGCAGCGCCTTTGGATCTGTAACCCCCAAAAGCTCCTGTATCATCCCCATGTGAAGTGGACTGTCGGAGACATCGCCTATGGGCTCGCCATTGATCTGTAAACCCCATAAAGTGCTCACATCACCTAGGGTCACGGTCATCTCCCCAAAAGGAAGGTGAAACAAATGAGTCTCCGGTCACCATATCTCCGCCAGCCCGCAAATGAGAGTCTGGTCGATCTTACAACCCGAGATTCATAATGCACCGCTCCATTAAAGGATGAGCGATGTACAGTATCTCAGAGGTGCGATGTCTCACTATCAATATCGTCTCGTCCTGCATTTAACAATGATTTCAATTTCAGCGACTTACTATATGACATATTAAAAAACTGTTATTTGAACTAAATATAAAAAACCAACGTACCTCCATAGATGCGAGTGCGACCCGGTGCTTAACGTGTGGAATCCATAGAAGATGACTTAATGTATCAGCTGGATGAGTGGGGTACTCTGCACTGAGAGCCTCTGCACCAGATGCCTCTACACCAGATGCACTGGGAGCCTCTGCACTAGATGAACTATCCCCCTCTCCATAGTATCTGCATTGCATAATTTTCAAATAACTTAAATTTCACAATTTTGGACCAAAATAGTATAATGTAGGAATTTTGGACCGAAACACTAATTTTGAACCCTAAACCCTAATTTATAACCCCTTACCCCTAATTATAACGCTAAACCGTAAACCGTAATTTATAAACACTAAACCCTAATTTTGATCAATTCAATTGCATCGGGAAAATCCAACAACCCACACATGGTAATTAAACAATTGAATTTCCTAAACCAAACCATAAACACTAAACCGTCAACCGTAATTTATAAACCCTAAACCCTATTTTGATAAATTCAATCGCGTCGAGAAAATTAACAACCCGCACACATTAACAATTCAATTTCTAAACTAAATCCTAAACCCTAAACTCTAATTTTAATCAATTCAATCGCGTCAGAAAAATCAACAACCCGCACACAGTAATTAACAATTCAATTTCTCGAAATTTTTTTAATGAATTACGTAGGGACTTACCCGGAAATAATTGACCGAGAGAGAGAGAGGGGGGTGGTGGCTGGCTAAGTAGAGTGGTGGCCGGTCGGGTAGAGGGGAGGGGAGGGCGGGGCTAGGCGGCGGCAGCGCTGGGGTAGAGGGGGGCTTGTCGGGTCGGGTAGAAAAACAAGAGGGGGTGAGGGGGCGGTTAGGTTAGAGGGTGGGGGGTGGGGGGCGCTGGGTACTTTAAAAAATAAAAAAATAAAAATAAGCGAACCGCCCCACCCTTGGGCGGTTAGCTATGGGCACTAGACCGCCCGCTTAGGGGACGGTTAGCTAGGGACACTGGACCGCCCACAAGGAGGCAGTTAGGGCATTTATAAAAAAAAAAATTTCGAGAGGGCATATTTGTTATTTTTCTTTTTTTAGGTATTAATAAAAAACATCGGCATGGAAAGGTCATGTTTTTTCATCATAAAGAAAAAAGCATCTATAGTTTACTCATAGCTTTGGATTCACATGGAACTTCAACTTAATTATGAGCTCCAAGAAACTTGTAAGGAATAAAGATAATCATAACATATACAATGAATAAACTTCTCTAGCTTCACCCAAATTCTAATGTTATATCATGCATCTGGCATTCACCGTACGTACTAACTATTTCTTTAAAATTCGTGTGAATCGCTTTAAGATTCATGTTGATTAAGTCCAGTAATTAGTAGAGAGGTACTGTTATGAAAGATAATACTTGGTCAAGCTGACATGGATAACATTTACAATCTATTACTCTGAAAAAAAAAATATTTTGAAAAAATTACAGCATGATCTTTAATAGACTTAAGATCACTAAATTACATCATTCTGTCACTTCTATTTATTTATTTGTCAATAGCACTCTCACCCTTGATAATATCATTTTTCATTTTCCATATAGACATAGTAGAAAATAAGGAACACATTATTTTATTTTATTGGTATAAAATATATTTTCTCCTTTTTTTTTTGTCCAAAGATTTTTTCAAAATCTAATTTAAAAAAACTACTATTTTATTTTTACTCCATTTCACACATACCCGGATCTCATGTGCACAAACAATATTGCTTCAATTATACCTTTTTGTTTTCTGCATGTGCAATTTGCAAAAACCTAAATGGATATATCGACATACAATTAAGTTTGTTTTCGTGTTGATCGCATCGTAAAGAAGCCCGTAATGAATCCATGGTCTCCGAATGGTTGATCTGAATTTTGTGTACATAGGTATTGTTTTCTCTTGATAAAGTATTACTATTCAATAATATACTACCCTATAAAAATTTTTGTGACTACTCAATATACATGATTTAATTAACAACCAAAGCTTAAGCATTTTGTTGAGTCTAACATGTAAAACCCAATAAAAGGAGAAAGGTAAAAGAAATTCTACCTTCATTTGTTTCCTCCAAACATCTCAATAATTGTTGCAAACTTTACAAGACACTTCAATTATAAAATTACTTATTAAAAATTGTGTAGTTCCTTGTAAATAATTCTAGTTCTATAGTCATATGTACTGATGTACATAGAGTGTGCAGACCCAAATTAGGAACTTGTAAAAAAAAAATTTATGGTCAATCAAATTGTGGACCTTAAAGCTTCCAACCTTAAAAAAAAAAAAACCAAAAAAAAAAAATTGTGTAGTTCCTCCAATTCATCTGCATACTATATATAGAAAAACATAAACAGTCTCTAAAGCAAAGAAAATATATAATTGTGGAATCATTTAAAATTGTGAATAGTGTTAGACAAATCACAGAAACAACGAAGTAACAGAACTATACCTTATGAAAAGTATGAATAAAAATCAATTAGTTTGTACAATCTTAAACAAAGGCATTTAATAATTATTCTAGGCTGCGTTATAAGGGCCTGGTTTTACCGAAATAGGCCTAGAGATAGGGCTGAAAACGGATATGGATAATCCGTGGATAATTCGCGTCCGAATTCGAACAAGATCTGTATCCGAATTAAACGGATTAGGATCATTTCGGATTCGGATTCGGATAATTTTAACATAGGATGAACAGGATCCGGATACGGATACGAATAAATTTGTTCATTTGAAAACGGATCGGATATCCGGTTATATCCGAAACAAATTGGGTAAAGTAAAATCCAATGGGATTTACGATCCAGTGGCATCAGGCCATCACGTGGGTTCTTTGAAATCCAATCCGGTTATTACCGGTTTCTTGTTTAGTATCACGTTCTTTGAATCTCTTTATAAAAAATGAATTCTTTAGTGAGAATTGTTTGGGGGTATCCATTTGAATATACATATAGAAAATTGAATAGTTTTTTTTTCTTATTTTTTTTCTTAATTTTGTTAATTAGTATTGTATTTTAAAACGCTCGTCTGACTCAATTATTCGACCAATTATTCGTTTTATATCCGTATTTGTAGATTATCCACTCAGTATCCGTAATCCGTTTAAGGTGGATTTGATTTTGAATTTTGACATCTGTTTACTATCCGTATCCGTATTCGTATCCGCTCATCAAATGTGGATATGGATTTGGTATTAGTATTATCCGCCTCCGAATCCGTTCCGTTTACACCCCTACCTAGAGAGCTTTATCATATTTGCTTTTGTATTTTCTTTTTCAAAATGATTTTTTTCTTTCTCTTCTATTTTCCAAAAAAAAAAAGTTGTATAGCTACTTGACGACATTTTATTTTTTATTACACAATATTTACAAAATTTTAACCTATATTTTTTTTAAAGACAAGACCAATCACCATCTTACTACGCCTATAATTAATTCCAGATTCTATCAAATTATTTACAAATATCAGGTCATATTTTAATAATTAACTCGAACCTAAAAAGATATTTCAAATTTATCACTACTACTAAATTACAACTTAGAACTAAATCTCCCCTAAATTGATATACGACAAGACATACTGTTAAACCACAACATAACCATTCATATATCTAAACGACTGAGATAACACTGGATCAAGCTCAGAGGCGAGGCTACATGGAGAATTGTGGGCTTAAATAGCTTGAATTGTTTAAATGAGGACTAAGCTCATTTTGTTGTTTATATGGACCAATTAGTAAGGTAACTCTAATTTTTTCTTTAAATTTGTTAATAGAGAATGAACAAATACTACAAGACGGGACATAAATTTTCAATTGATTCATCTTCACAAGGATCACAACAAATAGGGTCTAGCTTAGGCCCTAATTGTTCTTCATCTTTACAAGGATAGGTTGGTTCAATTAGCTCGATTATATCCCTCTGATTTCAACCAATATGAACTTGTTGTCCTAGATGGTCAATTGAAGAATTATCGCATGGATATGTGAAGTGATGATGATTTTTTAGAGTTAAAGAGCATAGTTGAACTTTCCCAAAAAAATAGTGGAAAAGAGGAGGCACATTGTTTATCCGTTAGTTTACAAATTAGTGAAATTAGCATTGATATTGCCGGTGGCTACGGCTAGTGTTGAAAGGATATTTTTGACGATGAATTATGTGAAAAACCGAGTAAGGAATTCAATGGGAGATCAATTCTTAAATTATTGTTTGGTCACTTACGTTGAGAATGAGTTGTTTGATGAAGTAGATGATGAACGAATTATGCAACGATTTCAAATATAAAGAACTGTAGAACAATGCTTTCTCTATTGACTTGATTTTGTAGTATTAATATATTTCTTGTTTTTTTATATGTAAAAGAATATTTGTAATAAACTTTTGACTTAGTAGAAACCTTTGATATATTTTTCTTGCATTAATATATTTTCTTGCTATTTTGTTTGAATTGTGTCTTGAATCAGAACCCGAACCCGTTAATATTCGAACCCGAATCGGATTTTTGCCTACCCCTAGCTCAATCCTAGCCTCGTCACTGATCAAGCTTGCATAACCCGAATTTAACATAGAATAATTTGGATTATAAGCGATCTAACTTCCATAATTTAAACAACTAGAAAACTATTTTAACAGTGACTGTTTTATTAGTTCTACGTGTTCGACCTCATTATCGACAAGAAGTGTACTTTTTGTGGATTAATTTTGTTATAGTTTTCATAGTAAATCTCTGACTGTGATGCACTCTTTTTTGTTGTTAAAAAGACCGAAGCCTAGTTTTATTACGAAACCGAGTTAACTTACAAAACGGAGAAAACTGTTTAGAGCTAACATAATCAAGCTCTCCAAATACTACTTACTGGTCATGAATCTAAACACCAAGTATCATAATAGGACCTCTTGTGTGCAAGCAAGGAAACAAAACGCATAAAGCTCAAAAGTGCTTTGCTTAGTCTACCCCTATTTAACTACTATATCTAGATACTATGCTATATAACTCCTTGACTATCTTGAGTCACAACACTTCAAACTGGTGGAGGTGATGGAGAAGGTGGAGGGGAGAGGGGGAGGACGTATCGCGAGTTTGCTACGATACCAGCTGATCATCTCCAGGCATCCAGACTCGAAGGAGAATAACCTCCAATATGGATCCGTATCCTCGGCATTAACTCAAAAAGGAATCTTTGAGTTAATGAATTTCAACCGTCTGATTTTAAACAGAGCCAATCCGGCTCGTGTCCTATAATATTGGGAGCCCTTTAATATTAGTGTAGATCTAGTTTGCACGAATTTAAAACAGGATCGGACAGTCGAGATTCATTAACTCAAAAGATTCATTTTTGAGTTAATCCAGAGGATAGAATTCCTCTAATATATCTTCATACATGTGCTTCCTTAGTTTTCCTTTTAGTCCTCTTGTTGCCTATCCAATATTCAATTAAAGAGATAGTCAGTAAAATAAGTTGTCAACCTATTTTACTTGCACATTTGGAAACAAAACTCACTACGATGTTTCCAAATAGTCTAAAGCAGATACCACTAAAAATTATTAAAAAAAAACTTGTTTATGATGTTTGGCCAATGTTTTTGCAAAGACCACCCACTATATTTTTAGAGAAGACAATTGTTGGAAAATAAAGTTGGGTATTACTCATCCAAAAATCATACTTGTTAAGCTGGAGTGCATTTAAAAAATATAACACCTTGTAAATTAAGGAATAAATATAGATACGATTCAATCTGAATTTCAGTTCGTTAATAAATGTAACGTCACGCAATTGAAATATTAAATTAAGATACAACGTAAATAGTTTATATATTTTTCTTTCCTTCATTAAATGGATTAATTTTATTTATAGACCACAATATTTTTAAATAAGCTGACATTTTTATTAATATCCAAAGTTAATTACAAATTAATAATATACTCACGTTAGCTAGGTATTTTAAAAAATATCCAAACCGGCTATTAAATAGTCGGTCCCCATTTTTTTTCTCAACCGGTCATTAAATAGCCGGTTGGGACTTTTTTTTCTTCTGTCATATGTATTATTTATAGGATTTATCTCTTGCAACTTGAAATACACACTTTTGTTGAAAGGTACATATATCTACCGAAATTTTTATTAATACCCTAACAAAAAAAATTAGCAAATATGCGCTCTGATTGTTTTTTTTTATAAATGACCTAACCGCCCCACTGAGGGGCGGTCAACTCTCAATTTCTTTTATAATTCTCGGTTACCAATAGTAAAAAAAAAGTTAGGTAATCGGATATAATTTTGAAAATTGGATAACCGAAAATTGGGTAACTGAAAATTATATCCGAAAATTATATACTTCATTTTTTTTTTACTATCTACATTGCAATCATCTCAATTCAGAAAACATGTGAATTTTCAGAATCTCGATCACTAAGTGATAACTACAAAATTATATAAATTTTGGTTCTAATTTCTAATAGTTTCACTACTACAAAAAAGCTAATTCTACACTGCACATTGTACACGGTTTTTTCTAATTTTATATAAAAACCGTGTGTCAAATATGAAATTGTGAAAGGGTTAAAAATATTGGGGAATTATACACGGACACTTAGTTATAAATCAGTGTTAATTGTTTGAGAGAGCTACACGGTTTATTAGGGAAAAAAAAGCCGCGTGGAAAGAAACCGTGTGGAAAAGATTGAGAGAGCTACACGGATATTATACAAAAATCCGTGTATGAATTGCTACACGGATATTTGATTAAATAACCGTGTACAAATATTAAGAGAGCTACACGGTTTTTAGTACATGTCCGTGTAGAATAGTTATAGAGCTACACGGTTTTCTTATCAAATATCCGTGTATAAAGGGTTATGCTACACGGCTTTTTTAATAAATAACCGTGTTTAAATTGTGACAGAGCTACACGGATTGCTAAGTATAAATCCGTGTAGAAAAGCCGTGTAGGGTTTTATCCAATATAAAAGGGCCCTTCTCTTCCAGAGACTTCTAGCTCCAGCTGCGCCGTTTTGATCAAGTAATTAATACGCCCTCTGTCTGTGTTGAACTGAGATCTGATTTCCGCAAATTAAAGGCTAGCATAGCTGGAAGCTGTCATCTTTGAAGTTTTTATTTTCTCCTCTCTAAATTTCGAAGGTTAGTATATACATATTTTCCTTTTTCCTCTCTAATTTTCTGTTTAGTAATTATTATTGCTTATTTACTTAGGTGTGTAATATATGCATGCATGCTTGATTTAATTAGTAATTAGGTAATGTAAATAATTAGTGTATTGTTGTCCAATAACCGACCTATAAATGATTTTTAGGTCCATGCCCGTTCAAAATTAATCCAATAGGGATTAATTTTGGACAGTCCCCGTTTTGGGACTGCTCTTTGAATATTGTGTCTCATTTAGGATGTGAACACATATTAGTGGGTTTTAATTAGTATTTGAGGAAAGTTCGACGGTATTTTCCCTTATTGCTCCTACGAGTATGTGGTTCGTACGCATACTTGGGGAGTTAAGGGGAAATGCTGCCGAATTTTTCTCAAATACTAATTAAAACTCGCTAATATGTGTTCACATATGAGACATAATATTCAAAGAGTGGGTTAGGATTGTAAACCGGCCCTTTGTAAGCCCAAAATTTGGTACAATATATGTTGACCATGCTTGATTAATTGATCAAATCATTTTTATAATTTAATTTACAGATGGATCGAAGTTGGATGTATGAATTGCGACGTGACAGTGAAGAATATTTGGTTCGCGTTGATGAGTTTATAAAATTTGCTGAGATGTATAGAGTGAAGAAAAAAGAAAAAGACATTTTGTGTCCTTGTAGAGATTGTAAAAATATTTTAAGATTTGTGGACTCCGAAGAAATTAGAGGTCATTTAATTTGTCGGGGATTTAAGAAGAGATATACATGTTGGATCATGCACGGTGAGAAATTTGGTGAAAGTAGTAGTACCAATAAAGATTTTAATCGTTGTGAATTGAATGATGAGAATGTAGAAATTTCTGATAATTTTGAACTTGATTGGAACGAGAATTACGAGGATGCCGAAATTTTTGATAATATTGAACCCGGAACCGACGATGATGAGATGGAGATGAATTCTGGTGAAAATGTAGAACACGAGTTTATTGAAAATCTGGAGGAAATGTTTCGTGACGCGGAAGATGAAATTAGTGATAAAAATTATGATAAATTCCAAAATTTGTCTAATGATTCCAAAAAGCAGTTGTATCCCGGGTGTACCAAATTTACGAAACTGTCAGCTGTGTTGAAATTATTAAACTTAAAGGCAGACAATGGTTGGAGCGATAAGAGTTTCACGTCCTTATTACAGCTTTTACGAAATGCTCCCAGATAACAACGAGTTACCCGGTACAATATATCAGGCGAAAAAATTGATATGTCCAATGGGGTTGAAGATCGAAAGAATACATGCATGTCCGAACGACTGTGTATTGTACCGTAACGAGTACGAGACCATGCATGTCTGTCCTAAATGCGGTGTTTCACGGTATAAACGTAAGGACCAGGACAGTACTGATGATTGTGACGATGACAAAAAGGGCCGGCCTCCGGCTAAGGTGTTGTGGTATTTGCCGATAATACCGAGATTCAAACGGTTGTTTGCGAATTCCAAGGATGCGAAATTATTGCGTTGGCATGAAGAAGAGCGCAAAAAAGACGGTAAACTAAGGCACCCGGCCGATTCTCCTCAGTGGAGAACATTGATAGACACTTCAAAGAATTTGGTTCCGAAATGAGAAACCTTAGGATTGTGGTGAGCACAGATGGAATGAGTCCGTTTGGAAGCTTGAGCAGTCGGCACAGTACTTGGCCAGTTCTTATAGCCATCTATAATCTTCCTCCTTGGTTGTGCATGAAACGCAAATATATAATGATGTCATTACTAATCCAAGGACCCAGGCAACCCGGAAATGACATAGATGTGTATCTCGCACCATTAATTGAGGACCTCCAGAAATTATGGCGTGATGGCGTCCCGGTCTGGGATGCGTACAGCAAAGAGGTATTTCAAATGCGGGCCATGGTGTTTTGCACAGTAAATGATTTCCCGCGTACGGGAATTTATCGGGTTACACTTGTAAAGGAGCAAAAGCGTGCCCTATCTGTGAAGATGACACGCAGGTGCTGAGGCTGAAAAATTGTCAGAAGAATGTTTTCATGGGGCATCGTAGGTTTCTTCCTGTTAATCACCCATACCGTAAGAAGAAGAGTGCATTCAACGGGAAAATTGAGCTTGGAGTGGCCCGTCGTCCATTAGACGGGAAAAGTGTCTTCAATCGGGTAAAAAACCTTGATGTTATTTTTGGAAAATGTGCCGAAGCACCACCGAAGAATATTTGGAAAAAAAGGTCCATATTTTGGGATCTACCGTACTGGGAATTTTTAGAAGTGAGACATTGCATAGATGTCATGCATGTTGAAAAAAATGTCTGCGACAGTTTGATCGGTTTACTGTTGAACATTAAGGGAAAGACTAAAGATGGTATTAAAGTTCGGAAAGACATGGTTGAAATGGGAATACGACCCGAGCTTGCACCGCAGGAGAAAGGGAAGCGCACGTACCTACCCCCCGCACTGTGCACAATGTCGAAGAAAGAGAAAACAAGCTTTTGTGAATGCCTTCATAGTATTAAAGTTCCATCGGGGTATTCCTCGAATATTAAGAAGCTGGTGTCGAAGAAGGACCTGAAATTGCTTGGTCTGAAATCCCACGACTGTCATGTTTTACTGACACATATGATTCCGGTTGCAATTCGGGGAATTTTACCAAAGGAGGTTCGGGAAACCATTACGAAGTTCTGTACTTTCTTCAATGCAATCAATTCCAAAGTGATAGACCCTCTAAATTGGACTCTTTGCATTATAGAAGTACGTGAGGAACCGACATCGGCCCGAAGGTAGCATTATAGAAGGATATTCCACAGAAGAGGTGATTGAGTTTTGCACCAACTATATGGCCGGTGTGGATCCAATTGGCGTTCCGAAGTCGCGATACGAGGGAAGGCTCCAAGGAGTCGGGACAATTGGGTTGAGAGCCGTAGTTGCTGATATAAATGATCTACATAAGGCACATTTTATTGTACTACAGCACATGACAATCCTTAAACAACAGAACTACACGAGAAGTCAGAAGTGGCTTACTAACGAGCATAATCGTTCTTTATAGGATGGCTGAAAGAAAGAGTGAAGTCACACCCCGTACCTGAAATTGTTAAACTGCTGGGCGAAGGACCCCAAATTGTTGTCAAAACATTCCAAGGATACGAAATTAACGGTTATACTTTTTACACTAAACGGCAAAGTGAGAAGAGTACAATGCAAAATAGTGGGGTGACGTTGGTGGCGACATCTCAAGAATTCAGTAGATCTGGGGATGGCTGGGCTGTAACAGCATCGAGGTCATATTATGGAGTCATTGAAGAAATTTGGGAGCTCGTTTACAATCCTCGCCTGAGCATTCCCTTGTTTCGGTGCCAATGGGTCGAAGACCGGGGTGTTTAAAGTTGATAACGACGGGTTCACACTCGTTGATTTTAACAAAGTTGGGTATGTTGATGATCCGTTTATACTCGCCAAGCAAGCCACCCAAGTCTTTTATGTCACCGACCCGAGTGATGATAGGTGGAGCGTCGTCCTATCTGGAAAAAGAAGGATTGTCGGGGTAGAAAATGTCGTCGATGAAGAAGAGTATGACCAGTTCGACGAAATACCTCCATTTTGTGCCGACATGGACCCTGAGGTAGCAACAATTGAAGAAAACGACGGAGCGAACTACATGCGATCCGACCACAATGAAGGAATATGGGCCGAGAGTACTGTTGAAAAAGAGAAAAAAAAGAGAAAAAGGAAAAAAAAGCCGGTGTGTAATATTTATTTTTTGTTTAAAATTTAAACTTGTAATATTTCTTTTTTAGAAACAACTTTGTAATAATAAAACATTTCTAGTTCAAATATTAGTATTAGTTTTTAAATATTAGTAGGAATATTAAATATTAGTGAATTCTTAAATAATGAAATACTAGTATTAGATAATGAAATACTAATATTTAATATTAGTAGGAATATTAAATATTAAACTGAAATATTTGTAGTTCAAATATCAAATATTAGATTTCTCTATTTTAAATGTTAGTTCAATTTTTAATAATAATAAAACATTTCTAGTTCAAATACTAGTATTAGATTTTAAATATTAGTGAATTCATAAATAATGAATTAAAAAATAAAATATTAGTATTAGTTTTTAAATATTAGTATTAGTTTTTAAACATTGCCTATAGTTGAAATATTAATAATAAAAAAAAAACAGGGTATTAGTTAATATTAGTATAAGTTTTATATATATTAGATATGATATACTATATATTTTAGTTAATTTATTATTAATTTAAATACTATAAAAAATAAAAAGAAACATAATTGAATATGTTTTCCCCTTTGTACACGGACTTTTATTTAATAGTCCGTGTATAAATAGGCATTGCACACGGAGTTAACTAAATAACCGCGTATAAAGGGGAAGAGAGCTACACGGATTAACTAAATGTCCGTGTACAAAGGGGAAAAGAGCTACACGGACTGTTAACTAAATGTCCGTGTACAAAGGGTAATTGTACACGGACATTTACTTATTTGTCCGTGTATAAAGATAAATTGTACACGGTTGTGAAATTAATAATCCGTGTAGAAAGAGTTAACAAATTGTACACGGTCGTGAACTTAATAATCCGTGTAGAAAGAGTTAAAAATAATTCAAAAGATCTTTCTCTTCTAAATTTTCATTAGCCGCGCGCCGTTTGATTCCAAAACCTCCAAACTCTCCCCGGCCACTGCCACCACTCTGGTCCACTCCGCCA